>CM031371.1:99423821-100023821 GCA_018208015.1 Medicago ruthenica
TAAATGCATGAGATAAATGATAGGTAAATAAATAAATGAGATGTAAAAAATAATAAAACAATAAAAAGAAATAAATAACAAAAAGAAAAAATTAAATTTGCAAAGAAAATAAAAGAAATAAAAAATTGGGAGGTGTAAAAATTAAAACTAGGGGTGCTAGTAGTAAAAATTAAATCAGATTTTAAAGAAAAGGCCCAAAAGGCATTGGGCTTTCGTAAATTAATCTGGGCCGTCTGATTAATCAGACGGCCCTGATCTGATCAGGAGGTGGAAAAGGCCTAAGCCGTACGATCAAGGTCAAGTGGTCTGAGAGGGCGTGGGTGTACGCTAACGCGTACACCCTGCCACACTGAAACAGGGAGGGGTATTTAAACCCCCTCCCTTCCTATTTTCTTCATTCTTTCATCAACACTCTCTCTCTTCCTCTTCTTCTCCCAACCGTCCCTCTCCCTCTCCTCTCTCTTCCCTCTCAAGCTCTGCTAGGGTTCCGGCGACGGTGCGGCGGCCGGCGGTGGCGCCACCGCGCCGGAACCCAAAAACCACCCAAACCGAAAAACAAAACCGGTCCAAACCTTCTCCTTTCTCTTCTAAACACGATTCCCCACTTAAAAATCCCAAAAACCCAAACAATAACCCTAGATCTAGAAACAAAGTTTGAGAAGAAAATTTTTTTTTACCCTTTTCTCTTCTCTTTTCCGTACGGCTTGCGTGTGTTAGGCTTAGTGTGAGTTGCGCGTGTGTGTGTTGCGTTCGTGTAGTGTGTGCTGGGTATGGATTATGCGTGTGCGTGTTGTTAGGTGGTGTTTTGGTGTTGTGGTGTGCGTGGTACTGGTGGTGTGTGCGTGTGTTTGGGGCTTGGCCGTGTGGGGTTTGTGGGTTTGTGCTTGGTTTGCGTTTTTGTGTGGTGTGAGGCTGGAAGAAGATTGCTGGGACGTGGGTTAGGGGCGTGCGTGCGTGAGATGTGTTTGTTTGCTAGCTTTTTGTGTTGTGTTGGTTGGGTGTGTGTTAGTTTGTTTAAGCAGTATTGTGTTTTTTGCTGGAAAATGTTGTGAGTTATGCTTGGTTAAAAAAAACTTCTCTTAAAAATTTTCTTCCTCTTTTTTTCTGTTGATGCAAGTTCTGTTTTATAGAGGAATTATTCAGCTGCTTGTCATTGATGATAAGCTTGCAAGCTGGTTTATGTGGATAGAATTTCTGCAAGCATTAAATGTGGTGATCTTGCTGGATTTTCTTTTGCAGGTTTTGTGAGGATTTGGGATTTGTGATGATGATTTTGGAAAAAATCTGAGAATTTGTGATGATGAAAAACACTGTGTTTGGGGGCGTGAACAGTGCTGGCCCTGGACTGTTGACTGTGTTTGACTTGGACATTTTGGACTTTTGGACAAAAATTGAAAATAATAATAATAATAATAATAATAATAATAATAATAGAAAAAAAATGATAATAATAAAAGAATAAAAATTAATGACAATAAAAACTAAAATTAAAAATAAAAGTAAAAAGTGATAAAAAATAAAATTAAAAAACGAAACAATAAATTGACATGAGGTATTTTAAAATACCTCCCTGCCGAAATTTCGTCTGAAACGACGAAAATTCTCGGCCTTTTTAAAAAATGCGTAAAACGAGACAATAAATAAAACGGGGCGAAAATGGGTCAAAAAATGGGGTATGACAGTTAGTCATTAGGGTTGTCAAGACTACCCTAATTCTCTAATGCTCTCCTCTATTTATAACCTTTTAACTGAGCTAGGTTTCTCTCATAACTATTTAACGGGTTTACTCTTCAATTTTAAAATATATTATTAAGTACAAAAATATATTAGATTTAGTACAAAAATATCTCAAATTGAGTACCAAAATATATCATATTCAATATAAAAATAGTATATTAGATTTAATTCAAAAATATCTCAAATTGAGTACCAAAATATATCATATTCGGTATAAAAATAGTATATTAGATTTAATTCAAAAATATCTCAAATTGAGTACCAAAATATATCATATTCAGTATAAAAATATATTATTGAGTATTAAAATATATTTCATATCACAAACCAAAATATATTAGATTGTGCATAAAAATATTTTAGCAAAACTTGGGGACTAAGAAATCACTTTCTAACATATTCAATATAAAAATAGTATATTAGATTTAATTCAAAAATATCTCAAATTGAGTACCAAAATATATCATATTCAGTATAAAAATATATTATTGAGTATTAAAATATATTTCATATCACAAACCAAAATATATTAGATTGTGCATAAAAATATTTTAGATTTAATTAAAACACTACTTAATTCCTTCATTCAAACCCCCCTTTTTATAATTGCCGTAGATATATATAAAATAAAAGCAATTATAAGTCACAAAAACCATTAGTGATCCAGTGGTTACAGCTGTGACCTATTAGAAGTTGGTCTGTGGTTCAACTCTCAGCAAGGATTTTTTTTCATAAATTTCTTTCAAAAGAAAAGTTAGGGAGAAATGTGTCATTTTGGGTGTTAGGGTTGCATTAGGGTTAGGGATTCATGTAATCAGACTACTTAACATTTATATATGTAAGTGATAGTACAAACTTGATGTCTCCGAGCTTGGCGAAACCTTCTTCTAATAAGTATTCACCTTGACTTTTTGGTCAAAGTCCACTAGGAAATTAGAAAATAGAGGTATCTATAATCTGGTGACTATCTATTTATAAATCCACATGAATATTTGATGTATTCTAAGTTGCATTGATTTCTTGCTTGAACTAGTATTATGTGTCGAACTTCTAAATTTGAACTTTGGACCGTCATAAGAAATATAGCCTTAAGGAGCGATCAAGTCAGTTGAAGCTCGATAGAATGAAACTTAATCGCTTCGCCTTATAAGCCTCGTGCTTGGGGGCGGTGGACCGGCATATCCTTAAAGGGCGATAAGCTAGCCCCCAACAATCAGATAGGAATAAACCAACTTGCCGCTATTTATCGGATAGGAACGACCAGACCAACTCATGTAACAAACACAAGAGATGTCCGAGAAATGGGCTCCCTTAACAATAGGAAAAGTGGTTGTCTGTGATTTCTATAAATATCCCCCTCACTCAAGTAGTAAAAGCTAGGTCCCAAACTGCAAATAGAACTACGTAGCTCTGATTCCCTAAGACCTTCGGGATACGTAGGACCGGGTGTTGTACGCTAATTTTGTCTGTCATATTTATGACTTAAGATTCCATATGTTGAGTATTTTGGTGTTGGCTGCATATTTTGGCAAATCCAATGTGTTGTATAGTAGCATCTCCATGTTTAGAACAAATCTTAAGTTGCAAGTTTTTCATTTTGAAGTCATTCAGAAGCTGAAATCACCATCAGAAGCTGAAATGTGAGTCTGATGCCCGCGTTGACTTTTGTTGACTTCATCAGAAGCTTGCTATTTTCAAGTTATTCTTGCGCGAATCTTGGCGAGATTTAACAAGAATATATCTTCGCATATTGCTTCTAGAATGCTGGTTGTTTTGGAGAAGATTTAATAAAGATTTGGTTCAGTTTTATGAACTTCGTATTTTTCTGTTACAATCTTATTAAGATTCTTTCTTGGTTTATTTGTTTCCTTATTGGACCAATCATAATTCAGAAACAGATCAATTTAGAAGATTGGATAGGGTTTTATGCTGGACTGAAGGCTATATAAAGAGTGCTTTGCTGCTATTCAAGATATATGAAAAACAGAGTATAATTCAGAAAATTGAGTCTTAGGTTGTGTAAGCTTTTTAGCTTTGTTTGTGCACCACTCTGTTGAGTTGGTTTAGGTTTAGTAGAGTTGTAATCACTCTAAGCCTGTAGGTACGAGTGCAGGTTATGTATTGAAGAGTGTTCTTCACAAACTGGGTAGTTTTGTTTAAGAACTGGGTTTAGTTCAAGTTGTTCAAGTAACTGGTCTGTTGCTTAAATAGGAAGTTAGTGGACTCTAATACTCATGCGTGGGTAGAAGTCTGACTAGGTGGAAGTTGATTGCTTAGGATAGGAACTGGGAGGTCAGTGTCTGAGTCTTAAGGGTTAATTCCAATAGTGGATTTCCTTCCTGGATTGGTATCCCCCAGAGTAGGAGGTGTTTACTCCGAACTGGGTTAACAAACCTTGTATTCTTTTATTTCTGCACTTTTTAATTCTGCTGCATAACTGTGATTTAAATTGTGCTAAGTTTAAAATTCAGAACCTGTTAGGTTCAGAACCAGTTTTAATCAGAACCAGTTTAACCTCCTTACTAGTTGCTAAGCCAGAAATTTCACCATATATATATGTCTTTTGGCCCGGAACTTTTTGTCCTTTCGAGGAAAATTTCGGCAAAGAGATATTTTAAAATACCGCATTTTTTGTTCGTTTTAGGCCCACTTTTTATTTTTATTTGTTTATTTTCTTTTATTTTTAATCTTTACTTTTATTCTCATTTTTATTATTATTATTACTGTTATTCAGTTTTTTATTAGTATTATTATTATTCTCTTTTTATTTCATTTTATTATTTTTTTAATTTCTTTTTATTTCATTTAAAAGAAAAATCAAAAATAAAAAGAAAAAAAACAGAAAAGGAGGGGGCGCCCCTCTTTGATGTTTTTGCAGCAACACTTTTTTTTTCTTTTCCTTCCTTTTGTTGGCAACTCCACTGGGGTGCCCCTCTTTGCTGTTTTTTGCAGCAGTAGCAGTTTCTTCCCTCCCCTTTTCAACTTGGTTAGCTTGCACTCTACCTTCCTTTTCCAAAAATAGTCATAAGCTTTTAACAAATATACACACTTTGTCATTGTTAACCAAAACTCACACACAAAAATCCAGCATTCAATTATATCCCTTGGTCACAAGAAGAACTTCAAAATGCCTATATAACAAGGACGAAATCAGAGGAGGGGAGGAGGATTTCAGCAGAATCAAAAATCACAGAAACAGCAAAATATAACAAAACCTCTACAAAAAACTTTGTCATTTTTTTCTTTACAAACCACCACAACAAATCAAAAAATTATCTAAGCTATCATCACAAAACCTCACACAAACAGAATCATCACATCACACAAAAACATTACAAAAATATCACACAAAGAGAGGAGATTAGTAGCAAAATACTCCTTTTGCTACTATTTACTCTCTTCACCCCTACCTCCAACAAAAACCACAACCACCCAAAAGCCCCCTTTCATTTTCGTGCATATACACCTTTGCTAGGAGTTTTGTAAGTATCTTGGACCCTTTTTATTTCATTTTTCGCATCTGTTTAAGGGATTTGTAGTTTTTTTTTTAAAAAATAATGCATTTTTCACCATAAGTTCATGAGCATGACTTAAGGCCAAAATATAGTTAGTTCTAGGACATCTTTTGGTAGATCTAAGACCACTAGGATGTACTACTCATGACAAGCTTTACAGTGATATTTTTATTTTCGTATTTGGTTCACTACTGAGTGAGAAATCGAACTGAGAAGTTGAGAAAAAATCACAGAAACTGTGTTCTGCTGTTCATGCATATTTTTTTTGCATACTCTTCATTTTAACTCATTTTTGCACTAAAAAGAAATCATACAAAAATCCAAAAAATCACAAAGATTATAACAATCACCAAAGCAGAAATGGTTTGTTTCTTCTTCTTACTGTTTTCAACGTTTTACCCCTGAGGTTCTGAAATCAGAGTCTGAAGTGAGCTTCTGAAAGTGAGCTTCTGAAGTCAGCTTCTGAAGTCAGTTTCTGAAGTCTGAGGTTCTGAGTCTGAAGGTTCAGAGTCTGGGATCCAGATCCGAGGTTTTGAGTCCGAAGTTTCTGCGTCTGAAGGTTCAGAGTCTGGGTTGAACTATTTTTGAAGGGGCTGAAACTCATTTTATTTGATTAAGAGAAACTTGAATGAAAAAAGGAATGGTCGGACGTATGTCTTTCCATTCCCCGGTTGCACGAGCACTTGACATGTAATATCCCGCTTCAGACTCAAGTATTTATCAGAGATATTTTAAGAAGGGCAATTTGGTAATTGTCGCGCCAGGATTTTTATAAAGGGGGAAAACCCATTTTTCTTTCATTCCTCATCCTCACTTCTCTCTCTAACAACAATCATCTCCCTTCTCTCTACTTCTCTCACGCCACTCTCTCCCTCCTTACCCCCAATTCATCAATCTTCATCTTTATTTCTCAAGCCATATGCTAGCTCACCAATTTGGGAAGTTTGGATCAAGACAAGGAAGGGAAGCAAGGAAGGAAAGAAGATTTCAAGCTAGAGTTTGAAGAGGAAGCTTGGTTAGATCAAGCAATGAATTCAGGTGAGCTCCCTAGGGTTTTAGAACCCACTTTGAGTAAGTTTAAGTGTGTAATTCATTTTATGCTAAATATGGTTTTTGTGCCCTAATCCTGTTTGTTGCCAATTCCTTGCTAATCCATGTTTTAATCAGTCAATTTGCAATAGAAAATCATTCCTAACATCTTTGGGATGCTTGGGTAAATTGGATTGAGCTAAAATGGTGAAAAATGCAATTTTGAGCAATTTTTGAATTGACAAGCTCGCTACAGCGAGCTGGAGCTCGCTGCAGCGAGTAGGCTTTTTCTGCTACGGCACAGGGTCGCTATAGCGACCATCCCATCGCTATAGCGAGCTCACCAGAAACAGCTTGGTCAGCTGATCTATTTCGGGTGTTCTGACGCGCTTATGCGGAGTTTTTCACTACCGTTTTCTCCAAAAACCTTTAAGAATCAAGGAACACCATTTTAACTCATCCATAAGGCTTATAATGTATGAAATCATAAAAGAGCAAGGAATAGGTAACGTGAAGGAAGTACAAAAACAAAGATCCGAGGAACAGGAATTAATACAAGTGAGGTAGTAACCTCTTAAGAATGACATATGACAACGGTATGTCAAGAACCTACGATAGGTAAGCAAGACTAGAGATGTATTCAATTTAGAATACGAGAATAATAGGAATGTGCTATTACATTCAAGGTTCAGGTAGGAATAGTATCAAGTATGTTAAGGGTTATTTATCAGGATACCCTTAACCAGGCAGGTTATAGTGTACCGTAGGCAGAGGTACCGGGATTTTTCCCCAAGTTCAGGTACATTTATATGTACATCCGGACGTGCCTCAGTTGTTCACGTCAGAGTGACACTGGGGGTACACATATCAGTTCAGGATAAGATGTACCCTAGTTAGTGGTACAAGGATATTTATCAGGATTTATACAGATTATGTATAAACATGTATATATATGTTGATAAGTCGTGGCACAGGTACGCTTCAGATTTATTCTGAATAGGCCAGCCCGTTAGGGAGCCTACATGACGACTCTTATATATATATAGATGTTCATGAAGATATCAGGATAAGTAGATTTTATATACCAGGAATAATATTAATTATCAGGATAAACTTGTGTCTTCTATGTTCTCGCAGTTAGAGAGCACAAGGGGTTTCAACATTGCTGGAACGGGCAGGAACTTTCCATGAGGATAACCACGCATAAGTTTATAGTGTGTCTTCTGTGTTCTCACTAGTTAGAACACAGGGGGTTCCAGATACAGCTGGAACGGGCAGGAATCTTTCGCGTGGATAACCACACACACAGGCAAGAGGAGTACGGTGATTAGCCTATTATAGGAATTTTCACCGGTTATCAGGGGAATGCGCTTCAGGGTTACTCCACTCGGGGGCATTCTATAAAATGAACTCAGATAATAATGTTTGTTTAACGCTAACAGCTAACATAGTATCAGTATATACTTTATTATGTTATCAGGCAGAATTACATATCAGGCAGGTATCAGGTGGTGATCTTAGGAGTCCCCTCGATCACCAAGTTATCGGGTTATAGTCTAGATTTCATGACTATTCAGTTATCAGGCTCAGACAGTGATCCTAGTTTTCCCCTTGATCACTAGTTTAGCAGGATGTAGTTTAGTTATTATGACTACATAGGATAGCAGGAACAGGCAGGTATACCCTATATGGGAAATGTTAAAGCTTGGCGATTATAGGAATCCCCAAGATCGCTAAAAGTAGGCATGACAACCCTAGGTTCCATGAGGTTTCCAACAGTAGGTTGGGTGGAGCTCACTGAGACATTATGTCTCATCCCAATCCTTCTGGTGCAGGTTACAGGTTAGCACGAGGATCGTGTTGAGGATCATCAGGGAGATGCTGGATGGAGTGCAGTTGCTCGTCATGTACCAGCTCAGGAGCTTAACGGACTTTTGTTTAAGTATTTTTATGGTACTTGATTGGTTGTATAACGAGTAAATTTGTATTTATTCAGTTGTGTTGTATTATTATTATTGAAAATTTTGATGTATCCAGTATCAGTTTAATGCACATGCTAATATTATAGATAAAATTAGTACGGGTGTTACAATTGGTATCAGAGCAGGTCGATTCAGATCGTGCCTTGGGTCATTAAAGATTCAATAAAAGTAGTGGGACCATTGTGTTCCGGATATTGTTCTACGGGTCACATCTAGTTGAGCCTGATCAACTCATTCTAGTATATGACAGTTAGGATAAATATCTGAGAGCTGAATGTGACCGTGGAGGAATGAAGCGCATGAAGAGCGATGTTTAAGGTGTCATATTTTTAAGACAGGAATTGGCGAAGAAGTATTCAATGCCAAGTGGTGGTTATCAAACCGTAAAGTAACGGAGCCTGTTAATGGCGAGTTTCAGGAATATTAAAGATATTTAAGAATAAGGTGAAGTACCTTAAAACAGATGGACGCATCATTGAGAAATGTCTCGTCAGAAGAGACATAAGAAGTAAGGAATTATGGTGAGACTTTAGAGACCGAAGTTGTCTCGGAAAAGACTATGAGTATGACTCCTTATGGAATACTCTGAGGAATGATTTGCAACCTAGGAACCAAGATTTGGAGGTTAAAACACAAGTTTCAGGATTCTGAGTTCTGCTACGATCGCAGAGCGACCAGGACTTTGCTCTGCGAAGCTTCAGACTCAGAAACAGGCTACAGATTCACCCTCCAGACCCAGGAACTTTGTAACATCCGGTGGCTCCCAATGGGCTGGCCTCTCTATCTTTCAAGGGCCGAGATGTACTCATGGTCTTCTCCACCCCCCAAGTGGAGTTTCATGCCTTCCGTGGGAATCGAACCATGTACCCTGGAGGCTATAAGTACACGCTCAATGCCTCCCGGGTGTTACAATTGGTAGTGGGAATGCATGGAACTTGTACTTAAGCCCTAGGTACACGGTTCGATTCCCACGGAAGGCATGAAACTCCACATGGGGGGTGGAGAAGTCCATGAGTACATCGCGGGGGATCGCGGGAGCCCAGATGCCGAATCCCGGGTGTTACAATTGGTAGTGGGAATGCATGGAACTTGTACTTAAGCCCCAGGTACACGGTTCGATTCCCACGGAAGTCATGAAACTCCACATGGGGGGTGGAGAAGTCCATGAGTACATCGCGGGGGCCCAGATGCCGAATCCCGGATCCGAATCCCGGGTGTTACAAAAGTAGCTCAATTGGTAGTGGGAAATGCATGGAACTTGTACTTAGCCTCCAGGGTACATGGTTCGATTCCCACGGAATGCATGAAACTCCACTTGGGGGGTGGAGAAGTCCATGAGTACATCGCGAGGGATCGCTGGGGCCTAGATGCCGAATCCCGGATCCGAATCCCGGATGTTACAAACTTGGAATGAGAATTATCAGTCGTTTAATGAAACCTCTAGACTGCCAGCAAAGATAGGGTGCGTAAGAATCAAAAGACTTGTACACTTGAACCGGATGAGAATTTAATATCCAACATTTAAGAAACTTATTTATGGATTAAGCGAATTATTGGACAGATGAAACAGATTACCTTCATTTATTATGAGTCATCAATATGCTTTGTAAGAGAAAAGCAAGCTTAGCGATAAGTGAAGGAAACCCCAGGTAAGGGCATGAAGTAACGATTGAATCGTATGTTGTCGGATTATAGTAGACCGGTTTTGAAGAATAATCAGGAATTAGCCAAGAAATATTGTGAGGCTCTAACATCAGAAAGATCGTCGCTAACGCACAAGTTAAAGTTAAGATTGTGGTTAATGTTAATGAGTTCTATGTTTTCATTTGATCGGTTCCTTACACAAGTATTCTGGAAAGCCGTCAGAGATCACTTACGTTGGTATGCTTTCAAAGGTGGTAGAATATACAGACCTTGGATTGTTTGAAACCATATGAAGGAGACAACGGTCGAGAAGACCTATGGAGAATTATTCAGATAATAAGATTAGATTTGAATTGTGGATACAATAACAAGTTACTGGAAGGATCCAATAGGAAATGATAAGTGATGAATTTTAAGATCAATTAATCGGGTACTCGAAGAGGCGTAACCTATGTTTGGGCTTACAGGAGAGTCGGTAAAAGTTTGAATCTAATCCAGACGGATTGTTTCCGAAGAAACTTGAGGAGTAACCTAAGAGATATGGTAAAGTTATGTGGACCTAAGTTGTCTTGGAGAAGGTTATGGATATAAAATCCTTACGGATAATAATAGAATGAGACTCGAACTATCAGTGAATTCAGTGTATGAAAGATGTGAATCTCCAGAAGCCATAAAGTGTTTTTAGAAGTTGCCACAAGTGGTTAATGTGTGAACTTTAGTTGCTTCAGGAATGCTTTCAGTATGGTTTCTGCAATGTTTTAATGATTATACATGTTGAGCTGACCATGAGATGGTTACAAAATTTAGAATATGGAGAGTAAAGTTAGAACCAGTGTATAAGCTGCTTTGACGGGAGCATTGTTGGGCTCGTAACAGTTGCGGGAAACTGCTTACAGGTTTTGGCGTATTTTCGCGAAAGTAGGTATACAGTTTATGTCCGAAAGGAACACAAAGTCAGGTGATGATCAATCAGTAAGTTAAACAGGTGGTTTAAGCCACAAGAGAATTAGCAAACGTAAGATGATTCTGCTATAATAGCTACGAAGTCATTAAGGAACGAGGTTAGCCAGAAAATTTAATAGTGGTGTATTACCCCTATTCCAAGGCGTATTGTTTAAAATCAGAGTTGCGCAGCGGAGAAGTAATCCAAGGATGGGTTAACGAACAATTCTAAGCTAAAGCTTAGGGAACAAGGATGCTTGTGAAGTCCTTATCAGATGTACCGCAGGAAAGGCAATAAGTGCCCAATTATTGAACCACATAATATTAGTGAGCAGTGACGACTCGAACTTATCCTAAGTTCTAACAGGAAGTTTTTAAAAGTTAAGCTGAGGAATACTTCCAACTTCGAAACTCAGGAGGAATGGAAATCGAAGCAGTTTAAGATTATGTGATAAGGAATAAGAAGGATGTGTTTCTAGCACCATAAGTCTAGAGTAAAGGAAGTCACCGCTAATACGGTAATTTAGCTATTTTAGCTCAGTAACTTCAAGTGAACTTGAAGAGAGTAAGTTTAGTCAAAAAGGATTATGCAAAAGGCAACATTAGTAAAGGTTGCACATGCAAGATGATATTTTTGAATTTGAAGCATTGATCAGAAACAACAATGCAGTGGCATGTGAGTTTAATCCACATTGTACCCACGTTATGATAACATGTTGCATGTATCAGGTTATGTTTAGTATTGTGTATACTTATCAGGGAGAGTTTATACTACTCAGATAGTAGTGTAACAGATTTTCAGTTATGTGACATGTATTGGTAACCGTGGTACGCGACCATGAATGTTTAAGTAGGAAGGTTTTGACCAGAACAGGTTTGTTGATATCAAACATATCTTAGCTGAAGAGTTCGGAAATTCTTGAACTTAATGTTCACCACTAAAGGAAGAAGAACTTTCTATGCAGATTAAAAGTCACTCGTAGTCTATAGTAAAGGGCTACGTAAGTTCAGGTTATGATTAAAGGATTAAAGATTGAGTGTGCTATTTTTGGTAGCAATCAGAGTAGAGTTTTCTTTCCGAAAACAAAGAACTTGAACTCGATGTTCATAAATGAAAAATGAGTTCACAATATCGACAAGTGTAACCATGGTCTATGTTATGTGATAATGTATGCTCAAGGAATAAACATGAGTTAAGAATAAAAGAGGGTTTCCAGTTGACGTGGTATTGTCTCAAGGATATTTTGATTAAGGAGGATGTCCCGTTAGTTGGACAAGGGTGATGCGATGTACTGTGTACCCGTTAGTAATGTACACGTACTCGATCATGTATGTAATTTATGTGCTATGAATTGTATCATATGATGATATGGGAGACGATGTATACCACTTATCACTTGGACTAAATCCTATAAGCTTTGAATGTTTCAGTAAAGATGATTCTATATGAAGAATGGTATAATTATAACTGTGAGTTGCCGTCTTACGAGGCGAAAGTCAAAAATAAGGATTCAGTGGAATCAATTGAGGAGGATAAAATTGACCCGATGTCGTCAAGGTAAGACCAAGTGGTCAATGAAGGAAACTTATGAATTCAGTACGAGTATCCAATGCTTAATAACCTTAAGTTGGATACGCACTAAGTGTGTGAGCAAGAGTTATAGTCAAGTGAGTCGGGTATTGGTTCAAACAACCATACATCCTACTATGTAAGAATTGTGTATGTACCTCAAGTCCTTCAGTTAAGGAAGAGATTGTCAATATTTTGACTTACAAAGATGAGAACCATGGCTAGGGAACAACTTTAATCAGTTAGGTTTAATCGAAGCGCATAGCTAATCTACATGTCAGACCCTAGAGTAGCCATGGAATCTCGATAAGCAAATTGTTTTGGAGCTTTGGCTAGTATAGAAAGAGGTAGAAAGGATCTATTCATTCTTGATCTCAGGAGAATTCTAAATTTCGAGGACGAAATTTCTTTAAGGGGGGTAGAGTGTAATATCCCGCTTCAGACTCAAGTATTTATCAGAGATATTTTAAGAAGGGCAATTTGGTAATTGTCGCGCCAGGATTTTTATAAAGGGGGAAAACCCATTTTTCTTTCATTCTTCATCCTCACTTCTCTCTCTAACAACAATCCTCTCCCTTCTCTCTACTTCTCTCACGCCACTCTCTCCCTCCTTACCCCCAATTCATCAATCTTCATCTTTATTTCTCAAGCCTTATGCTAGCTCACCAATTTGAGAAGTTTGGATCAAGACAAGGAAGGGAAGCAAGGAAGGAAAGAAGATTTCAAGCTAGGGTTTGAAGAGGAAGCTTGGTTAGATCAAGCAATGAATTCAGGTGAGCTCCCTAGGGTTTTAGAACCCACTTTGAGTAAGTTTAAATGTGTAATTCATTTTATGCTAAATATGGTTTTTGTGCCCTAATCCTGTTTGTTGCCAATTCCTTGCTAATCCATGTTTTAATTAGTCAATTTGCAATAGAAAATCATTCCTAACATCTTTGGGATGCTTGGGTAAGATGGATTGAGCTAAAATGGTGAAAAATGCAATTTTGAACAATTTCTGAACTGTCAAGCTCGCTATAGCGAGCTGGAGCTCGCTGCAGCGATCAGGCTTTTTCTGCTACGGCACAGGGTCGCTATGTGACCATCCCATCGCTATAGCGAGCTCACCAGAAACAGCTTGGTCAGCTGAGCTGTTTCGGGTGTTCTGACGCGCGGAGTTTTTCACTAACGTTTTCTCCAAAAACCTTTAAGAATCAAGGAACACCATTTTAACTCATCCATAAGGCTTATAATGGATGAAATCATAAAGGAACAAGGAATAGGTAACGTGAAGGAAGTACAAAAACAAAGATCCGAGGAACATGAATTAATACAAGTGAGGTAGTAACCTCTTAAGAATGACATATGACAACGGTATGTCAATAACCTACGATAGGTAAGCAAGACTAAAGGTGTATTCAGTTTAGAATACGAGAATAATAGGAATGTGCTATTACATTCAAGGTTCAGGTAGGAATAGTATCAGGTATGTTAAGGGTTATTTATCAGGATACCCTTAACCAGGCAGGTTATAGTGTACCGTAGGTAGAGTACCGAGATTTTTTCCCAAGTTCAGGTACATTTATATGTACATCAGGACGTGCCTCAGTTGTTCACGTCAGAGTGACACTGGGGGTATACGTATCAGTTCAGGATAGGATGTACCCTAGTTAGTGGTACAAGGATATTTATCAGGATTTATACAGATTATGTATAAACATGTATATATATGTTGATAAGTCGTGGCACAGGTACGCTTCAGATTTATTCTGAATAGGCCAGCCCGTTAGGGAGCCTACATGACGACTCTTATATATATAGATGTTCAGGAAGATATCAGGATAAGTATATTTTATATACCAGGAATAATATTAATTATCAGGATAAACTTTGTGTCTTCTATGTTCTCGCAGTTACAGAGCACAGGGGGTTTCAGCATTGCTGGAACGGGCATGAACTTTCCGTGAGGATAACCACGCATAAGTTTATAGTGTCTTATGTGTTCTCGCTAGTTAGAGCACAGGGGGTTCCAGATACAGCTGGAACGGACAGAAATCTTCCGCGAGGATAACCACACACACAGGCAAGAGGAGTCCAGTGATTAGCCTATTATAGGAATTTTCACCGGTTATCAGGGGAATGCGCTTCGGGGTTACTCCACTCGGGGGCATTTCATAAAATGAACTCAAATAATAATGTTTGTTCAACGCTAACAGCTAACATAATATCAGTATATAATTTATTATGTTATCAGGAAGAATTACATATCAGGCAGGTATTAGGTGGTGATCTTAGGAGTCCCCTCGATCACCAAGTTATCGGGTTATAGTCTAGATTTCATGACTATTCAGTTATCAGGCTCAGGCAGTGATCCTAGTTTTCCCCTTGATCACTAGTTTAGCAGGATGTAGTTTAGTTATTATGACTACATAGGATAGCAAGAACAGGTAGGTATACCCTATATGGGAAAGGTTAAAGCTTGGCGATTATAGGAATCCCCAAGATCGCCAAAAGTAGGCATGGCAACCCTAGGTTCCCCGAGGTTGCAACAGTAGGTTGGGTGGAGCTCACTGAGACATTATGTCTCATCTTAATCCTTCTGGTGCAGGTTTACAGGTTAGCACGAGGATCGTGTTGAGGATCATCAGGGAGATGCTGGATGGAGTGCAGTTGCTCGTCATGTACCAGCTCAGGAGCTTAACGGACTTTTGTTTAAGTATTTTTGTGGTACTTGATTAGTTGTATAACGAGTAAATTTGTATTCATTCAGTTGTGTTGTATTATTATTATTATTATTGAAAATTTTGATGTATCCAGTATCAGTTTAATGCACATGCTAATATTCTAGATAAAATTAGTATGGGTGTTACATGACGTATGTCTCATTTGTTCAGACAATCGTCATTCTATTTTCAAAATACAAAAACATAAAAAACAAATTCAACACACCAAACTAATTTTTGGCCCCCCGCGGTCAAATAAAAATAAAATCTCTTTTCACAAACGGACGATGTTTTATCAATTCTAACGTGATACGAACAAACGCTTAAGCCTCCCACGCATGAGCATACAAGCTACGTTTAACCGCTAGAATACGATCAAAAACATCGTTCTTTAAAATCACACACCAAACTAATTTTCCGCCCCCTACGGTCAAATAAAAATCAAATCTCTTTTCACAAACGGATGATGTTTTATCAATTCTAACGCAATACAAACAAACGCTTAAGCCTCCCACGCGCGAGCATATAAGCTACGTTTAACCGCTAGAATACGATCAAAAACATCGTTCTTTAAAATCAACCAACAAACAAATATTTTCTACCAAAGAACTACGTAGCTTTGAATTCTCCATCGCACCAGGAGATACTTAGGAGCAAGATCCCCCTTTCCTTTTTTCTTTGAAATATTAAAACGTAGCAAGCAACCTTTAAAACACTTTTTAACCCTAAGCTAACTAGGAGGTTCCCGTTGGGTACAACGGATGCGAGGGGTGCTAATACCTTCCCCTTGCATAATCGACTCCCGAACCCATTAATGGTTGCGATGACCATCTTTTCCAAATCGTGAAGGGTTTTATCAACGTTTCCCTTTAAAAATAAAACTTTGGTGGCAACTCCGTAGTTATTCCGAGCGTTAGCACGCTCGAGCATTTTTTAGTGACGCGACACCGGGAACCCATGTCGAGCTCACATCTAAATCACCCCCTTTATCTTGATGTACCGCAAGTACATATGGCGCCCACCGTGGGGCCCAATAAAAGTTTTCGGGCCACATATTTTCCTCGGCATAATCACCGCCAATCCATCCATACTCGTCATCCAAGAAGGTGATGTCCTCATCATCGCAGTGTTGCCTCGCAACCATATCAGGTTTGATCTTTCTATACTATATTGATCAATCATCATTGAATCATATCGTTTTCCATTATTTTGAGCGATTAAAACAACTACGGAACACTTTACAAGATTTCTTCCTATATTATGCAAATTACGATGTTTCATCACATGGTAAGCATACACAATGAGATATCACTCAAAGTTAATAGGTTATTATTCCAAATATGCTATTCTACAAATCATATTTTCACCACCACATATTCAAATTTAAGTTATCATATTATCCTTTGAGCTATGCACATAATATATTTTATAACTATATATCGTGGAGGTTAAGAATCAGCCACACAAGCTAAATTATTTAATTCTGGAGATAAGGTAGATTTTGTTTTATTTCAGATAGATCTATAAAGAATTGAGCAGATCGAAGATAGAAGACATATGGGATATTATCGATTGAAATCGGGGTGTCGTGGTCGCACCTCTATCATCTTCTTTGATGAATCATTTCTTGATGCAGTGGTCGCTCTTTGAAGGCAATTTTGTTTCACGAAGGATGAAAAAGGTTAGAGTTCCAACAATAACGACGATTTGAGGCATTTTTGTGATCCTGGAAGCTTTCCAAATAAGTGAGACCACCAGAAGCAACGATCCTTGGAGACAAGTCCTATTTTTCCAAAATTATATTTATATATACAACCTATTCAATTTTACATCGACATCGTCATCTCCTTTAATCGGGTCTTGGATATATTTCTATCAAACATGATGTCCATAATATGTGTACTGTCAGTGAGTACAATCTCTAGAAACTAGGGTTTCTGTGCTGTGTTTAGGTCATGCCTTGGGAATGATCCCAAGGTTACTATTTATAGCCTCTCTTGGGCCTACCCGGTCATGGTTTTGGGCCCAAATCGTAAAGGGCCAAAACCATGACTAGGGCGCCCTCGTAAGCTGCTGAGGGCGCCCCCAGAGGGTGTCCCTTAGGAAGGTCACCTAAGGTTATTTATGGCTGTTAAGTGGGCCCTGCGCCCTCCTGGAGGACGCCCAGCCTTATTCCAAGGGTTCACACCCTTGTCTTTAGGATCTCAAGCCCTGAGTGGTGAGATCTACGGTCCATAGCCCAACAAGCACGAGTCTTGGGACAAGGCGAAGTGATTAGACTGTTAACGGGGGGATGTGCCTATGACCTTTTGCCCAGCAAGTGGGGCTTACTGATGACGAAGCTTCAGTAACAAATTTTATGAGTACTAGCCCAACATGGGTGCATACCCAATCATGGATGCTCTCCCACGAAGGGTGCCAGCCCAACATGGATGTTTAAACCTGTATGGGTACTAGCCCAACATGGGTGCTAGCCCAACACGAGAACCAGCCCACCATGGGTACTAGCTCTATGTTTCTGTTTTAAGTACCTTAATGGGCGCTAGCCCTTCGAGAGTATGGGCGCTAGCCCAACGGGAGATTTATATTAGCCCAACAAGCACAAGTCTTGGTACAAGGCGAAGTGATTAATCTGCATGTAGCTCGCCGCGCCCGTTGGACTACGTGTTGAGGACTCCTCTTAATGAGATCCGACGGCTGACGTGGGGCGACGGTTCGCTCTCGCTGACGTGTTCGAATCACAATGGCTATCGGAAGTCGTGTCAATTTAGATGACGTCATCTGCGCGTTTTCCCAGGCTTTTTTACTTTAAACTGAAACGGATCTACTTTTTTCCCTACTTTCAGATTTCTCTTATCTTTTCCCCCCTCCTTTATCTCCGTCTTTTCTTCCGACTCGCTTCCTTTTTCTCGTTCAAGCCGTTACGGTGTTTGTGGATCTCTTTGCTTGCTGTTTACGGATCGTCCGGAGTCCTCGTTCGCTTCTCAAGCCCTCCATTTGTCTAGATCCAGGTACCCTTACTTGATCTCGTTCTTTTTACTTTTAGATCAGTAGTATGGTGATAATTAGGGAGTGCGATGAGGCGGGTAGGGAGTTATCCCCAGCTAACTCGGAGGAGAGGTGTAGGTTATGGAGGGAAAGTGTTAGGCATGCGAAACACTCAGATGGAACCATGGATTGGGTGGTGTTTGATAAGGCCTACTACAGCCACTCCTTTGTGACGGAGTCTCCGAGTGGTTTGGACGGGGGTGAAGGGGGGGTATTAGTGGGAATTCATCTGACTCTATTATTCGTTCTGTTCGCCCAGGTCCGTTCTGTAGGAAAGGAATTTGTTACATGGCGTCTTCTAGTGATTCAGAACAAGAGAGTTTCGCCGACGAGGTGCTTCGTTCTGAGTCTGTGTACCTGGATTCCCAACGGGTGGCGTTTTTCCGGAGTAAGCTACACGTGTCCTCTACGGGATTTGAGGAGGACGTGGTTTTGGAACCTTGTCGCCCGGGCGAGAAAGTGTGCGCACAGAGGCCGAAGAGTTTGAAGAGTGAGATGTTCCATATGTACACCGCCGTTTTTGAAGATTTGGGTGGGAAGTATCCCTTCACGCCCTTTGAAGTTGACATACTCAACAGTCTCAATGTTGCGCCTTCCCAGCTGCAGCCGAATAGCTGGGCTCTTATCCGCGCTTTTGAGATTCTATGTGAGGGGTTGGGCTTCCAGCCCTCGGTTGGATCCTTCTTCACTTTCTATGGCACGAAGGGGGTAGATAAGCAGTCTTGGGTGTCTGTTAGCGCGCATCCTGGTAAGAGGTTGTTCCCGCCCTACGCCTCTCATTATAAGAATTGGAGACAAACATTCCTTCGGGTTCGGGGGCGAAAAGGTTGTGAGGCAGCTGCTGTATGGGTGGATGGTAAGCTGAGGTTTCCCACATGTTGGACGAGTGCTCCGGCGTCCATCATGGGTTTTGAATATGAAAAGCTGGACGCGTACGACCAGGGCGTCGTCTGTTTTTTGGACAAAATGTTGCCTATGAACATCCGGGAGTTATTGAATAGGGAAGGGGATGTAGATAGCTTAGACGAGTATCTACGTGAGTCAAATTCATTTACTCGAGCCTATATTTTGCATTTATATTTCCTTGTCTCTTAACTTTCCTGCTTTATTTTCTGTAGAGGATATGGCGCCCATGACTGCGGCGGAGAGGAAGAGATATCTCGAAGAGATGAAGGCAAAAAAGGCTGCTGAGGGAACGGCGACCACTGATCCCGCGGGACTTATTACCCGCAAGCCAAAGAGGAAAGCTGATCATCCGCCCGAGGTTCTAGCCGAGAGCATTCCGGTGGCTCCGCGCGAGAGAAGGTCGCCCGGGCAAGACAGTAAAGGAAAAGCGGTAGCGGAGAAAAGAGGGAAGAAGATGCCTTCTCCTTCCCTGATTGGCGCCATCAAAACCAGCAGCTCAGTGCCGTCTTTCTGGGATAAAGGTTTTGACTACGGTGACTACGTGAAGGAGAGACTGGTATTTAATCCAGAAGACGCGGAGTCGGGAAGCCAGGGCGCTGTGCCCTTTATGACGAAGGATATTGGAGTTCACTGTTTGCGGACTATAATGCTTCTAGACTCGGTGGATCGTAAGTACGAGGAAGTGGTGCAGAATGAGGAGGCTCTTCAAGCTACAGTGAGGGCGTTGGAGAAAGAGTTGGAGGAGGCCAAGAATGCTAAGGAGAAAGAGGTGCAGGAGGCCAAGGAGGCGATGAAGCTTGAATGTGATCAACGCGTCTCGGATCTGAAGATTGGTTATGCAACAGATCTTGCTGGAAAGGACGGGGTCATTGCCAAGCTACAAGACGAAGTCGCGGCTGGAGCAGAAAGGGAGGATCAGCTTACGGCTGAGGTTTCTGAAGCGAAGGGCGAGCTGGCTCTGAACTTTGATGCTGGCTTTGAAAGAGCCAAGGCGCAATTCGCCCTTCTCCATCCTGGCGCCGATCTTTCTGCTCTTGATCCTTTTAAAATCATTGTAGATGGCGTCCTAGTGGACGAACCTTAATTTCATTTGTTGTAATTTAACTTCCTTAACTATTTTTAACCTCAGTACTCTGCTTGAATTTGTGTTCGTGATGTATCATTCTCTCTTTAAGCTCTTCGTTTTTCTTCAAATTTATGTATTTCGGAAGGCCTCTCCTGGGCGGTGATTACATTCGTTTCATAATAATGTCGACAGTTGTAGGTGTGTTTCTTTTAGCGCCTGATGCTTTAGGGTCCCTTTATAAGGGTTCCCTTTTATCGTTTGGACGACGATTTCATTTTCTGCTCGCGACGTCTTAGAGCCCTCTTTGGGGTTAAGGAGTTAGGCGGCGATTTCATTTTCGTCTCGCGACGTCTTAGAGCCCTCTTTGGGGTTAAGGAATTAGGCGGCGATTTCATTTTCGTCTCGCGACGTCTTAGAGCCCTCTTTGGGGTTAAGGAATTAGGCGGCGATTTCATTTTCGTCTCGCGACGTCTTAGAGCCCTGTTTTTTAGGGTTAAGGAATTAGGCGGCGAGTTCTTTTTAAGCTCACGACGTCTTAGAGCCCTGTCTTTTAGGGTTAAGGAATCAGGTGGCAACCCCTTTGGGGTTAACGGATCATACGGCGAGCTCATTTAAGATTCGGCAATGGCGATCTGCTACATGCAACGAAAGTAAGATAAACAAGCAATATATATATATATATATATATATATATAATATCAATAATAAACCGGGGCCTCATTAAAAACCCCCATTACTGCGGGGGGAAAAGAGTGCCCCTTGCTCTTTTACTACGTAGCTGTACAAAGACGTCGAAATTTATAAGATAAAAACGGTAGGAACTAAAATGGCTTTGTCTTCCCTCTATCTCGCCTTTGAGTTGTCATGGCGAGTTCCTTCCTGCATTGTGCTCAACTTTTTCATCGTACTGTGGTTGGCTAGTTCTGCCTGTAGTATCAACCACTTCTTGATTTCATCGGATTCCGCTTCTTCCTTCCCGGTCTTGACAATTGGATTGGCTGGCTTTGAACGGAGTGTCAGGAAAGGAGTACTTATTTCCTCAACCTTCCTGATTTCACCGTATTCTGCATCTTCTTCCTTAGCATTGACTCTTGAACTGACTGGCTTCGAATGGAATATCAAGAAAGGAGTACTTTCTTCCTCAACCTTCTTGATCTCCTCGGGTTCCGCATCTTCTTCCTCAACATTGATACTTGAATTGGCTGACTTCGAATGGAGTATCAAGAAAGGAGTATTTTCTTCCTCAACCTTCTTGATCTCCTGGACATGAATCTCTCCTTCTAGGTTTGCGGCAATGAAGTTCACTCGGTGTGCTTTTATATTGCTGTTTCCCTTCTTCTCCTTTTGTAGCTTCAAACTGTTGTGGTAACATTCTCAGGCCACTTTCTGGTCTGCTCTGATGGTACCAACCCGCCCGTCATCTAACGTATATTTCATAACGAGGAATTTGGTGGAAAGGTAGGCATCGAGGGCGTTAAAGGCCGGGCGGCCTATGATGACATTGTAGGAACAGAGCGAGTTGACTACCAAGTATCTAATCTTGATGGTTTTAGCGTCATTACCCGTACCGAATGTTGTTTTCAATGTGATGTACCCCCGGACGTGCACCTGCTCCCCTGTAAAGCCGGCCAGTATCCCTTTGAAAGGTTGCAACTGTTCCTCGTCTAGTCCCATTTTCTCAAAAGCAGAATAATAGAGGATGTCCGCAGAGCTGCCGGGATCAATTAACACCCTCTTGACATCCCAGTTGAAGATTTGCACAGTGAAGACCATGGGATCGTCATCGTGGGGAATTACTCCTCTGCGGTCTTCGCTCGAGAAAGTGATATCCATTTGGCGCTCTGGTTCCTTCTTGGCGTGGTCATCAAGCAACATTATTTGTCTTACATATTTCTTTCGGGAGGTGCTGGACTCCCCTCCTCCTGCGAAGCCACCAGATATGGTGTTCAATGTGTGGCGCTCACCTTCTTTCGCCACATCTTTCTCCCTCTGGGGGTCTTCGGGGGGACGCCTGTCTCCCTCTCTACCTTCCTTCACATATCCTCTTAATCTGCCGTTCTGAATTAACTTCTCTATCTCTCTTTTCAAATGTATACAATCGTCCGTGGTGTGTCCTTTGATGCGGTGGTATTTACACCAGGCATCCTTATCGTTCCCCATGATGGTTCCTCTCGGTGGTTGAGGTTCAGGGATGATTCTGGAATGGTAAACATCCCTCCAGATTTGTTCACGGCGGGTGTTGAGAGCCGTGAAGGACTCTTGGGGGGGGGGTGCGCGCCTGTCCTGAACGTGGCGCTTATACGGCACTCGGTCTCTGCTACTGGGTGGGTAATAATTGCGGCGATGATCATATCCGTAGGGAGCACGCTCCCTGGAATCTCTTGCCTTCTTCTCGGCATTGCTTTCTTCTCCCTTTATATAGCACTCTGCTCTAGACATGATTTCTTCCATGGAGTCGGCTGGTTTCTGTGCCAACGACTCGTTGAATTGGCCAGCGCGGAGGCCGTTCTGGAAGGCTCCCACAAACAATTCCTGGTTTGGGTTAATGACCTTGATGGTGGCGTCATTATAGCGCGCGAGATACTCGCGGAGAGGCTCGTTGGGTCCTTGACGGACGTTGAAAAGGCTGGTAGACGAGACTTTGCGGTGGCGGCTTGCTGAGAACTGGTGCGTCAACTTGCGTGTCATATCCTGGTAACTGACGACGGAAAATCGAGGCAGGTTCATATACCACCTCAGGGCGGCGTCTTTAAGGGTCCCTGCTAACAACTTGCACTTGAGAGAATCGGCAGCGCCGATGATGGCCATTTGAGTGTTGAAGGCGGTCACATGTTCCACTGGGTCGCTTTTTCCATCGAAGGAGGAAAGAGAGGGTGGCTTGAAATTTTCTGGTACTGGCGCGTTCCAGATTTCGGCAGAAAGTGGTTGAGGATCGGGGTCGACCGATTCATCTTGTTGAGATCCGTTTCCTTCGGCGTGCTGCTGCTGTTGGATGGTTTCCATGGTTGCTTGCAAGGCTTCATTGTGGTCACGAAGCTGCTGGATCTGTTGTTGTAAAGCCTCTAAGGCCGCTGGATCTGCCATCGCGCTGGCGGCGACGGTAGTTTGAGTTTGTATGTTAAGGTTGTGACTGGTGGTCAGAGATTCGCACCCTAAACCGCGAATCCCAGGCTTTAGATCAGGGTTTTCTGAACAGATGTGGGTTAATCGTTTGATTGGGAGGGTTAGGAATCACGGCGGATTCGGAGTATCTAGGGTTGCTCTGAAAGGTACGGCGGATTCACGGCGTTTGAGCGATGCTTTGAGGCCGCGGATGGGCTGCTTCTCGCTTCAGAGATGGTGGCTAGGTTAGTTTTACCGTAGCCCCACGGTGGGCGCCAACTGTACTGTCAGTGAGTACAATCTCTAGAAACTAGGGTTTCTGTGCTGTGTTTAGGTCATGCCTTGGGAATGATCCCAAGGTTACTATTTATAGCCTCTCTTGGGCCTACCCGGTCATGGTTTTGGGCCCAAATCGTAAAGGGCCAAAACCATGACTAGGGCGCCCTCGTAAGCTGCTGAGGGCGCCCCCAGAGGGTGTCCCTTAGGAAGGTCACCTAAGGTTATTTATGGCTGTTAAGTGGGCCCTGCGCCCTCCAGGAGGACGCCCAGCCTTATTCCAAGGGTTCACACCCTTGTCTTTAGGATCTCAAGCCCTGAGTGGTGAGATCTACGGTCCAATATGGTTATAATCTACTCAAAAGAAAGTTAACAACATATTTTAGCAGGTATCATGAGTGTACTTGGTATTCTCTTAACTAACAGGGTTTTAGGTTACTAAAAATAATACATATCCTGAACTGAATCCCTTTGACTTAGAGAGAGATCTAATAACTCCAATTTTCAAAACTAAAAGACCGTTATTACTCAAATACTATCTCGTATTTATGTGGTCAATCAATATTTTAATTTCTCTTTATAGTAGATAGTTATATTGTGGTTGTTTTAGATTGTTGAAAAATAGTATTTCAATATTTGAGCTATGATAAAGCACACTTGTAAACAAATTCAATAAAATGTCGGAGTGCTTTAATACTGACACTACTAGAAAATATACATTTCACAACAGGGTAAAGATAAAAAATGGTCCTCTGCCTCAGGTAAAAAGTGTAAAGATATTTGAATGTTGTAGTATTGTACCCTTTAACTCTATTGTTTGGGAAACACCAAGGTATATTGTGTTTTTGACCATGACTTCCAATACGTTTATGCTTGTTACGATTACTTACTAGCACTGAGAAGATGTTTTCAGTATAATATGGAACTATGCAAGTCTTTGGATTAATATCTATTTTTTTGTTGCTACAATGTGGGATGTTGATGTTACAAATTCTATTATTGGTGTGGCATCCATTCGCTCTGCAAAAACCCATTCTTTTTAATTTCTTAAAAGGTAAAAATTAAGTAGACCCAATTATGAATGGGATAGATACAAACCATGAGTTATGATGACTATTTCCTATAAAAGAATTTGAATTTTTACATTTATATTAGGGTTGTTTTGACCCCTAAGATGTTTTCATCAAGTTACATTCATTTTATTGATGACTTTGATAGAAAGTCATATTTATTGTTGTTACATTGCAACTTGTATCATTGACATTTTGGATGGTCCACTAAAGTTCCTTGAACATGAACGGTGACTATATATACATCATTTGTAAATTATGGAGTATTGTGATTTACATCGCATGATGTTCAATTTTGGGCTATCAATTATCAAGCCCTTTTATTATCAAACGACGTGAAATAGTTATTTTCCTTCATCATAAATTTAAGCTCTTATCTCTGAATGCTCTTATTTATTATTTGATTGGCTAAGTTTGTACCTCTACTATTTTTCGTTATCTCATTGTGCTATTTGACTACTATGGGTTTTATGATTGCTTGTATAGGCTCATTACTTCGATAATGGTCGTGTCCACCTAGAGGCAAAATAACCAAAAAGAAGATGGAACTTCCCACGATAAGGAACTCTCGCCAAAATTAACGAGAAAATGTTGACACATCTTATCGAGTCAACGGCTCCGAACTCAAAAAACGTCAACTCCTAAAGGGCTCTGAACGTATAAAGGCGTCAATCCCTAAAGGGCACTGGACACAAAAAGAGTTAACCCCTAAAGGGCTCTGAATGTACAAAGGTGTCAAAACCCCTAAAGGGAAATTAACACAAAAAGAGTCAACCCCTAAAAAGGCTCTGAATTCAGAAAAACGTCAACCCATAAAGGGCTCTGAACTTAGAAAAAACGTCAACCCCTAAAATGCTCTAAACGTACAAAGGCGTCAACCCCTAAAGGTCACTGAATGCAAAAAAAAGTCAGCCTGTAAAGAGCTCTGAACTCAGAAAAAACGTAAACCCATAAAGGGCTCTGAACATACAAAGGCGTCAACCCCTAAAGGGCATTGAACGCAAAAAGAGTCAACCAACTAAAGGGTTCTGAACTCAGAAAAAACGCCAACCCCTAAAAGGCTCTGAACTTAGAAAAAATTTCAACCCCTAAAAGGCTCTGAACGTACAAAGGCATCAACCCCTAAAGGGCTCTGAATGCAAAAAAAGTCAACCCATGTGGACCATCATAAGAAATATAGCCCTAAGGGGGCGACCAAGCCAGTTGAAGCTCGCCATAATAAAACTTAATCACTTCACCCTTACAGGTCTCGTGCTTGGGGGAATGTGGACTGTCATAAGAAATATAGCCATAAGGGACGACCAAGCCAATTGAAGCTCCCCATAATAAAACTTATTCACTTCGCTCTTACAAGCCTCGTGCTTGGGAAGTTGTGGACCGACATATCCTTAAAGGGCGATAAGCTCGCCCCCAACTGTCAGATAATAATAAACCAACTCGCCACTATTCTCAGATAGGAACAACCACACCAACTCACGTAACAAACACAAGAGATATCCAAGAAATAGGCTCCCTTAACAATAGGAAAAGAGGTTGCTTGTCATTTCTATAAATACCCCCTCACTCAAGTAGTAAAAGCTAGGTCCCAAACTCCTAAACTAGAACTACGTAGCTTTGATTCCCTAAGACCTTAGGGATACGTAGGACCGGGAACCCCTGTCGAGCTCACATCTAAATCACCCCCTCTATATTGATGTACCGCAAGTACAAACTCGGATTCACTCTTTAAGCTTGAGGAGATCTCTAATCATCTCATTTGAGTGTTCTTGATAGTTTCATCGATTTTTAATTAATTCCTAATGAAATGTTATAAGTCTTTTTGTCAAGAAATAATAATAACTCTTAAATTTGTCCTTGGTAATTTTAAGTAATCCTAATCGTACAATAATATTTAATTAGAGAGATACGATAAGGTGACATGATCGACTTATTTTGTCGTACTAATTTACAAAATAATTGATCGCACCAAACATGATGGTTTATCTTATATATGTTTATCTCATGTTGATCATCAAACAACTACACCAGCAACTAAGGGATGCTTAAAATTGTGGCAGGGAAGTCCAACAATATTTTGACTTGAGCATGCGAGAAGAGTTCAACCCATAAGACAGTTTTGTTATGGTAAAGATCATCATGACATAATTATTGTATTGAAGTTTCTTTTCTGTTGATGTGAAATCCATAACATTGCACTAAAAAACGTTATTTAGCGGGATTTAAATCACTTTGTAGGAGGTTTTAACCTCCACAAATTGATTTGATATTAATAACATGCATGTTTTCAAACATTTGTAGTGCAAATATCAAACGTGATAACAAAACTGAAAAAGTGTAATAGAAGTCTTAATACTAATGGAACCTAAAAAATCTAACATTGTTGGCACATGATTCTCTTAAATCTAAAAACAAATTAGCTCAATTCCTTACTTGTAATATCACTTGTTCAGAATAATTAAAAGGAGAAATATTTAGTTAACATCGACTCATTCTTTATCAATTTTAGTATAATTTTTTTCTTTGGTATGCTGTCTTACGTTATTTTCAACATGTATTTCAGTCATTTTAGTAGTGATTTGATTAGAGAAGTTTTTTATGGTTTAAGGGACATTTTGTAATATTTTCATATCGAGTCATGTAGTTGGGAAAATTCTGTCCCAAGTCCCAAGACCAATTTGGAAGAAGAAATCACTTAAAAAGACGAAGAACAAGGCAAAAGGGCACTAGAGGTTGAAGCCACGTGTGACTCGTGTACCCCATGCACATGAGACAAGCTCTCTGTTTTAAATGTCACATGCAAGGCGCGCCACCCCACGCGTGGGGCGTGTGTGGTTCTGTGAATAAACAGACCTAGAAACTGGCCTATAAATACAAGAATTCTCATTTTAGAACTTGGCGGTTCAGGAGGAAGGCAGGTGTTTGGAGCATCAACGAAGAAGTTTCTCCTCAACCTTTGTTCTTAGAGTATGTTTTATTTCTTTTTGTAATTTGTCTTTAGTTATCATGAGTAACTAAACACCTTTTGATTAGGGTTCTAAGATGATCCTCTATTTCTTCATTGGATTTCATTAATAAAAGTATTTTATTCAATTATGTTTTAAGATCGATTTAATTTTTATATGCATAAGTATGAATGCTTTTATAACCCTTGGGAGAGTGACGTACCTTGGAAGTGTGACCGAACTTAGAAATAGGTTATAGAGGTTTATTTGGCTTACATTCAGAATTGTTGCGTATGAACTTTATTATTTACCCTAGTAAGATAGGGTTAGGCATAATTTCAAGGTGCACTTTGAAGCAGTCCACGCCGATGAGGGAGAATTTCAAGGAAGCTCTGATGAATTAAATGCAGATTCTCATGCGGCTCATTCTATGCCATGTGCGGATACGGTACCCGAACAACACAATAATGTTACCGAGAATGTTATTATGAAGAAGCCAGTCGAAGTCACGATTTCTAGCAGCCATCAGCGGACATTCCACACGATGTTGGTTCAGTAAAAACAACGGTTTGTGATTCTATTTCGATTTGACGGAAGCGTAATTTATCTTGTCCACCATGTGTAGACCATTCTATTGTGTCTGGGCCGTGGAGTTTGAAGTGGCTGAATGATCATAATCACGACGATGCAGGTATTATTTTTTTTCTACTAAGAAGAATTTTAAGGAAAAAAGAAAGTCAGAAAATGTTAAAAGAAAAGATTCTGCTCAAGTTCATACAAAAAAGAAAGCATATGGATCACTTCGTTATTCAATGCTTAATTTGAAAAAAGTGGCTCGATTACCAAGCAAGGATTGTAAAGAGGTCCATAAGATTTTGAAAAAGAATGTTAGAAGGCGTAGTGGTAGAAGTAGAGTCAGCAAGTCAGTTGAAATGGCAAATCAAGCTTCTTCAGATTCAGGTTCTTCTTCAGCAGCTGTTAATAAGGATTGGGAACATTGGGTGGTTATGCATGGGAATGAGAAGGTGGCTGTAGAGGATGTGTGGGGTAATGGGAAAGCAATCGGTGTCAAGTTTAATGGTGATAATGCAAATATGTTTAGTGTGTTGTCTAGAGCGGGGAGATGGATGAGGAAGTCAAAAAATACGGGAGAGGGAGTAGGAGGGGGGATGGTGGGATGTGGTTGTTAGTTTGGTTGGTGGGGGCGGTGTGGGGGGTAATGGTGAAGAACGAAGATTTTATCATGGTGTAAGGGGGTTGAGTGGGTTAGAGAAGAGGAAGGAAGTCAGGAAATTGATAGGGGAGAAGAATCCGTTCATTATGTGTATCCAAGAAACTATGCTAGTTGTGTGTGACAATTTTTTATGTGTTTCACTGTGGGGTAACTCGCCTCATGATTTTTCCTTTCGTCCCTCAGTTGGGGCGTCAAGGGGATTGTTGGTTTTGTGGGATACTGTGTGAAATTCCTGGCAGGACTGGTTCTGAACCGTAAAACAAAGTATGAAAATAGCAGTTCAGAAGCAGTAATATAAAGGACAGAAAGTAAAGAACACAGATGATTTGTTAACCCAGTTCGATGCAAACTTCACCTACATCTGGAGGCTACCAAGCCAGGAAGGAAATCCACTAAAATAGTATTAATTCGAAGTCCTATGACACAGCCCCTGTTTCACAGCCCCTATGACAACAACCCCTGTTTCACAACCCCTTCTCACTTAATCACTACCCGTGGTATTTCTACCTAGGAACTCCTAGATATAAGAACCCCTCTTACTTCCCTCAGTCAATCACTGCCCCAGTGATTTATCAGACTCTAAACAAAACAACTAAGTTGAAGACACTCTTCAAAACATAAAAACAATCACTCTTGCTTAAAAGCTTTGAGTGATTACAACTCAATAACAAACAACCAACTCTAAACACTTTGAGTGGTGCACAAAAACAAAACACAAGGCTTACAGACTCAACAACCTAAGACTCTTTCAATTCTAGCTTTTTGTTGAGATGTATTTCTTCAATAGCAGCTTCCTCCTTATATAGACTTCATTAGCACATAATTCTTAACAAAATAATCTTCAACAGATATTGTTCTAAAATTCTTTAGAAGCTCATAGAAGCAAATATATTTCTGAAATATATTTTCCAAAGATTGCTTTGAAAATATATTCACAAATAATTGAATCCAATCTTCAACAAATATCTTCACGCAAAAATACTTCCTTCTAGAAACGAAGCTTGGATAAATCTTCAATTAAATCTTCGAAAGATTATGTGAGAGAATTAACAGCTCCAAGACAAAAGAAAGAACGCAGAAACCAGCTTCTGAAATGCAACTTCTGAAGGTCAACGAAAGTCAGCGTCTGAACAGTGCGTCTGAAGGTCAACGAAAGTCAGCGTCTGAACAGTGCGTCTGAAGTACTGTTCCAGCTTCTGATGAACCTATTCAGCTTCTGATGAACATTTCCAGCTTCTGAAGCACAAATTGCTTGTCTATTTGATTTTCGCAAACATGAAGCCAACAACAAAATATCCAACACTGTGGAGGTGGAGGTATAGTCTTCCGTCAGTTTTAATCGTGTGTTGATGATTCACGGCAGGTTTATCAAAACAAATGAGGATTTCCACTTATTTAATATTTATGCTCCTTGTGAGAATAGTGCAAAGCAGTTGCTGTGGGATTCTTTATCGGGTTGGTTATAGTTGTTGGGTGGGAAAAAGGTGTGTGTGTTTGGGGATTTTAATGTTGTTCAATGTGAGGAGGAAAGATGGTATGTGAGACAAGGTTTCAGGTCTTTTGATCATTCTCCTTTTAATCGGTTTATAGACGATAATGGTTTAGTCGACTTACCATTTTGTGGGCAAAATTTTACCTAGAATAACAGTGATGGTCTCTCTATGAGTTGGATTGATAGGTTTCTTCTTTCCGAGGATTGATGTTTGGCTTGGCCTAATTGTTTGCAGATGGCTCAGTTGAGGGGATTATCAGATAATTGTCCTTTGTTGTTGTCAGTGGATGAGGAAAATTGGGGCCCTCTCCCCCTAAGGATGCTGAAATGTTGGCAAGATATTCCTGGGTATCAGCGGTTTGTGACTAGTAAATGGAAATCCTTGCAAGTCGATGGGTGGGGAGGGTTTGTTCTAAAAGAAAAACTGAAGTTGATTAAATTGGCTCTAAAGAAGTGGCATGTTTCTCACTGTAAGAATTTACCTGGAAAGATAGAGACTATCAAAGCTCATTTATCCGTCTTAGATTGTAAAGGGGAAGACCAGGTGCTGACAGAAGATGAGGTTGTTGAATTGCATTGTATTACATCATACATCCATTCTTTCTCTCGTGTTAATACTAGCATTTATTGGTAGCATTCTCTGCTTTTTTGGCTTAGAGAAGGCGACGTAAATTCCAAATATTTTCACTCAGTTTTATCGAGTCGTCGGAGACGGAATGCTCTATCTTCGATAGTGGTGGAGGGTGTTATGGTGGAGGGTGTGCAACCCATTTGCCAAGCTGTTTTTTCGCACTTTTCCTCTCAGTTCAGGGCACGTAACTTGGATAGGCCGAGGGTGGATGATTTTCAGTTCTGGACTTTGTCTTTTGCGGAAGGTGGTAGTTTGGTTAAGCCTTTTTCTGTAGAAGAAGTTAAAGCATCTGTGTGGGATTGTGATAGTTATAAGAGTCCAGGTCCTGATGGAATTAATTTTGGAAGAGTTTTGGCTTGATATGAAAGATGACATTATGAGGTTTATTTCAGAGTTTCACCGGAATGGTAAATTGACAAAAGGTATAAATAATACTTTCATAGCTCTTATTCCTAAAGTTTAAAGCCCACAAAAATTAAATGATTTTTGGCCTATCTCTTTGGTGGGAAGTCTCTATAAAATTCTGGCAAAGGTTCTAGCAAACAGAGTTCAGTTGGTTGTAGGCAGTGTTATTTCTTAGTCTCAGACGACGTTTAACAAAGATAGACAAATTCTTCATGGGATTTTAATTGCAAATGAGGTGGTGGATGAAGCTCGTAAATTTAAAAAGGAACTATTATTATTGAAAGTTTATTTTGAAAAAGCTTACGACTCGGAGGATTGGGGGTATTTAGATGCAGTCATGAGAAAAATGTCTTTTCCAACTTTTTTGGCGGAAGTGGATCAAAGAATGTGTGTGTACGGCTACATCATCCGTTTTAGTCAATGATAACCCCACAAAAGAGTTTCCGTTGGAGAGGTGTCTAAGACAAGGTGATCCCATTTCTCCCTTCCTCCTTTTGTTGGCAGCAAAGGGTTTGAATGTGATTATGAGAGCCATGGTTCACTCCAACATTTTCACTGGGTATAGCATTGGTTTTGTGAACTCAACTATTATTTCCATCTTTAGTTCGCCGATGATACGTTACTTTTAAGTGTTAAAAGTTGGGCAAATGTCAGTGCTTTGCGGGCGGTTCTTGTTCTCTTCGAGGCGGTTTTTGGGTTGAAGGTGAATTTTAGTAAGAGTATGCTGGTTGGGGTTAATATTGCTGATTCTTGGCTGACTGAGGCGGCTTCTGTTTTGGGTTGTATGGTGGGCAAGGTGCCTTTTTTGTATTTGGGCCTCCCTATTGGTGGTGATCCTCGGCGGTTGTTTTGGGATCCAGTGCTGACTTGCATTAAAAATAGACCGTTTGGGTGCAATAGTTGCTTTCTTTCTTTTGGTGGTCGATTAACTCTTCTTAAGTCTGTCTTAACTTCTCTGCCTGTCTATGTTCTTTCCTTCTTCAAAGCTCCGTCAGGTACAATCTCTTCTATTAAATCTTTATTTAATAATTTTTTTTTTGGGGAGGGAGTGAGGATAATAGGAAAATTTCTTGGATTGGTTGGAAAAATGTTTGTTTAGGAAAGGAGTTTCGAGGGTTGGGGGTTAGGCAGATGAGGGAGTTTAACACTGCTTTGTTAGGCAAATGGTGCTGAAGGTTGTTAGTAGATCGACGAGGTTCGTGGTATAGGGTGTTAGCTCGTTATGGTGAGGAGTCAGGGAGGTTGGTGGTTGGGGGCCGGAGTGGTTCTTTGTGGTAGCGGGAGGTAGCGAAAATTTGTGATGGTGTAGGTGTTGAGGGGGGGAGGGTGGTTTGAGGAGAGTATTGTGAGAAGGGTTGGTAGTGATGTAGATACTTTTTTCTGGACGAACCTGTTGTCAGGGGGAGTTTCTTTTTGTGTGAAGTTTAGCCGCCTATTCGACTTGTTAGAGAATGAGTTGAGTACGGTAGCATATATGTGTGGTTTAGGGTGGGAGGAAGGAGGGGCGGCTTAGTAGTGGCGCCGTCGGTTGTGAGCATGGGAGGAAGAATTGCTAGGGGAGTGTAGGAGTTTACTTCATGATATTTCTTTGCAATCTAATTCTACAGATTAGTGGACAGTGGAGGTACGACCATTGCGGCGATTACTCGGTTAAGGGTGCGTATAAATTTCTCACTAGCCAAGAGTTTTCTAATGTTGCAGCTACCTCCGATCTCATTTGGCACAAACAAGTTCCCCCTGAAGGTTTCTATTTTGGCTTAGAGACTTCTTCGGAACAGGTTATCGACTGAAGATAATTTGGTGACGCGTGTCGTTATTTCTCATGACTCTCAATTATGTGTGACTAGTTGCGGAGGCTTAGAGATGGCTCACCATTTGTTTCTCTCATGTCCTTGTTTCGCCCCCCTTTGGAGCTTGGTTAGGTCTTGGATGGGCATCTCATCAGCCGATCCGAACTCTCTTCAGGATCATATTGTTCAGTTTGTTGACTCCTCTGGTGGCTCGAGAACACGTCGTTCTTTCATGCAGATTATTTGTTATTTTGTGTTTGGGTTTTGTGGAATGAACGAAATAATAGAGTTTTCAATAATAAGGAAAATACAATTCTTCAGCTGTTAGAAAAAGTCAAGTTGCATTTTTTTTTTTGTGGCTGAAAGCTTATAATGTCAATCTTGGTTCAAACTTTCATATGTGGTGGTCGAGCCCTTTTGTTTGTATGGGCATCAGCTAACTTATTTTTGTTTCCTTTGGTTACTATTGTTTTGCTGTAAACTTTTGAGGTTCTTCTTGGTACACCTTGTGCTACTAAGGACTTTTTGTTATTGTTAATATAATCCATTTTTCCTTGTTAATAAAAAAAATTCTATACACATAAATGTAAAATATCTGTCAAAAGTGAAAACATAAGGTCTCTCGTTACTACAAGACAATTATTATACGTAAATAATTTTTTTTATGAAAGGAAGTTCATTTTATTTTTGGTCAAAAGTAGTTTTTTTTTAAATAAGTTATGTTTTTACTACCTTCTAAAAGTGTTGATTTCTTTTTATACTTATTTTTTTTAATAAATTTCCTTTTCTACTTATATATAGCTATGCATAAAAAGTTGATAAATATATTAAAATAAATTAACTTATTTATATTCTATGCTTTAATAATTATAAAATTATTTTCCAAATAAAAAAAAATGATCCTCATCAACAAATGATTCATAACTTGCTTCAAATGACAGTTGTTCAACTATTTATCATTTTATTTATGATAGGTGGATTAAAAAAAAGTATAGAGGATCCTAAGTACCATAAAGAATGACATAGTGTCGAGAGAAAGTTATGAATTATTAACTAAAAAAACAAAATGTAGGCAATGACCAATATGTACCTTATTATGTACCTTATTCTGAAATCATACTGGACTTGCAGATACATGAAGAACATCTTTCGTGGAATAAGTAGCAAAATTTCTTCATATAGTATTACATAATATTAAAAATTCTGTGATGCCCTTTCTATTCTGACGCTTGCGTGAAATCATTGGTTGTAATTTCTATAGAGTAGTTGGACTGCCAATATTCTATTAAGGGCTCACTGGCCCTCTACAAGGGTTCGTCGACCCTCTTCAAGGGCGCGCCCCTTGCCTTATGCCCTGAAACCACCTTTCCCGTATCTTGGGGCTAAAGATACGGTCTAACCATCTAGGAGGATCTAGCACGCGCGCCTTTCAGAAAGAAACGTGACTTAGGGTTTAAGCTACTTAAGGCCTAAGTCATGGAAAATAAGCCCAAAGAGGTTATAAATACCGACCTTGAAATCATTCTTAAGACATGATCTAAACATATACAAACCCTAGTTTTCTATATTGTATTCATTGCAAGTACAACATTATAGATGTTTCGATATAGTTGATAGACAAGTTTTACAGTATTATAGATGTTTCGATATTGTTGATAGACAAGTTTTTAAAACAACTTTATGAGACATAACTTACTTCGAAGACACTTAACGATCATATGTTTTACTTCTGACACTATAAAATTCAAACACAATAATATGTTATTTAGACTAGCTTTAGATAAAATATGTATTAATTTTAAATAGAGTGATCCTTTAAGCCTAAGTAGCTCCTTCATATATCACTAACTGGTATATGGAGCCAATAAAGCAACCACATCTTCATTAAAATACTTATCCAATTCCACAATGAGCTTAGATGAAGCAAAGATTACAACTTCTATCAATTGAATGATCCAAACTGGAACCCCATTCTTCATCGGTGTTGGGGCCTAGTCCATATGGTGTTTGTGCGAATATAGTTAGCATTGGTTGTAGCGGTTGGGTAATTAAGTAACCAAGGTTTTCCATAAGATTCTCTTCGTTCCAACTTCGGGTGATTTCAATATTTTGCTGCGGAAACTCGTGAAGTAAAACCTAATCCATAACCTGAGGAACCAACCACTATTTGAACAATGTCCTATTTTCAAATATTGAAAAGGTAACTGTAAAACAAGAACATGAATAGAGAACCCCAATAATTGTGGCTTCTTCCGGATTCTTTAATTGGGCAACACATAGTTGCAGTTCTTGGACCATATTCACATAGTCAGGGCACACGAAAAACTTGTTAAGAACCTAAATCGATTGTGGTCTAAATAGATTTATGATCATTTGTAAACGCATAAATAACATAATATTAACCCAATAAAATAGCAAAGTAATCAACTGAAATTCATATTATTATTTGAAATTACATAATCAAACAATTACAGGGAAGTTCCTATTTCATAACCTAACCTAAAAAGGGTTAGCTAGTCAAATTGTCTAAACAGATACAATTAGATATGAACAAGAAAGCATGAGAAAAGGATCACCGATTGATGATTCATTGGCTCCCGAATGACTCGATTCGCTCCAAACCGCATTTCTGCATTCGTCTGCTCGTCAAAAGGTGTTTTTTTCACTAATCTAGAGGTTCAATATTTATAAGTGCGCCTTTCCCCAAGTTTTTAGGGAAAGTTGGCTCGAGATAGGCAGAGCTGATCCCTTTGGCCTGTTGTTCAATTCTTGCGATGTGTGGCTCATAGTTTGAGATGTGAGATCACAGTAGCGAATACTTTGCTTTTCCAATAGTATCTTGCGATGTGGCGTTCATAGCCCGTGATGCTAGATAAGCAATAGCTGACTCATTGATTTCTTCATTCCTTGCTCCATTTCTTCTCATCAGAACGTCTGTAACGACTATGCCCCAACCATCATCAGTCAGCGGCGAAGCTAACAATATTTTTATGAGGTAGCCACATATAAAGAAAAATAAAATATATATTTTAAAACTAATAGTAAATTTAACCAATAAGCAAAAAAAAAAAATCACAATAACTATTATGTACGTAAAATGTACTTTATAAAATGCACTTAAAGCAGCAAAAACGAATTATAAATGGTTAATAAAGGGTTATAATTTATTAATAAAAGGTTATAATTTTCAAAGTGTTAATAATGGGTTTGTTATAATAAAGGGTTAATCACCTGTCATTAATTTTGTTTGGGCCAATAGTGATAGTTTTTTTTTGTGGAGAAAGTTATAGATTGTTGTTGTTGTCGTCATATTTTCATTGTCAATCAAAGAATATGTATATTTTTTTTAAGTTCACCCTCCGGTTCTTAAAAGACGGGATCAGGTAATATGGAGTTCGATTAAAAAGTAAGCAAAGTCAGAAAGAAAAAAAAATTATTCATCTAAAATCAAATTTGGGGTAGCCAAATATATATTATTATTACATACTCATTCAATAATTTTGTTTTCTTTGGGATAGCCATAGCTACCCCTCTGCCATGGAAGCAATCGCCCCTGTCATCAGTGATAAACTTGTAAAAAGCATATGACGGTCACAAATTTGTTTGCTTCGGGTAGAATTCCATGGCTTCAAGGCTTTTTCCCTTCTTTTTTCCTTTCATGACTTTTTGAGTGATTTCTTTATAAAACTCAACTAAAACAAACATAAACTACCTACTTTTATTCTAAAATGACACTAAAAGATGACTAAAAACCCATTATGATTTCTTGTCATCATACCATATTAGGTTTTTACATGGTATCATAGAGAAAAATAATTCAACTATTTCTTTATCATTTTTTTTAGAAAATTTTCATGCAAACTTAGTTTGATTTATTTGACTCTTGATCAATCTATTCATCCTCTTCACCATTCTTTCCCCCACCTCATATATAACTCAAATTTCTGTCATCAAAGACTCTGCCATCAAAAACACTTCATTCCCTCTTTGGTTCCTCAACAATCTCCTCCTACGTTATATACTTTCACCTCCAAATATCCATCATGCAAGAACTCTTAAACAAAACACAAGGAACTTGAATTCTGATCCTTTTCCTTGACATTTCATCTTCATTTGTATAATTGTAAACATGATACATGTAGGAAAAAGAAAAAGAAACAAGAAACAGCAAGTTTGATGAAGAAATATTGAGCTTGAGAAAATCTTCATTGAAGCATTTTTTTTCTTCTACTTTCCATTTGATTCCAATTAAGATTCTAGATTTCAAGTTTTGGTTTTGCTTGATTTTTCTGAAGACCATTAATGCTTGCTCTATTTAGTTTTTCTTTTAATTGAAGACATTGTTTTGTCTTGGTGAATTCGACAAGAGTATTTGTATTCAAGCCCATGGCAAAAAGCAGAAAACATTTGGAGACCTATTGCAACTAATACAGAATCTTAAATAGGCATCTCATGAAGGTAGTTGTTGAAGCTATATATGGATGGAATTACAGAATTGGTTACCATTCCAAGCAATTGCAGTAATTCAATATTAGAGGTCGAAGGAATCAAATAAGGTGGTCCGCTAAATTTCTAAAAAAATGATGCACCAATTTGGTTCTTTAAGTTGATCAAGATCAAGCAATTGTCAAAGTTTCTCAAGAACACCAAATTTTCAGTGATATAATTCTTTCTTTATTTTTAGCTTAGTTGACATTCTAGCTTTTATCCATAAAGAAAATGGACAGTTAATCAATTTTTTCTTCACATTCTAACTTCTATCTATAAAGAAAATAGATGATTAAGCAAAATTCTTTCTTTTTGCCTGATTGACATTTTAGATTTTATTCTTAAAGATATTAGATAGTTAAGCAATCGAAATCAATTCTTTTTAGGCCAGTTGATTTTTTAGTTTATCTCCATTAAAAAAAAAGGTAATTGGACATTTTTTAGTTGTTGTATTTAGGAATTTATATTCTTTTTTGTCGATGTTCTTTGACATTTTTTTTTATTTCCCTACCAAGAAGTGTTATAAACACCTTACAACTTGCGGAAGGCTGTTAGAGATATAAAAATTTGTTACATGTTAATTAGATTAGTTAGGAGCTAGTTTGTCTAATTGATTATATAAGCCTTAATATACTATTTGATGCAACAATTCTCCTATAATTAATATTATTTTCCATTTCACTTTTCTGCACTTTTCTCTCAATTATGAGTTCTGTCGAATTGTAATAAATTGATTTTTTTTTACTTCTAGTCTATGGTTCAATTGTTTAATTTGTTTAGCTTTGTCTAATTAATTGCTTTAGTCATTCAAACAGCTAAAAGAATGTCCCAACGTGGAATGTGAGATTCCAGATTAATAATGTAAGCCATAATTGTAATTATGTTGTAAACAACAGCATGCATCTTAAATATTTGGCTGGTTTGTTTTTTCTTCTACTAGTAGCCTATTTTGTTACAAATTTTGTTGACAATTGAAACACAATGTGGTTGTGGGTCAATACGGTTGTTAGACGTATGGGATCATGAGTTGACTGTTTGTTTAGTCTCTCTTTAGAAGAAATAGATTGAGGTTGTTTGGTGCAGAATTTATGTTGCATTATTGTTCATACTCTCTTATTGCGAATTAAAGGACTAGAGATAGAATGATTTGACACTATATAAACTCTCAATTGATGGAAAGTGATCATTTTAATCTAAACTCCATGATTATGCATGAAGTGCAAGCTCATATGCAATGCAAGCAATGTTAATTTATTAGCATATATTTGTTTTCTTTACTTGATAACTTAAAACATATGTGGGAGACAAGTGTATGATGTGTATTGGAAGGAATGTTTCAATTTGAGAGTGTTGTTATTTGACACAAATAAGAGTTTTTTTTTTTTTTCTGCATTGATAATCTACCGATATACAATTTCAAAGGATACTGTGCATGTTCTATATATATATATATATATATATATATATATATATATATATATATATATAGGGGACATATCAAGTGAGAATGAAGTTTTTATGTGAGAATGATAAGAATAAATATGAACCCTTAGATCTAAATATGCGGCTGAGATTTGAAAGCTCATTTTATTATATCACGTGCAAAGTGTTTCCTCTTCCTATAACTTTGCTTTCCTTTTCAGTTGAAATCGTTACATCTTCTCATTAAACTACACCGCCACACTATCCATCATTAGTTGTCTGCTGCCATACCCACCGATCGGCCAACCACCATCTCATTAGTCGTCGGCTCCTCATCTCGTTGCGCCAATTCAATTTTAGTTCATTGATTTCTTCTTTTTCTCATTTGATTTCCGTTTTTATTTCTTTCTTCTTTCACATTCGCATGTGATTATTGCAAATCTGTCTATAAATTTGGAGAAAGCATTTGAATTGGACATCAATTTTAACTGAATTTCAATAAAAATAAGTACCGTAATTAAGAATAATTTGTTTGCAAAACAAAAGTTTTCCCTTTTATCCATAAATGGATTTGAATGCAATCCTATAATTGGAAAAAAAAAATGTGGAAAGGTTAAATTAATCTCTTCAAAAGTTCACACTTTAAATCCAGAAAAACAGTGAAAGGAGAAGAAAAACTTTTGACGGCGTGTTGTTGTTGAGATTCGAGAAGATGTGGTTTTTATTGACACTGATGTTGGGTTTGTGGTTGTGTTAATGGTGTTGGTTTTGTTAAGATTGTTGTGTTTTGGACTTGGTGTTGCATGTGTGGTTTTGGAGAAGAAGAGAAGTAGAAGAACAAGCACGTGACTATTTTAATCTGATCTTCAAATCTCAGCTGTATATTTAGATCTAAGGGTTCATATTTATTCTTATCATTCTCACATAAGATACACATTCTCATGTGATATGCCCCTTATATATATATATATATATATATATATATATATATATATAATGCACATAATACAATTGAAAGATTGTAATCACATGGATCTAAAAAATGGTCACATACTCATGTTATTTTGTGTACTCAGATTGATAGCTATTAGCTATGTTGGCATAAGAGGTTCCTTTTTGTTCTCTTGGTTTTGGAATGGTATATTTCATCTTGTAGGGGTGTGTGGTTGTTTTGGGGTGTGTGATATTTTTAAGGCTTATTTGGTCATTTGGTCCCCTAAATAATTTACAGTTTTCATTTTGGTCTCATATCTCGAAAAATCAACATTTTGGTCCTCTTGGTTTTCCTCCGTTATTCAAAAAAGTCCTTTCTGTCAAATAAGTCACTTTGCCGTTAGTGAGTGCACACGTGGAGCATCCAACGTGGCCCGTATACAAGCCTTATTATTGGACTTAGAGAGAGAATACAAACTGTTTTAGAAAGGAAGGGTTTTTAGAGAGAGAGAATCCCAAAGGTCTGAGAAGAAGAAGAAGAAGAATCAACACCACCTGCAAATCAAGTCGTACGAATTCGCTTTTGAAAACTGAAATGGCTGCAGAAGATGACGATTTTGAAGCTGAGATTGAGGAGATTGACGAGGTATGTGTTCAAACTTATTTAAATTGTAGTTAGGGTTTATTGCTATTTCCGGTTTAGGGCTTTGGTTTCTGGGTTTTGGTATTGTTTTCTGGGTTTGGTTTCTGGTGTAGGGTTAGGGTTTCGAAAAAAAATCCCTTTTTTAATCAAACTAACAACTGGTTTATGTTATCTATGTCGTTTTAATCAACTTATGAATTGTTTTATGGATTCGATAAAAATTCCTTTTTTAATCAAATTAACAAGTGGTTTCGGGTTCGTTTTAATCTGGTTTTTTTAAAGGGTTAAGCATAATGTTCTGGTTTTGTAACAGTTGGAGGGTAGATTTCTGCTTGTGCTCCACCATGGGGGGGCTTTTGGTCAATTTCACCACGCTGATTATCATGGCATACACACTGTGTTAGAATGTGACGCTGACTATTGGAGTTATTTTTCTTTGCTATCAACTATAAAGAGACTAGGTTACCCCTCCATTACGAGCCTTTGGTACCATGACCCTAATCTAGTGGATGACTTGGTTAGGTTGAATAGTGACAATGGTTGTAGAAGGATGAAACATATAGCAAAAATGTATGATAGGGTTCATGCTTATGTAGTACACCCTGTAGAACAACCTAGAGTTGTGAATCTGAACCCTTTAGATGAAGCAAATGATTTCCCTGTACCAAATGCTGGAGTTGGAGTTGTGTTGGAGGAAATTAATGAGGAAGTGGAAAATGTAGGAGGTGCAGTTTTGAACCTGCCTTTACTTGAATACCCAGTAGGAAATGTTGGTGAGGGCAATGAGGGAGATGTTGTGGATATGGTGGTAAATGAGGGGCCCATTAAGGTGGGAAATGAGGGGCCCACTGGGGTTGAAAATGTGGGGAATGAGGGGCCCACTGCATTGGAAAATGTAGTAGGAGCTGAGGTGGATGGTAGAGTCACTGAGTTGAATGAAAAAAGGAGTGAAGGACCCACTGAGGTGGATGGACCATCTGTGGTTGTAAATGTTAATGGGCCTAGTGGTGAGGAGGGAACAAAAGCTGGTGCAGAGGATATTTGAGGGATGAGTCAATCTGGGTAGGTGAGGAAAGTGAAGATAGTGCCCTGAATATAAACTTTGATGACTCAGAGGAAGAGGTGGGTGATGAAGAAAACTTTGGTGCAGCAGTAGGTGAAGAAACAGAAAAAGAAGGTGAGGTTTTTGCTGAAGGAGCAAATATGTGTAATGTGGTTGTAGCTGAATGACATGGTGTTGTTTTAACTGAAGCAGATCAAGGAACTCAAGTTGAAGCAAATCAGGGAACTAATGGGAAGTAGGACAAAGAAGAAGATGGGAAGACCATCAAAGAAAAATGTTGAAGCACCTGTGAATGAACCTGTGTTTGAGGATGAGGTTTTGGCTGAGCAAATTAACACAAATGCAAACTGTGGGGAAGTAATTGGTCAGTCTAGCATAGTGAGGGATATGGGACTTAGTGATGATGAGGGTACAATAGTGATGTGTTAGAGAGTGGCGGTGAAACTGAAGATGAAGAGGAAGATGATGGCAGTAGAATTAAGTTTTCCACATTTAAACAACCTGACAACATGCGTGACTATAATTAGGAGGTAGGGACATACTTTGTGTCTAAGAAGGAATTTCAAGAAGGGATAAGGACATATGTAATCCATTCTGAAAGGGCTTTAAAGTTTAAGAAGAATGATCAGAGGAGGGTGAGGGTTATCTGTAAACCTGGTTGTAATTGGGAGGCATATTGTGCAAAGATACCAAATGAAGATACATGGCAACTGAGGAGGATAAAGGGCAAACACAATTGCAGTAAGGAGTATAAGGTAAAGATGATGAACTCGGATTGGTTGGGTAAAAAGCTGCATACAAGGGTGAGAGAGAATCCTACTTTGAAGTTGTCTGCAATAATGGATAGAGCTATGTGCGCTCTCTAAAAAAACGCTCGAGCGTAAAGATGCTCGGAAAGACTGCGGAGTCGCCACCAAAGTTTTTATTTTTAAAGGGAAACGTTGATAAAACCCTTGGCGATGTGGAAAGGATGGTCATCGCAACCATTAACGGGTTCGGGAGTCGATTATGCAAGGGGAAGGTATTAGCACCCCTCACTTCCGTTGTACTCAACGGGAACCTCCTAGTTAGTTAAGGCTAAAAGTGTTTTTAAAAGTTTGCTTGCTATGTTTTAATATATAAAGGGGAAAAATGTATATTTTATATTAGTGTGCTTGAAAATAATGGGATCTTGCTCCTACGTATCTCCTGGTGCAATGGAGAATTCAAAGCTACGTAGTTCTTTGGTAGAACACGTTTGTTTGTTGGTTGATTTTAAAGAACGATGTTTTTGATCGTATTCTTGCGGTTAAACATAGCTTGTATGCTCGCGCGTGGGAGGCTTAAGCGTTTGTTTGTATCGCGTTAGAATTGATAAAACATGTCCGTTTGTGAAAAAAAAGGTTTGAATTGACCACGGGGGGCCAAAAATTAGTTCAATTGACCACGGGGGGCCAAAAATAGTTTGAACTAACCACGGGGGGCCAAAAATAGTTTGAACTGACCACAGGGGGCCAAAAATAGTTTGAATTGACCACGGGGGGCCAAAAATAGTTTGAATTGACCACGGGGGGCCAAAAATAGTTTGAAATTGACCACTGGGGGTCAAAAATTGTTTGAATTGACCACGGGGGGGCCAAAAATAGTTTGAATTGACCACGGGGGGCCAAAAAATAGTTTGAATTGACCACAGGGGGTCAAAAATAGTTTGAATTGACCACGGGGGGGCCAAAAATTAGTTTTGGTGTGTTGGATTTGTTTTATGTTTTGCATTTTTGAAAATAGAATGACGATTGTCCGAACAACGAGACATATGTCAAGTGTTCGTGCAACCGGGGAATGGAAAGACATACGTCAAACCACACCTTTTTCATTCAAGTTTCTTATTGAAATTTAATGTATTTTTTTGGTGAAGTTTGAAAAGAATGACGATTGTCCAAACAACGAGACATACGTCAAGTGTTTGTGCAATCGGGGAATGGAAAGACATACGTCAAACCAATCTTTTTCATTCAAGTTTGTTATTGAAACTTATGAAATTCCAAAATAAAGAGCAAAAACACTTGTAATATTTTGAAAAAATGAGTTTTAACCCTTTCAAAAAAAATCAAAAAAACAGGTTCTGAACCTCAGAAAAAAATGCCTAGAAGTTGCTTCAGAAGCTGAACTTCAGAAGCTGAGCTTCAGAAGCACTGTTCAGACTCTGAGGTTCAGAAGCACTGTTCAGACTCTGAGGTTCAGACACACTGTTCAGACTCTGAGGTTCAGAAGCACTGTTCAGACTCTGAACTTCAGAAGCACTGTTCAGACGTTGACTTTTTGGTTGACAATCAGACGCACTGTTCAGACGTTGACTTTTGTTGACCCTCAGACTCTGAACTTCAGAAGCACTGTTCAGACTCTGAACTTCAGAAGCACTGTTCAGAAGCTTCTGATTTCTGATTTCAGAACCTCAAAGGGGTGAAAAACTTTCGAATTCAGTAAGAAAAAGAAGTAAACCACTTCTGTTTTGGTGTTTGGCAAACTTGTGATTTTTTGGAGCTTTTAAAATGATGTTTTTAGTTCAAAATGAGTTAAACAATTACTAAGAATGCAGAAGAATGATGCTGAATCAACAGGAACAGCAGAACAAATGCAAACAGAAATGCAAATGAAAGATAAAAAGTTTAAGATGCTTACAAACTCCTAGCCCAAAGCTTTGGATGCAAGAAAATGAAAGGGCCCTTGGATGATTGTGGTTTTTGCAAAGCTGGAAATGTTGAAGAATACAAACAGCAACAACAATGGTATTTTGCTATTGTTCTTCACTCTTTGTATGATGTTTAGTGGCTGCTTTGATTGCTTGGTTTGTTTATGATTGTTTGTAAAGAAAGAATCAGAAAACAGAGCTTCTGGCTTTCAAAGGTTGTTGTGAATTTTGACTATTCCTTCTGGTTCTGAGTTTGCTCTAAAAATTCTTCTAAAAAACTGTCTGAATTGTTCTAAGATCAGATTTGAATTGTGTTAAACTCTGTTAAAACTATGTGTTAAAACTGTGTGTTTTTCTTCTGAGTTGTGTTTAAACAAACTGTGTTAAAAACCCTGTGTGGATTCTTATGAAATTCTATCTGAAAAACTCTCTTAATTTGTTAAACAAAACCGTCCTCAATCCTTCTGCATTGTGTTGCTTATATAGGCAAAATGTGATCATTTGTAATCATGAAAATCCCTTAAAACAGGGTTGTTTTGTGTGCTAAGACCAAGACTTTGGTTAGCATTTAATGCAAAAGGAAGGAAGTGACCTTGCCTTGAGATCATGGTGAAGACTTTTGCTAAATTCAAAACCAGTTGGGGCTGAGTTTGACAGGAATTGCTGGAAACATGGGAAAACAGGGTGCTGTTTTTGCAGAGCTTGGGAGAAACAATGGAAAAGGGGTGCTGCACTATGCAGAGGTTGGGAGAAACAAAGGAGAAAGGTGCTGCACACAGGGGAAGGAAGAAATGCTGGAACATGGGCAGCAGTTTCAGAACCAGGGTAAGCAGTTTTGGAACCAGGGCAAGCAGTTTTGCAGCTTACCTTGACTGGTTTTGATAAAGGAGAAGGGAAGAAAATGGCAATGGTTTGCTGGAAAGCCAGGGTCAGTAGCAGAGGAAAGGAAGGGAAGAAGTGTTGCCCCTGGGCAGCCACTTGCTTCTGAGTTCTTGTGCCTGGCACGTGCTCCTTCTTTCTCTTTTCTTCTCTTTTTTTGTTGTTTTTTTGAAATAAACAAAATAATAATAAAAGTAATAATAATAATAAAAGTAATAATGAAAATAAAAGTAATAATAAAATAAAATAAAAATAAAAAGAAAGATAAATAAATAATAATAAAACTTTTTATTATTATTTATTATTCATTAAAAAAGGAAAATAAAAGTTGACTTTTTTGTGTTGACTTTGACTTTTTTTTGTGTTGACTCTTGATAAGTGCCTAAAAGTTGTTATCTTTTGATACAATTTAGGGCACTTATGATTACTTGTTGTACAAGTTACCTTAGGATTAGAGCATATTTGTGTTAAAAATGCAATATTTGTGATCCTAATCCTTACCCCATGTGATTATGCAGGAAATACATGCTTGGACCTGATTGATGCAAGGAAATGAAGCTTTTCTTGATGCCATCGCTACAAGCGCAGAAGCCATCGCTAGTAGCGAGGATAGGCAGGGATTTCCAGGTTTTCATCGCTTGAAGCGCAGCTTCCATCGCTAGAAGCGAGCTTAGGCAGGGATTATCAAGAGTTCATCGCTTGAAGCGATGAACTGGACGCTTGAAGCGAGCATAGGCAGGGAATTTCAAAGATCCATCGCTTGTAGCGACAGACCTTGTCGCTACAGCGACCAGAGGGCGGTTTAATGCTGATGGATGACGTGGAGCTCTTGGATTGGCCAGTTGACTTCCTCGCTACAAGCGACAGGCTGGTCGCTTGTAGCGAGCGTGCATTTTCTCAGCATATAAATGTATTTTGAAGCTCATTTTTTAGACATATAGTTTTTTATCAGATTTTATATTTTCCAGAGCTCAAAATACTTGTTTTCTAAGAGAGAGAATAGGCATAGAAGGAGGTAAACATCAAATAGCAAAGTGATTTGGATTGAAGAATACATTAAGAAGCTTTGAGACATCAAGCTCTAATATATCTTCATCTTCCTTTCTTGTTTTGCAATAGTTATCATGACAATGATCAACTAATCTCCTTTGTTGGGATTAATAGGTAATCAATCATTCCATGTTGTAAACTTTTGATTATTAAATATATGATTCTAGCATTTTTATATACCATTGAATTTCTTCTTGTTTTTCACTCTTATGTTTGATTTAAATGTTGTTGAAAAAGACTTTTGAATCTAGGTTTAGAATGATTTTCTATCAAGATAAGAAATTCTAGAAATGGGATTTGGTTTTGATAATTACATTATAGTATTGGATCGTAAAGCTTTTGAATCGTTTAATAGATTGAGAAATCATCGATTAAACGATACAATCGATCTCACGACGTCATTTGGGAAATCAATGACGTTGTTGAGCAATACGTAATAATGTCATATATAAGAAAAAGCTAGAATCCGTATTTATGATCAATCGAATACAAACGATGTTTGATTGATGAAAGTTAATCCTAACACCTTCTATGTCCTATTACTCTACTATTTATTTATTAAGTTTTTAAATGATGAGTAGCGTAGTATTGAAAAAGGTTAAACCCTAACTTAAGACGATAATCGACGTTGAACGGTTTATGATATCACGTTAATCCCTGTGGAACGATATAAAAACGATACTTGCTTTCCGCTAACATCAACTCTTTTTTTGAAAAAAGCTTGGACAAAATTAGGGTACAACAAGCTCAAGAAAAATGGAATATTGGGTTGAACTGGACTAAGGCATATAGAGCTAGAGGTAAAGCACTTGATATGGTGGATGGGTCTTTTAGGGAGCAGTACACTAGGATATATGATTATACCCATGAGTTGTTGAGGTCTAATAGAGGATCTAATGTTATTGTTAGCACTCAACCATTCCAAGGCACTGAAGAAGACCTTGAGAGACCTGGTGCTGTATTCTGTCCCCATTTTCAAAGGATGTATGTTTGTTTAAAAGGCTGTAAGGAAAGCTTTTTTAAGTGTAGGCCTATAATTGGACTAGATGAGTGTTTTTTAAAGGGTTACTATGGGGTGGAACTGTTGGCTGCAATTGGAAGCTAGGGACCCAAATGACCAGATGCTTCCAATAGCATTTGCTGTGGTTGAAGGGGAGACAAAGGAATATTGGAAATGGTTCTTGGAGCTGCTCATTTCTGACTTAGGTGGACCCAGGATGTGCAAGACTTACACTTTTATAAGTGACCAACAAAAGGTAATTATTTTTTATTTTAATAAATTTTAATGTTAATTTGAAAAATGTTTATGTTTATTTTTTAAACTAAGCTATTTTATGTGTAATGTGTGGTAGGGTCTTTTGCTAGCTATTGATGAGCTACTGCCAGGAGTGGATCAAAGGTTTTGTGAGACACCTTTACAACAATTTTAGGAAGATATATCCTAGTAAGAAGTTGAAGGAGCTAATGTGGAAAGCAGCTAAGGCAAGTTATGAAAATGCCTTCAATGATGCAATGCAAGAGATTAAAGAGATAAGTGAGGGAGCATATGATTATCTGATGAACATCCTGCTAGGCATTGGAGTAAGTCCAAGTTCATGTGGATCAAAATGTGACACTTTGGTTAATAACATGTCAGAGGCATTCAATTCCACAATTGTTATTGCAAGGACAAAACCAATAATGACTATGTTTGAAGACACTAGAGTGTACTTAATGGAGAGGTGGGAAGCAAATAGGAAGAAAATAGCAAGGTATGAGGATGATGTGTTACCAAACATCAAGAAAAGACTAGCCAGAGAATCTGCATACACTAACAATTGACTGATAAGGTATGCTATTATTTCTCTGCAACTTTTATTTATTAATGTGAATGCTGATAACAATTGACAATCTTTAACCTTCACTTTCATTTTTTAATGAAACTGTTATTTATGTAGGCGTGGGAGTGAGTATGATTATGAAGTTAGGCATATGTCATTAACTGGTGACAAATACCATGTTAATTTGCAAAGGTGGGAATGTGACTGTAGGAAATGGTTGCTAACTGGTTTGCCATGTTGTCATGCCATTTCATGCATGAGGAACAAAGACATAAACATAGCTGACTATGTTCCAGATTATTACAAGAAGGACCAATATGCAGCATGCTACAACAATGTCATCTATCCAGCTAATGGGCAGTGTTTATGGCAAAGGACTGATTATGGTGATCTTCAGCCACCACCCATAAGAAGGCAACCTGGCAGGCCAAAGAAGAAAAGAAACAAGGATGCTAATGAGTTACTTGATCACAGTCAACTGAAAAGGGCTAGATGGTGTATGAAATGCAGCAGATGCAAGAAGAGTGGACATAACAAGTCCACCTGCAAGCTTCCACCACCTCCACCACCACCTCCAGCTGAAGGCTCATCAAGCCAAAATGTCCCTGCTCAAGCTGCAGGCACAACTGTGCAGCCTCCACCACCACCTCCAGCTGAAGGCTCATCAAGCTAAACTGCAGGCACATCTGTGCAGCATCCACCACCACAACCACTTGCAAGGCAAGTTACATTTGTGCAGCCATTTGGTGCAGCCTCCACATCTGTGCAGCCATCTGCTGCAACTCAGCAGACAAAAACCAAGAAAAGGAAGGACAAGGAGAAATTTTCTTCAACACAACCAGCATCAAATGGTAAAAAGAAGAAAGTGTCTGTTAGAGCAAAGGGTTTAGTTTCAACCCAACATTAGTTAGGTGTCTAACTTGACTGTTTTTTGGTATTATGCCTAAGTGCATATATTTTGATGTAATGACAAAGTGCTAGATACACTTTAGCTTTTATGTGTATTTTGATGTAATGACCAAGTGTCAGATACAATGTTGCTTTAATGCCTATTATGATCGAATGAATCATTATGTTATTACCTTATCATTATGCCAAAACTTAGTTCCAAAGTCCTACATAACACTTCATTTTGGTATACATTATAGGCAATTTTGATATCCATTTTGGTATACATTAAGGTCATTTTTTAATGTAAATTTACACAACATTTCAACTTTCATTCAACTCAAAATACACAACTTTTTCATAATGCCAAAACAACTTCTTTCATTCATTTCATAATTTCAAAATTACAAAACAAAATCAGATTACACATCAGAATTACAACATTCTAACTTTCAATCACAAAGTACTACATTCAAACATTCTTCCTATTTCAAGTACACATGACTCCAGCTGCCACTAATCTTGCAAAGTTGTATTGTTCCTAACACTAGGCAAACACCAAAACATAATAATCCAAAAATCATTGAAATCTTCAACCAAGATCTTGTCTTCTCCAATTCATTCTTCAACTTTGTATTCTTTTTCTGCAGCTTTACAATCTTCAATTCCCTGTCATCATTGACCTCTTCATCCACTAACTTGAAGAAACTACAACCTTTATCATATTGATTTTTGTAGTTTCTGCACCCCCAAAACTTTTTCCCACAGTTTGGATTGTAGCTATCAGTTACAGTTCGAACTACAGTTTCTTCTCCACACCTGCATTCCGTTTTTGCTCTATTTCTCAGATTCGAACCAACAGACCCAGCTGACTGACCCATTTGATTTGACATTTCTCAAATTCGAAAAATTTGAAGGATTAGGAGGAGAAAAGAGAGCTTTACGATTCGAGGAAAGAGATAAGAGAGATTCGAGAAAGGGATTGAATTGGTTGGGATTTTGGTTGAAAAATCCCTAATTTGGGAGGATTTCGAAGAGAGAGAGAGAGAGAGAGAGAGAGAGAGAGAGAGAGAGAGAGAGAGAGAGGATTCAAGGAAGGAAAAAGAAGAAAGAAGATGGAAGAACCCTAATTTTGGGGGATCTGAAAAAGCCAAGCCTTATAGACGTGCCACGTTGGATGCTCCACGTGTGCACTCACTAACGACAAAGTGACTTATTTGACAGAAATGACTTTTTTGAATAACGGAGGAAAACCAAGGGGACCAAAATGTTGATTTTTCGAGATATGAGACCAAAATTAAAACTGTAAATTATTTAGGGGACCAAATGACCAAATAAACCTATTTTTAATATATGGTGTATTGGAATTTGGAGGTAGCTTTGTAAATTATGTATTGGCATATCTTATGCCATTTTGATAGTTGAATGAATTTCACTTTTGCCTTTGCACAAGAAGAAAAGAATATTGTAAGAAGAATGTCTTGTACATCATAGACTTTTACATTCTAAACATCATTATCTGATATAGAGAAAAAATTCAATGAAAAATTAGATGGTAAATTATTTTTGCCATAAACTTGATAGAATTAATAGAAATTATCAACATCCATTCTTGATTTAATGACAAATAACACCAGAAATAATCTAATTTGCAGAGATCTAATTTGAGGTTCATTTGGGCCTAGACCTTGATTTAGCCCATAAACTCCAAAGTGGTTCAATAGAATTGGGCTTAACTGAAATTCTAACGTGGTTAGGAATTGAGAATTTCTTTTCCCACCCTACCAGCTTCTCACGCGCTCTCGGCAATTCCAATTTTATCCCCATTTGAATTATATAACCCAAACCATTTTTATCATGTTTTAATTATATAATCCGAATTCCATAAAAAGTCAGAAAGAAACTGCAAATTGACATGGCTCCTCCAAATCTTGTTTCAACATGGTTCAAAAAATAAAATCTGAAAAATAAACTAATACTAGTTCAGATTAAGTAATCCGAAAGGTGCCAAATCCCAAAACATATTAGTTTCAAAGATTAATTGCAGTTCATAAGTTGACACAATTCAGATTATATAATTTGAATTGTGACATCAAATAAATAAAGTCAGTGCTCAAAAGTTAACACATTTTTTTGGCAAATTGACGGCGATTAGGGGGCATGGGGACATGTAACAGAAAGACATGACCAGACGGTTAGGACGCATCAGAGACCATGCCTTAGGGATAATGGTAGGTGGTCATGTGGAGCGTGGAAGTCCAACATGACAAAGTTTGGAGCGTATATCGGATGAGGTTTGAGAAGCGTTTGTTTATCGTCGGAGGAGGGAGTGGCTATGGGGGCATACTACCCGGTAGTTGTTTTTATGTGTTGTAACTTTTGGATAATTTGTGTTTTTAATTAATGTTTGGAATTTGTGTTGTAACTTTTTAATTAATGTTTGGAATTTGTCTTTTCCCACTCTACTATCTTCTTCTTTTGGATATTTATGCTTATAATTCGTTATAGTTATGTTGCAAGCAATCCCCCCATCAATTTGTAAAAAAAAAGTGTTAACTTATGAATACATGCTTTGGTTTTGTACTGACACGGTTCAAATTCTATATTATGAACTGTGTAAGCTTATGAACTGCAATTAGTCTTTGAAACTACTATGTTGGGGGTGGAGGATTATAAATTCGAACTGGTATTACCTTTTTTCGGATTTTATTTTCCGAACCGTAATGAAACACAATTTGGAGCAACCACGTCAATTTGTAGTTGTTTTTTGACGAGATTATTTAATTCGAACTTGTATTATCTTTTTTTCGGATTTTATTATCCGAACCGTATTGAAACACAATTTGGAGCAACCACGTCAATTTGTAGTTGTTTTCTGACTTTTTACAAGATTCATATGATATAATTCGAAATATGGTAAAAATGGTTGGATTATATAATCCGAACAGAGTAAAATGAGAAATTCAAAGGAAGAAGATAGTAGAGTGGGAAAAGAAATCTTCTTAGGAATCTAGCTTCGAACCATTTGGATTCTAATCACATCATCAACAAATTCAATTCGTACATTTAGTCATTTCCTTGTACATTCGTTTAATCATAATGAAGAAGTATAGGAGTACATTCCTTTAACCATTTGGAGTACAAGTTAGAAGTAAAGGAGTACATTTAGTCAAATTTAAGCTTCTTCTTCATAATGGAGGACATGTACTTCGCAAGAAGGTTGAAGATGGTACACAATCCTAAGTATGTGTAGAAAAATCCCAAGTACATATACTAAGAATAACATAAATATTTGACCATTTTTCTACACATACTTCAGATTTTCATCACAAGTGGAACATAAGGAGTACATGTACTTCGCAAGAAGGCTGAAGATGGTACAAAATCCTAAGTATATGTAGAAAAATCCTAAGTACATGTACTAATAATAACATGAATATGTGGCAATTTTTAAACACATAATTAGGATTTTCTTCACGAGAGGAATATAAGGAGTACATGTACTTCGCAAAAAGATTAATCATAACCTTATATCGTTAATGCAATTGTGTTTAGCAGTTAGCCTCATATTTGAACCTTGATGGATACCTAAATTGAGGTAGGACGACACTATTAGGGACGACCCATCAACATTAGAGTGAGGTATTCTTGATTATAATCCTTGCAAAGAAAAACTTAGGAAATTATGTGTGGAACTGAACCATTAAAATATAGAAGTGATAATATTGAAAATTGAAAAAAAAGGGAGAAAGTTATTTTAGCGTTGAGATGTGAAGATCGAAAAATGATAAGAGAAAAAATTGAGAATTTTTTTTGTCAAGTAGTCTAGTGGCTAGAGCTCACACATTTTGAATGTGGAGATCAAGTGGGGTGTCCGGGGTTCGAACTCCGCCCCCTGCATATAATATGCAATTTTCATACCAACTGAGCTAAACTCACATGGATAAAATTGAGAGGATTAATTCCTACATTATCATCAATCATATCATTAAATAAAATTGCAAAAGAATATAAAAAAAAGTCACCAATAAGGAAATAATATTAAATTGTGTTTGAAGCCTAAAATTGCCCCCGAAGGTTAAGAATTTTTTGTGGAGAGCTTGCCGTAATTGTTTGTCCACAAGGATCCGCTTGCAATTCAAAGGAGTTCAGTGTACTGATAGGTGTGCAGTGTGTGATGATTTTGGTGAGGATAGTACTCATTTGTTCTTTATGTGTAATAAAAGCATACTCTGTTGGCAGTGTATTAGTTTATGGAGTCATTTGATGGCTATTTTCGATATGAATGCAAGTTTTCAAACAAATGTTTTGCTATCTTACAACACTTGGACCAACAGCAAAAACAAGTATTCAGTGTGACTCTCTGGAGTATTTGGAAGCATCGTAACAACAAGGTTTGGAACGATATTACTGAAACAGCTCAAGATATTTGTGCTCGTGCAGGTTTTCTTCTTACTAGTTTGAGGAATGCTCAGATTATTCATCACCTTGTCCCTCAGCATCCCATTTCACCGAATGATTTCAAGTGGATTAAACCAGTTCCCGGCAGATTCAAATGTAATGTTGATGCATCCTTCTCTCAAGCTTTGAATCAGGTTGGTATTGGTGTGTGTATTCGAGATGATGAAGGTCGTTATGTTTTAGCCAAAACTGAATGGCTGACTCCACTCCTTGATGTGGATTTGGGTGAGACTTTAGGTTTATTATCAGCTTTGTATTGAGTTTGTGATTTACAGCTGGGTATTGTGGATTTTGAGCTTGATTTCAAAACTGTGGTGGATAGTATTTATGGCCATAAATGTGGCGTCTCTAATTTTACCACAGTGATCAATGACTGTAGACGTCTGTTAGCTTCTGATTTAGTAATAAGATGTTAGGTTTATTCGGAGACAAGCCAATGAAGTTGCTCATAGCTTTGCTAGGGTGGCTTTGCGTCATGCTAGTTTCCATATTCATATTAAGATTCCATCTTGTATCTCTACTATTATTTTAAATGAAATGCAATAAGTTTCTTCTTGTAAAAAAAAGGAAATAATATCAAACATTAAAATAATAGTTACACTCCCTTACCCTTAAAATGCTTGAATTACACTCTTTTCTCCTCCTATATATGTTAAAATATACACTTCCATCCCCTCTTATTCAAAACATATTTGAAAATATTTCACTCCCCTCCCTTGAGAGAAGCTTGAATTACATTCCTCTCCCATCGTATGTTAAAATCTACACTTTACTCCCTCAATTTTTTTTTATTTCTAATAATCTAGCAAAAAAAATAATATAACACACTTCGAAGAAAAATAGTAATGCGGGTCCATTTTTTTATAATCAAATTTTGAATACACATTTTTCGCTCTTTTTTATTCACAATTCCATTACTATGTAGTTTTAAACCCTATTTTTTTTAAAGATAGTTTTAAACCCTATTAAAAAATATGAAACAACCAAAAATAAGATTAAAATATGTTAAAAATTACTAAAGTCGATTAAGTAGGGTTATTTAAATGTGAATTTTATACTCCAAATTATAAAATTAATAACAAAATATATAAATTTAATTATCATTAACATTTAAATTATAAAGAAACGAATTTATTTTTTCTAAAGGGTGATTCAAAATTAGTATATATTATAAAAATATTTATTTATGTTAAAATATATTAAAATGTAATGCATATTTAATTATTAAGGGCAATGATTGTAATTCAAGCATCTCATAGGAGAGGGGAGTATAAATTTTACTTTTCAAGAGAGGAAAGTGTATATTTTAACATAAGAGGAGAGAATAGTGTAATTCAAACTTCTTTTAATGGAGGAGAGTATAATTTACTCTTAAAATAATGTGAAAATATTCTCAATAAAATTTTGTCATTCTTTCTTTACCCATCAAATGATTGTTTTTTTTTTTTTTAAATAACTATGTACAATTGAACTTTTTAATTAATTGGGTATTTATTACTTAAAAGTTAGAAGGAATATCAGCAGTATTGAACAGTTAATTATAGTTCGGTGATAAAAATAAAAGAGAAAGAAAAGAAAGAAAAAAGGAAGACAAATCAGGGAAACGCAAAAGTTTGTCCATTAGAAACTAAAATTGGAAAATCAGTTACTTATGTTTGTATAATTTAATGGTAAAATCTTAAAAAATAAAATAATTTTATCAATCAGATCTAGCTAACAAGTGCCGACATCTTTTAAAGAATCCTCGAAAATAATTTTTTTTCTTAATTGTATGAGCATGCAATTGCCAAAGAAATTCATAATCAATTTCAAGCCACCATGAAAGCTTCGACTTATAATCAATTTAATGCAAGAATCAATATTGACTTAATAAGTCAAACATTTTTGCATAGTCAAACCACATTTGATCTCAAATTTGAGCCCTCCAGTTGTGGAAGCAAAAACATCAGCAGTCTTAATTACAGTTTTGGCCTCCTAAGTACCACGAACTTGCGATTTTGGCCCCCTGTAAAAAATAATAACAAATCAGCCCCCTATGTTTACCCCTTTTGCAGTTTTGGCCCCTCAGGCCAATTTTGACCAAGTCAACGCACACGTGGCACCTCACTTAGGTGAGTAGGATGCCACGTGTATAATTTTTTTAATTCAAAATAAGTAAAAATACCACATAATTATTTCCACAATTAAATAAATAAATAAATAAAATTATGAATGAAAAACTCAAGAAATTCATCTCTTTCAACATCATATTCATCTCTTTCAACATCATATTCATCATCCTTCATCTAAACTCAGAAAATTTAAAAAACAAAATTAAAATCTTGTCTCAAAATTCCAACAATATTCATTAGTTTCCCTAATTTTACCCCAACAATAACTTCTCAAAATTCCAGCAACAAAATTCATTCATTCCAACAACAAAATTCATTCATTCATTTCATTCCAGCAACAATAGTTTTCCTAATTTTTCCAAAACTCCAAAAGAATTCGTCGAGTCACTTGGTGGTGCAGTCTTTCCCAAATTGAATTGGAACACCCCAAAAGATTCAGCTTGGATAAGTACTTCTGAACCAAACCACTCTCCCAAACGAGATTCCAGTCTGAACCAATCTCCTCGCAACAACAATCGGTTTTCTATAATAAATCGTCGCAATCTTCGATATATTGTATTCGATAATGTTTCCGCTTCTGTCGCGCTTAGATCAAACAAGTACCCTGACTTCGCCGTAAACGAATCATCGCCGCTAGAGAGGGATGCGGTGGTGGTGCACTTGACGGAGTAGCAGCGACAACGACAACGACGGTTAGACGACGAGACAGTTTCCCTAGTTTTGAGGGACACAAATTTGGTTCTAGAGGGAGAGACGAAAGAGTAGAGAGAGGAGATCCGGATGAAATTGGGATTTTCTGGACATGAATTTATGTTTTCTGGATGAAATTGGAGAGAGAGAAGATAGAGAAGAAGAAAGAGGAGAGATATTTTGATTTATTATTTTATTATTATTTTTTCATTTTATTATTTTTCAGCATGGAATAAACATTTAAATAATTCAGACATTAGCACACGTGGCACCTCACTTAAGTGATGTGAGTGTCACGTGTGCGTTGACTTGGTCATAATTGGTCTGAGGGGCCAAAACTGCAAAAAGGGGTAAACATAGGGGGCTGATTTGTTATTGTTTTTTGGTTAAAATGTGGTTTTGGTCCCTGCAAATATGCCTAGTTTTGGTTTTTGTCCCTGGTAAATTTTTTTTTTGAAAAAGGTCCTTGCAAAATATTTTGTTTTTTAAAATATTCCCTGGCCCACCAAAGCGCTGAAGTGGCATGGTTTTGGTCCCTGCAAATATGCCCAGTTTTGGTTTTGGTCCGTGCAAATATGCCCAGTTTTCGTTCCTGCAAATATGCCCAGTTGTGGTCCCTGCAAATATTACCAGGGACGAAAACCAAAACTGGGCATATTTGCAGGGACCAAAACCATGCCACTTCAGCGCTTTGGTGAGTCCATGGACTATTTTAAAAAACAAAATATTTTGCAAGGACCTTTTTAAAAAAAAAATTTACCAGGGACGAAAACCAAAACTTGACATATTTGCAGGGACCAAAACCACATTTTAGCCTTGTTTTTTATAGGGGGCCAAAATCGCAAGTTCGTGATACTTAGGGGGCCAAAACTGTAATTAAGCCTTAGAAGTAAGAACATAGATTAAAAATTTAAAATCTTTACATTAGAGTAAAAAGATGAAGAAAAAAAAATGTCACATCTTATCAAGAAACCAATTTTTATGTATTATTATTGGATTGGATTAAAAATGACCCAAGTAGGGTACCCTCAATCAAAACCCATAATGTGAGAGGTTGGATACAATTCACTTTTCCTAAATCTAATGTTGCCCCTATCTCTTATACGAACTACTTGAATTTTGATGACGTTAACTGATAAGGTATTTTGTCCCTACTGTTTGTTTGGATCCTGTCATCCTCAAATTATAAGACAACGATACCACCAAAAAGTTACTCACACACCTATGTCCTTTTCCACAAATTTTTTTTAATTGCAACAAGACAATTTTCCAGATTCTTTCACCTAAATTTGTTACAGTTACAACTTACACATTTTAGCTTTTCACTTTTCAGCCAACTATATTTAACAGAATGTCACGAGCTTCTGTCACCAGAAGCAAGTTACTAGTTACTACTATTATTAACCTAAGATTCAAACATAAAAAACTTGATGCTCTACAATACTATGTGCTCTGTTGCAAATACATTTCCGGTTTTTTTTTAATTATTAAATAACATAATATGTTTTAAAATTGGGAAAAACTTAGAGAAAATAGGATACACACCGACCCATAACAACCGTGTATTCCGTTAAATCACAATACTATACTCCACTTTAATGGTATGACATAAAGAGATAGTTGATTTTTATTAGATGTTAGTATTTACATTCTCACAAAAAAATATCTATTAAACTCAAAAACTTATGGGACACTTGATAAATTTTATTGTATACACCGTCAATATGAACATTGTCAATCAATCCCAATTGTCTAATCTGTAAAAACATTTAAGGTTGGTTGTAATTCACGGATGCATCACACATGTCAGTGACATTAAGTTGAGATTGAACATTTGATATTTCAATGCAAATTTCACTTTAAAATATAAAACAAAAGATACCGAATTGAAATCTGGATCATTCAATCTCAATCCAACAATCACAACTGCGATGACAACATAAATGGGTTACAAATTTGAGTGCAAAGTTCATCATGGTCCCAATATAAAAAGGGTAAACTTAATTTGAGTGCAAAGTTCATTATTTGAGTGCACCAGACATTATAAAAATATCAATCATATGACTCTCAAAGTTTTTCATATTTAAAATGTGTTATAAGTAATTTTTCAACTTAAAAGGGTAAAAATATCTCCACAAACATTGCATATAAATAGAGACTTCAAGTGTGAGACTTGGTATTTTTCGCTGCAAGTCAGTGAAATGACTTTGTATGTGACTTGTGCTTTTCACGTATGTGTTTTTCTAAAGCAATTTTTTAGGAAAAAAATATAAAATATAGAAATCTTAAATTAATGTGACACTACTACTATCAAATACTATTCTTTAAAAAATTGAAAGGGTGACCTCACTTTCAATGTGAAACTATGTAGACTCTTCTAATCTATCTACACCATATTGATAAATTTCAAATAAAGCAGGCATATATATCACAACTCTAGAATTGCAATTGCCATAACAAAAAGTAAGATTACATCAAACCATATTGATGCATATCATTAAGATAGAATACAAAACAAAAGTGCTACTTATTATAAATTGGTGCCAAATAGTGACAAACATAACCGAGGTTTATGTTATGTTTTTTGTATTGTGTCGACATGTTTTAAACTAACACGTGTCCTAAGACGTGTCCCCTTTGAGTTCTCCTTCTCCCATTGGTTTTGCAGTGCCCATTTCCATTGATTCTTCTTTTGTTGTTGTTGTTGTTTTTGCATTCCCTTTATTGCCACGGTATATGAAATACAATATTAGTTGCAATGTCCCTAAAAATGACCCCACTCCATTTGGTACCTACAAATCACAAAAATGCCCCATCATTATGTCATTATCAATGCAAATGGTATTAACTATTAATCAGTCACAAGTCATTTCATTGTTCCTAGTACATGAACGTTCAACAATAATTGAAGTGATTATTGTGTACTTACAGCAATAAAGGGGTCACGGCCTAATAGACCAAAGATGAACCATGAGGTACCACAGAGAAATACAAATAGTGAAAGGAAGAATGGCATGAACTCCACACTCTTTGTTTTGATCACTAGTCTCTGCACACATAAAAATTATGAAAAGAAATTGGACATCAACAACTATTTCATGATGAAAATCATATTTATATATAAGGACACATTCCTAAATGAATTTTGTGTAGGGTATATAGTATTTTAAAAGTGAATGATCATGTGGAATTCTTACAATAATGAAAATAATGATTAACAACAGGAGAAGTAAATCACCAAAACAGAAAAAAGGACAACAGAAAAGGCTTGTGGATGTGTGGATTTAATAGGTCAAAAAAGGAAAAAGATTTCATGCATTAGGCATGATGCTTTATTTAGTTAAACACTTGATTTTACATGTCTCATTCAGAGATGACTCTTATTTGACTTTGTAAAGCAGTTTAAAATATCAACATAATAAATGAGTTGGTACTGCTACCGTTTCGATGATTAGTTTCACAACGGATCCAAAAAACTTGAGCCTTATGAATATATTGAGACGATTAATTTTATAGCGGATCCAAAAGACTTATGTCTTAGGAATAAGTTGAGACGTTAACTAGAGATCAAATATCCTAATTAGGGTGGTTAACTATTTTTTTTTATTGAAATAATATATATGAAAAAAGATATGGAAATGTACATGATTTAAATTCCAACGACAAGATAAGGATAAGGTAACAAACACACAATAATTAAGATAGAAAGTATAAACAAAATTTACCATAATTGAGAGTGGTGAACCATACATGATGATTGAAAATACTGCAGCAGCAAAACCACAAAAGACTTTCCTTGAATTACCATGCAGAGCAAACAGGGAAATGAAAACAACAGCTGCAAACACTGTTGTTACAAAGGCAAATAAGCCACTTATTTTCAGCTTCTCCTTCTTAGGTGCAAACACGATGAAAATGAAAACATATATGATTTCAATAATTGCTCCTGTTCCATTGATGATTGTTACAAGTATGTTGTCTGGTGACACAAATGGTAAACCATACCTGAAAATTGTTACATATACTCAAATTAGAATATGTTCTATAAATTATAGCTACTAGATATTAAATGAACATTTTCTTGAAATTTCTCTTATTCAATTGAACTTGCTAAATTGAATGTGAAGGACAATTATGTCAACAAAATCAAAAAGAAAATTAAGAAAAAAACAGATGTACCATATAGTAAAAATAATAGGGTATAGTTCTAAACCATATGGTTACTTAGAAAGAATTTTCATAATCAAAGTCTCATTTATCTTCCTATATGAAGTTTATATGAAAATGATGCAAAATAAAGGGAAATAACAGAAGTAACAAACATAACCGCCACAAGATATGAAGAAAATCACTCTTGAATGATGTAGAGAAAAAGAAAGTTACCAAGAAGAAAGAAGACAGTTGAGAAGTGTCATGATGTAGGGAACACCAGAGAATTTTTCTGTTGATTTGTTGACAATGATCCTCTTGAAAGTGATTCTACAAAAACAAAATTTCACTCAACTCAAAACTTGTACCATACACAAAAAGATTAAATTTTTATACACCATAAAGAACAAGAAATGAAAAAGATTAAAAGGGTCATTGCAAAAATATTCAAAAAGTGAAAAAGTTTAAAGAAATGAATCTTATACATTGGAGCCAAGAAGAGAAAAAGGCCAAAAATATTTCCTGCACCACAAGAAAGAAAATGAGAAACAGAATTCCAAAAAAACCAAGAATTCAAAACAAGAACATAAAAAAGATTATGAACCTACCAAATAACCCGAATATAAAATGTGCAATATCCATGATCTTGATGTTGAGGCTTTAAAGATATTAGAGAAAATATCTTTGAGAGAGATGAAGGAAAATTAAGAAAGCAAGTTGCTTAAAGAATGGTGAATTGGTTTCTTCTTTGTGAATGAATGATAACTAACACTAATGAGTGGTAATGTGCAGTTGTAGAAGCAAGTATTTATAGGAAAAATGGCAAGATTATTTTATAATGAAATGATGGAATTGAAAGGTAACTAACAAGTTGTGGAAGTTTCCTTAAAAAAAAAGCTGTGGAAGTAAAATCGAGAAGTTTTTGAGAACCGTTTTTATTATTCTTTTTTGTTTTGATTCATATAAAATGAGTCTAGTGTGTTGTAAAAAAAAAGCCATGGTAATCAATCATGTTTTTTTTTTAAGGAAATCAATCGTGTTGTTGTATTAAATTTGATATTTTTGTTTTATCAAAAACACCATGCCGGTCAATGGTATTGTTGTATTAAATTTGATATATTTTTTTAATAAAATAATATATTTAAATTGACCGATGTGTGTCGGTGTTGACCGATGTTGATCACCACCACTACATTATTTTATATTTTGAATTTTAAATATTATTCTTTTTAATTTAGCCTGGGGCATATGAGCCAACTTAAAGGGTTTCGGAAGGTTTGGACTTGGGGTTTTACATGAAGAGTTTTTGAGAACCGTTTTTATTATTCTTTTTTGTTTTGATTCATATAAAATGTGTCTAGTGTGTTGTAAAAAAAAGCCATGATAATCAATCGTGTTTTTTTTTTTAAGGAAATCAATCGTGTTGTTGTATAAAATTTGATATTTTTGTTTTATCAAAAAAAACCATGGCAGTCAATGGTATTGTTGTATTAAATTTGATATATTTTTTTAATAAAATAATATATTTAAATTGACCGATGTGTGTCGGTGTTGACCGATGTTGACCACCACCACTACATTATTTTATATTTTGAATTTTAAATATTATTCTTTTTAATTTAGCCTGGGGCATATGGGCCAACTTTAAGGGTTTCAGAAGGTTTGGACTTGGGGGTTTACATGAAGAGTTTTTGAGAACCATTTTTATTATTCTTTTTTGTTTTGATTCATATAAAATGTGTCTAGTGTGTTGTAAAAAAAAAGTCATGGTAATCAATTGTGTTGTTTTTTTTTTTAAGAAAATCAATCGTGTTGTTGTATTAAATTTGATATTTTTGTTTTATCAAAAAAACCATGGCAGTCAATGGTATTGTTGTATTAAATTTGATATATATTTTTTTAATAAAATAATATATTTAAATTGACCGATGTGTGTCGGTGTTGACCGATGTTGACCACCACCACTACATTATTTTATATTTTGAATTTTAAATATTATTCTTTTTAATTTAGCCTGGGGCATATGGGCCAACTTTAAGGGTTTCAGAAGGTTTGGACTTGGGGGTTTACATGAAGAGTTTTTGAGAACCGTTTTTATTATTCTTTTTTGTTTTGATTCATATAAAATGTGTCTAGTGTGTTGTAAAAAAAAAGCCATGGTAATCAATTGTGTTTTTTTTTAAGGAAATCAATCGTGTTGTTGTATTAGATTTGATATTTTTGTTTTATCAAAAAAACCATGGCAGTCAATGGTATTGTTGTATTAAATTTGATATTTATTTTTATAAAATATATATTTAAATTGACCGATGTGTGTCGGTGTTGACCGATGTTGACCACCACCACTACATTATTTTATATTTTGAATTTTAAATTCTTTTTAATTTAACCTGGGGCATATGGGCAACTTTAGTTTAAAGGGTTTCAGAAGGTTTGGACTTGGGGGTTTACATGAAGAGTTTTTGAGAATGGTTTTTATTATTCTTTTTTGTTTTGATTCATATAAAATGTGTCTAGTGTGTTGTAAAAAAAAAAGCCATGGTAATCAATCGTGTTTTTTTTAAGGAATTCAACCGCGTTGTTGTATTAAATTTGATTGTTGGATATTTGGTTGTTGGCTTCATGTTTGCTAAAATCAAATATGCAAGCAATATGTGCGTTTTCAGAAGCTGATCCTCATTTGTGAACAGTACTTCAGAAGCTGGGTATTTCAGAAGCTGAACAATACTTCAGAAGCTGAACAATACTTCAGACGCTGAACCTTCAGAATCTGATGTTCAGACGCTGAACAGTTCTTCAGACGCTGAACCTTCAGAAGCTGATGTTCAGACGCTGAACAGTACTTCAGACGCTGACCTTCAGAAGCTGAAATGTTCAGACGCAGAACTTCAGACGCAGACTTCAGAAGTACCTTCAGAAGCTGGTTTTCTGCGTTCTGTTTTTACGCCTTGGGTGTTTATTTTCTCGTGTGATCTGATTGAAGATTTGTCTTAAGAATTCTCTTGGATTTGTTTCTAGAAGGAAGATTATTTTGCGTGAAGATATTTGTTGAAGATTGGTTTCTTTTATTTGTGAATATATTTTCAAAGTAATCTTTGGAAAATATATTTCTAAAGAATAATTGCTTCTATTTGCTTCTAAAGAATTCTGGAAATATATCTTTGAAGATTATTTAGTTCAAGATTATGTTGCCGCTGAAGCTATAAATAGAGGACGCTGCTATTGAAGAAATTCATTCAAAACAGAAGTCATATAGAGAGAGTCATACTTAGGTTTTGAGTATGTGAGCTTTGTGCTCTGTTTCTGTACATCACTCAATTTTTTAGAGTTGGTTTTGTTTTATTGAGTTGTAATCACTTGAAGCTTTTAAGCAAAAGTGACTGTTTATGTTTTTGGAGTGTGTCTCCTACTTGGATTGTTTTTAGAGTCTGATAATCACTAGGACAGTGATTGACTGAGGGAAGTGAGATGGGATCTCAGGTCTAGGAGTTCCTAGGTTGAAGTCAATACAGGTAGTGATTAAGTGAGAAAGCTGTGAAACAGGGGCTGTTCACATAGGACTTCGAATTGATACTATCATAGTGGATTTCCTTCCTGGCTTGGTAGCCTCCAGATGTAGATGTGTTTGCCACCGAACTGGGTTAACAAATCACCTGTGCCTTTTACTTTCAGTCTGTTAATTCTGTCTGTTATTATTCTGCTTCTGAACTACTGTTTTGTTGTACTATGTTCTACTCTGTTTTATGGTTCAGAATCAGCACTTGCAGGAATTTCATTGATATTTTCGTTTTATCAAAAAAACCATGGCAGTCAACGTTATTATTGTATTAAATTTGATATATTTTAAAATAATATATTTAAATTGTAAAAAAAAAAGGTGATGGTAAGGCGGTGGTGGTCAACGTCGATCAACGGTGACCAACGTCAGAGCTCCGCTATGACCCATTAGGTCTCTATTGTGGGATCATTGGAGAGTCGTCGTTGATCGTCAGAGCGACCACTGTGTGTCGGTGTTGATCGATGTTGACCACCACCACTACATTATTTTATATTTTGAATTTTAAATATTATTTTTATAAATTTAGCCTGGGGGATATGGGCCAACTTTAGTTTAAAGGGTTTCGGAAGGTTTGGACTTGGGGGCTTACATGAATGGGGCCTCTTAATCTTGAAGGGTTTTTGGCCGTCTCACCATCACCCTTTTCATGTATGCCGTTCACCCACACAAAACAAATTATAAGTACTATTAACAATTCTTCGATTCAGAATATCCTTAGTTGACATATTGCTAGCTAGCAAACTTCATGCAAACAATGATACCTTTAATGTGACACTCTTTTCAAACAATATCATCCAAAAGATTTTTACATTTCACAATCAACTCCTTCTCCCACCTAAACAACCTTCTTGGCCAAGACCACCCCTCACCACCCTTCTGCAATTCACGCCTAAACACTTTAATACTGGAACCAAACCTTGTTCCCATTTCCAAGAACTTGACATTAATTATAGCTGAAACAATTTTCTCCCTTATCCCTTGCTTTTTCCTGAATCCTAATTAAGTCTTTCCCCCCTAAGACGACCTCATAATGCCAAGTTACGACTCCTCAAATCAGGTAATCTTATTTGAACCCTCCCAATGACTGGATTCCAAAGTGTCAACCTTCTTGAATTATCTCTGATAGGCAATCCCAAATGCTTAAAAGAAGTTTTGCCAATTTTACAATGAAGAACATATGCCGCCTCTTCTAACCATGTCAAATTCACATTTACATTGACTAATAAACTTTTATGGAAATCCACATTCAAACCCGAAGTTAACTTATATAGTATAAGAATGAATTTGATGGCTCGAATATCTGCCCAACACATTCAAACCATGATGCAATAAGAAATAGGAATAGTTATAAATGATCTCTTTGTTGGAGCCCACCCGCCAATGAAAACTCGTTAGTGGGAGTCCCATTAACCAATGCAGAAGCTCTATTCGTACTTGGACATTCAAATATCCATCGTCTCCACATATCTGGAAAATTCATTTTGGTCATTACTACTTCTCAATACGACCACTCTATTTGATCATAAGTTTTTTCAAAATCAACCTTAAATAAGATCAATTATCTTTTATTTTTTCTAGCTTTATCCACAATATCATTAGCTATTAATACTCCACCAAGATCTGTCCGCCCTTCATAAAAGGCGACTGTGAGTGACTCAACGACAATCTTTTCAGTTATATTCTTCAATCTATAATCCAACACCATGGAAAAAACTTTATACATACACCCCACCAGAGAAATAATGTTTTGGTCAAAGTTTTAGATATCGAAGCCGGTGAGACTATTGGGTCATGATTCAATTAATTCACCGAATGACAATTATTATTATTATTATTTTTTTGCCTGGATGACACAAATAAATAAAAAGGTTTTAAAACGTATTAAAAGATAAATAAATAAATAATGTAAAAAATAAAAATCGAGTGATTCACGTGTGATTTAGTTGCGGTTCAACTCTTTTCAATTATGCTATGATTGGGAGATGTGACGTTGGTAAAGGGATTGAATTCACTACGGATATGCATTTCCTCAGTCAAAGAAAGATGAAAATTAGAATTGCAACGTAAAACTTCATTTCTTTTTCTCCAAGCAAAGTAAATGTTATTCGTTTATTTTTCTCCTAAAATAATGACATATCAAATTTTGTAGAGTTTTGGGACTCAAAAATGTGACAGAACAAGTTGTATAATACATGTATTTGTATATCCATAACATTATGTAGCGTATTACATTATAAATATTGGCACATATACCTATATATATGGAGTCAATAGAATGCATCCTCATTCCTCAATACTAGCGGTGCACTTCCAACATGTGTTCAGGGAAAGGCACCCTTCTCAATGTCCACGGCATATACTATAACATTGCCCATCTCATACTGCATCTATGATTCAGTAATATGATACGATGAATATAAATGCTCTTACGTTGGTGATCATGTATATATCTAGTCGCAGATATACCACATAAGAGTAAGTCGTGATGAGGTTGACGGACTTGAACTACAACTCCTTCATCTCATCGGAGAGGGGGTGGTGTACGTGTAAGCACTCTGACGATCAAGTACATTTTGAGGTTTTTAGGGTAAAAATATTTGTACTTGGATAGAGGTTATGAGTTATCCTTTATAGTGGTGAATTAGAGTTTTTGTATCCTCTAAACCCTAGTCTGAACAACAATTTTAAGGGACACATATAAGCATATTTGAGCAAATTGACATAGGATCCGTAATGGATAGTCAAGATTGCTATGGGCTGCACTAATTCAGTGTATACAATGGCCCATGTGTTAGCTAATGACTTGCGAGGACTCTGTCCGTTGAGGAAATGAGCTTTAGCCCAATCTGAAACAAAAATATTAGTGATTAATTTGCTAGGATGATTGAGAATTTATTAGCAACAGAAATCAAACTTTGAACCCCCTGTCTAGTATTCCTTTAACGTCCAACTCATATCACTATTCTATACTCAAAGACATTTAACGTTCCAAATCATTTCAAGCAACAATCATCAATTAAATCATACAATTATAAATTAGGGATAACAAAACGTGTTGAACCCGACATGTTAGCCCATTTGACATGTTTTAGAAGGGTGAGTCGAGGTTTTAGACACTACCACTCAAGTTGGACCGCTATATTTAACTTGCTGGAAAAATAGGTCAGTAACAAGGTGAGAGGTATATTTAGTAAGAAGTTACTTGATCAATTTTGACATTTACGCATCTGAAATTGATTACATTAATTAACTAATTAGGCATATGCAATGCCCTAGACAACAATACAAGCAACTTATCTTGGGATAGAACTAATAGCAAAGTTATGCAAATTTGCAATGCATAGGGTTAAATGGCTTTATCGATCTTAGCTACTCAAATATTAATGTCTTGTAGGAAGAACTCATTTTCTAATGTTTTTTACCAACGGATCCAGCTTGTTGGTAAACTTTGTATTTCTAATTGAATTTTCCGTCGGTAATATATTCAGACCAAATATTATTTTTCAATAGTATTTTTTAGACAGTCCAAACATTGAATTCAGAAATCCACTTTTACCGTTGAACAAATTAGATTCATATCTTGAATATGACGATGATGATCATTTGTTAATTTGCTTTGCATCTAATGGCAAAATTAGGCATGTCCCTGAACCATATAAGGGAACTAATATCAAGTTTAAGTCTTTTTGCTCATATTTTAACACCATCTTTATGTAATGAAGTGGATCAACACACACATGGTGGATCTTTTGTTTAAGAATAAGGTTCATAGTTCATTAGAAATTAAAATTGTGTACTTTGCCAAAAATTAAAAAGTGTAAATATCAAGGTTCCACGAAATATGGTACCAAAATTTGTTTGTTTCTATAATTTTTTTGTCCTTTTTACCCCTAACTGACAAGTACACTTTTCAGCTGCAGTCAGTAGTTTTCTTCACCAGGGTGGGGTCTGTGAACAAAAATAGGAAGGTTTTTACATGCACCAAAAAAAGTATCATGTTTATCATGTTGGATTCATGTGCAATCAAATTTGTAGGATTATTGCCTTGGAGGAATAATTTTTTTAATTGTTATTACAAAATAAAATTTAATCTCATTAGCATATTAGTTCATTAGAACAATTTAATTAATGATATGCGAGGTTGCTTATTTAAAGTTGTTATTATGAATTAATTTTTTTTAAATAGACTAACATGTTATATCAACAATTAAAAAATGCATGAATTGTACGATAAATAAACTTATAAAGTTATGATAAATAAGATATGAGACTCTAACCTGAATTGTTTGAACAAGTTATTACCATTTATGAAAAGTCTAGTTCGGTCCAATTCATTCTCACATTTATTCGTAAACAAACACTTATGGATGAAATCAAACCAAAGCCACAACATTGACATATGTTCAAAAATGTTATTGTAGATCACCATCAAGAGAAACTTCTGATTCAACTGAAATATGTTACTGAATCAAAAGATTGAGACATGAAGATGACCCTAAATTTGAAAATGAAGATGAATTGGCCTTCATCTCAAAAACAAAATCAAAAATATAAACTCAAAAGTATAAACAAATATGGAATATATTTAAAGTGTGGAACCCAATCACACCTAATCTCTATTCAATTTATCTCTTTTTTCATCCGAAGAAAATATTAAGCAACTACACACACATGCAGACTAGTCAAATATATAAAACCTTTTAGATAAGGGTGTACAATGGACGAATTAGGTTAGACCAGAACCCAAAACCTGACCCTAATTTAGGTTGGGCCAATTATTTAGACTCGAACCCAACCTTAAACCCGGTGTGATACATGTTCAATAAGAATGGGATGATACACGGACAAAATCAGATTGGTCCCAAAACAAGTCATCTTAACTAAAATCATGTTCATGTTCTTTCATTTCACCTTAAATAATATTGCAATCACAAATTATGAGTGTTGGACCATCATAGGATAAATAGCTCCATATCCTCATCCTAAAAAGGAAGGTTCCTCACACGCATGAGGAAAGGGCGGTCATAAATACGCTTATAAGTGGGCAATTTTGTAAAAAAGGGCAAAAAGGACCATCTCGCCAACATGATCATCTCGACTGAATGACCATGACGCCTAGGGGCGGTTAAGGAAGGAGTGGGAGGTTAGCAAGAGGAAACGGTCGAGCAGTTGAGACAGGGGGAAGTTTAAGATAAAAGGATGAGAGAAAGGAAAAAAAAAAAAAAGAGATCAGATACACATTAAACCGAAAAAAAACACGGAAGAACTCCAAGAATACCCATAACATCAAAAACTTCATCACCCTTACTGAAACTATACCAGCGGGGGTAGGAACGATCATACTTAGCTTAGAACAAGTACATAAGTAATTTAAGATGAAAAGCGCAAAATTTGAATCTTTAAACAATAAAACTTACTGAAGGAAACATATATAAATGAGCCATGAAGAGGAAAAGAGTAAAAAGATTAACGATTACCAACAATGTTAGCAATAGTACTTGGTTCACTTTGTTAATTAAACTAGAAGAAAAACAGTAAAACAATGTTGTATTAATTAATAATTTAGTGTGTTAGTGATTCACTGACATAGTTACTAATGTAGGATGAGTTGCAGTAATAATAATAACATAACATAGTCTTGTCCATTAGTCAATTTGGGACGGGATAGGTAACACGAAGAATAACCCAAACCCGGTCCTATTTCTAGTGTGTCATGTCCATTGTCCCTAATTTTTTTGTGGTCGGGTTAGACCCGACTCGAAACTTATCGGTTGAGATGGGTTAAAGGACTGGGCCGGGTTTTGCACACCCATACTTACTGAGATAACTTTCCACTATTTTACTAGGAAATAATCGTAATATGTTAAAATGAAAAATAGTACACAACAAGAACATTGTACACTGACATAATAACCAATTTTTAATGTAAAAACAATAATAAATATAATAAAAAGAGGTAGAGAAAGTGGGTGATTTTGTTGGTACTTGGTGGTGGTGTTCAATAATATATAATAGCCCTGCCAACAGGCAAGAGAAATTAAACTTTCAACTTAGAGCAACATGTGGGAGAAACTTATTCAGTAGAGGAAAACAAACAAATATTTGTTAAGATGACATGGGTATTAATCAATGAAAAGTTCTTTTGTTTTATATATACTATATAGATAGATTACTAGAGAACAATGATGAACCAACATATGCTTGTAAAGAATCAAAGACTTGAATAATAGTAACAAAATAAGATACTTTATACAAGAAAAACTATACGCCAAGCTTATCAAGGCAAAGGTACAGGGAGTTTCCATTTAGAAAATTCGACCAAGTTTCTGTTTACAAACGATCCATTGTGCAACCAAAATGTTTCAGCTGATTGGTGAAATTGCCTTACTTTCCTCTGCAGTTCCCACATGATTCCACGCATTGCTGAACAAGGTTCAGAATCTGAAGCATAGACCCACATGCACCTAACTTGTCGACCGTGAGCTATTATTGCCTCTATGTCTTTATCTGCACAAATAAAATAATTTACATTCAAACATAAGAAGGGGAAAAAGGACATGGTGTGTGGAAAAGGTAAATGGAAGAGCACTTTGACCTGGAATGGATTCCAAATACTCCAATAGTTCGGGACCTATTCGACTGGATGGCCACTTTATTGATATCTGACTGTAATCGATGACATTCTGGAATGGAAGTTCTATTTGATCTGATAATATAACTGGAACACATTCCTTAAAAATGGAAATATATGGTTATATAGCTGCATTCGATTTCCAGTCTTTAGGGAGAAGAGTAAAGAAGGAGGCAATAAACATACCACAAAAAAAGACTCGTAAAATCGAAGGGTCCAAGATGACTCCCCTCGGGGGGCGAGGCAAAACTTGGAATTGCGCAAATGTTCAAAATAATCCTTCCTTCCCAGCTTTTCCCCTCCACTGAATTTCAAATCTGGACATTCCAACTGTATAAACCATCAATATATGCTTCATAAAAAAATTGTATGATCGTGAAGACTAATCCTAGCTAACAAGCACAATATTCCGAACCGCAAATAAATGATAAGTGTAGTTCTCCTGTTAAAAAAATTGTGATATGATTTGTCGACTTTTAATTGATATATGCTGTAGATGCTAGTTGATAAAAACAGTTTTTGGACTAGTTTAACCACTTCAGAAAATCAGTTCAGAACAATTCGGAAAACCATTTCATAAAATAGTTTGGTTCGAATATTTAAAACTGGTCCACTGATCCAAAGTTCTGGTTCCGTTCGGTTCAGGGGTGAGTATCATAAACAGTTCAGTTTGACGAAACTGGTTTCTGGTTCAGTTCAATTTTCACTCCTGAACCAAACTATGACCAAGTAAATGGAGATTACTATCTATCTGCCATCACATTTGCTTTAGCATAACATTCTGAATGCAGGTAAATTTTTCATTTAATAGAACTCAAATTAAAACACAGCCCTGAAATACAGTATTCTGCCGATAAGAAAACTTTACCGTTAGAACTAACCAGTCACTATTAAAGATGACATACCTTCTCTGGAAATTGTTTGGAAAGCTCTATTAGCTGAAGACGACCAGCTTTTCCTTGTGCACGTCCTAAATAATTTGCCAAGTATTTGCGCTTAGACAGAGGCAAAGGCTGGACCATGGGAGATCCAGCCTTGGTCATACCATCTTCGACATTACCTGGAATGATTATATCTTTCCATGTATTAAAGGCACTGGTATCTCTCTTATCAGTGCGATCCCCCTACATTGATTAGCCAAAGAATAAACTGTAAGAGCAGATAACCTTTCATGACAACTTCAAGCATTTAACCAATATGTTTAGGGAAGTCAAGCCCTAATAGTTGAAGATATGAGAATATAGAGGCTTTCAAATAAAATATGAATGGTAGGTTTGGAGGAATAAAAAAATAAAGGCTAAATTGTACTTTTGATCCCTTATCTTTATTTTAGGTTTCAGTTTGATCTCTTTCATTTTTGTTCCAAAATGGTCTCTTATTTTTCAAAGGTATAATAGAAGAGGGACAAATTGAAAGTTAAAATAAAGATAAGGTACTCAAAGTATAATTTAGCCAAGAACATGTAAGACTTCTTATTATGGCAGTTATGGGCAGTTATTATGTCAGTTATGTTAAATTTTAGGAATAAATAGAGAAATGAAAGGAGAAATTGATTAATGGGATATTTTTTTAATGGTTTTAGAGGGAGAGACCAAGACCCTCGAATTTCTTGGATAGTAATTGTGTATAATATCTATTTTATTAGTTTATGTGGGAATTCTACATTATCTATAGTGTGTATAATTCTATTTGTTGTAAACGCTTCCGCCATCAATAAAAGTCACTTTCTACTATTAAAATGTCTCTAGTTTATTTAGTAGAGGTCAATTATTTAAGCAATGTATAAGAGTACATGTATATGAACTAATGTTTAGTCAGTTGTACTTGATTACTACTTCTGTTCTGTTTATCACTCGGGCTTATGTGATCTAGGTTGTACCGGATAATTGCTTCTGTTCTGTTAGGAGCAAGTTATAGCTTATGCTTCAGAGTCTCTACGACTCTTGTATTATATATAAGGGTTCTTTCATAACTCATACTAAGAAATACAGTTTAAAATCAGAAAGTACTTTCTCTCATTTTATCTCTATTCTCAAACAAACAACATTAATAGTGCCTCCACATGTACAGAGGATCGTGTTTTTATGCAACACTGCAGCAGGTAAAAAGTAAGAGGGAAATGTGAGAAATTTCTAAGGATGCATTATACAACCAAAATCAACTGTTGGCCCATGGATCGGAGTTCATCGGACTATACCGGTAGATCGGTTAGAATTAGACATGAGAAAGAGAATAAGGAAATTTTGGTGTATTTTTCTCCATCTCCGGATCAATGGGTATTCGAGGTGAAAAAAAGAGCAAGAATGAGACACAATGGTGTCTGGCCCAAGAATTCAAGAGCCTGGTCTCTCCAACTCAAAATTAACTAACCCACAGACCTCTAGTTTCTCTGCCTCCATTTATAAATGCCTAACTAATTTACTGTCCTAATATCTTTCCTAACAAGGCCTGCTCTTAACTCACTAACAAATCCTAACTTATAGGACCTCACCCACTTGATTCTTTGCCCATTTGATGTAAGCTTTCCTAATTGGGACCTATCCCTAACAGTACAAACTTGTAGCTCCAGCCAGATGACCAGAACTGCTTTGTTGCGTATAGGTTTTTCATAAACATCTGAAACTGGCACGACCATAAAACTCCCACCTGAATCCTGTTGCTCGAAGTGTAATGATCAATCTATACTTGAAGTGTCAAGTCAATGCTTGCTGTGTAGTAAGGTAAGTATCCTAAACGCAGAAATAACTTCAACCAGGGCCCCATTGCAGCTGGAGTGACATTAATTTGTTGAGCGGTTGAGTTAATTATAGCTTGATGTTTTTTTTTTTTTGACAAAATTATAGCTTGATGTTGTTGCCCAGCCTTTTACCTCTCAATTTTGGTAAAGAATTAATCCGTTTCTGTGTCAAATATCTCAAATATTATCATAAGTTGGTTATTAATATGGAGCTGAACTTAAATCTACCAAGCAAGACCTTCCTGGTTGAATAATGAACAAAGTCTTCCCCTGACTATTCTCATACATCAAAGTGTATCCTGCAGGGACTATTCCCAGTGAAATAATACCCTGTATCCGATTTTCAGTCCAGAAACAGCTTGAGGTCTGAATAGTAACAGCATTACACATCTTATATTATGAACTCCTGTGCTATGAAATAAGCCAGCATTCAATACAAAAAGTTATAATTTGCAAGTCCAAAAATGTTGTGGATGATGTTCCACCCTTTTGGGCCCCCTTCTCTCCAGAAACCATTGAAAGATCAGTCCCTGTCTGTTGATCTTGTTGGCCCTTTCGCTGATTCTTTAGATAAGGCATGCGAGCTGTCTGGAACCATAGGATAGTATTCCACTAACTGTCAATAATCTATGATAGGATAACTGTAGTCTGCAATGATTGCAAATCCCCCACCATCCTCCATAAGAAAGATCTCCTTCAAATTCAAGAATTCCCACATGATCCTCCTTGAACACAGACTTAAGCTTGCAAGCATTCTCAACAATTCTTAAAGCATTTGTTTCTCCTTTTTTGAACAGACAACAAATAACTCTGAGTATTTAAGGAGCTCTAATACTGGAAATCGTGTAGTTCAGAATATAGTGATGAAAAAAACCGTGTCTTCCCTAGGAATGAGAAGACCTAACCTACCACCTAAAACTAACTTACCAACCATCTAACTCACTCTAGCTTCTCTGCCATTGTTTATAACAGCCTGACTAATCAACTATTCCAACATCTTTCCTTACAAGGCCCTCTCTTAACTAAATACTAATTCCTAACAAGGCCTGCCAACTTGATTCCTTGGCCCATCTTGATGTGATATTTCCTAATTAAGGCCTGACCACAACATACCCACAAACTAAAGAGGGTGCAATTCAAACTTTACTTCTTGATGATTCCAAAGCTTATTATTTACAAATGTGACATCGCTAACAAAATTACAATACAACATTCTAGAACAAAAAATATTCTAGAACAAAACTCTTCAGGTCTTTCACGTTCATGGCCAAGACAGAGGAATGTTAAATTCATTTAATCAAAGGCCAGGTACTCACTACTCAGTTCATGTAAACTTTAAACTCTGTCACTAGTTCAATGAAAAGAAAGGACAAATCCAAATGAAAACCAACATTATGAAAATGAAGGCTAAGATACATTTAAGTATTGCCTCGTTGTTATATCTGTGTTGTTTCACATTACATTTGGTATTTTTTTCCTCAGCTTGTTTCAAACTTTTCATAATTGCATCTACTAAATAATTAAAGACACGAGTCAAAAAAAGTAAATTAAAGACATTATTACACCACCCCACTTAGTGGGATAAGGCTCGGTTGTTGTATTACACCAAACCAGTTTGGTTTACAACTGCCATTTCAGTGTTTCTGGTAAACATAGAAAACCAACATTTTAAATTATGGTTCACAACTACAACTGCGACCAAAACACCTAGATTTCTGATCTTAACAACTACAATTGCAACCTAACTAGTCACATTTTCCATGATTTTTATCAAGCAAGCAACCATAATTTAAAACCTTTGATAAAATCTATAAAACTATGAGGAGAAGTAAAAAAGTTCACCTCAGGGGTAAGAATAATGGAGCGATTTATATATGTTGCCCAAGACTTGAACAAGTGAGCTCCAGCTCCACTGAAAACAAAGCACGTATATTAACTAAGAGGAAATCCTAACAATGTCTAAATCCAAAAAAAAAACATGAAAATACATATCTGTATTAACCTATATAAAACACAATTGCCACATGCTATTCACAATGCCAAAAATAAAATCATCACCAGCATTATTACCTTGGGAAAACAAATATATGATTCCTGCCTCCAGATAACCGAAAATACGGCATTTGGCTAATAACCTAATCACCACATAAACAGAATTTTAGCTAAATAATTCCTAAAATTCATTTAAAACACAAGCAATGCAATTTCAATTTAAGTACCGAAAAAGTTTCTTACTTTAACATAAGTGTGATTAATTTCTTTGTCGTTAAGTCCACCCATCATACGGGCACATTTTACATACGATGGAACAAAGAACAAATCCGCTTCCTCCTTCTTTCTTGTCCTGTATCTTGATTCTAAAAGTAACTTGTGTATTTTTACCTACAAAAATAGTAATTAGCAAAATTTAAAAAATGATCCTAAAATACAACATGAAGGCTTTAATGTCTCCACAACTCCAACCAAAATTGAGGCTACATCAAATTCAGGTTGTATCAACCACCTTTGACTGAAATTTTCCGCAATATCAAGGGTTGCAACCTATATAGAAACCGACACTTCAAATTAAAGGTGTGTCAAGTGTCTGACATTGTCACATCATTGTTGTAATTACATTCAATAACTTCCATGTGACAGTAACTACATGTCAGTGTTGTGTCTAGGCATGTCCAATGTTGTCAATGTTCGACACTGACACGACATCAATCAAGCTTAACGCCAACCACAATTGAGACTACATCAAATTCAGGTTGCATCACCTGCATTTGACCATGATTTTAGGCAATATCAAGGGCCACAGTGCAACACCTGACACTTCAAATTAAAATTGTGTTCGGTGTCCAACACACTTGGTTACATTCAATAACTTCTATTTTCACAAATTATTACCGGTGTCTACATGTCAGTGTCATGTCAAAGATGTGTCCAGGGTCCGGACACACCGACACACAAATGCAGTTACATTCAATTACTTCCATTTTCACTAATTATTACTAATGTGTAGAGTGTGTTCGGTGTTTGTGTCAGTGCTTTATGTATCTGGACGCGACCATCGAACTAAAAAATGGGGTACGCTACGAAATTACCTGACTACCCCACTGTCCTTTCAAGCAAGCCTCCGGCGTGATCTTCCCATCTCGTCCTTTCAAAAGCTCCTTCAATCCATCAATCTCATTCTCATCATAAACATAGATCTTGACCGTTAATTCTTCAGATTCCGGTAACCTTTGAACACCAATAAACTTCCGCTGCGACACAGCGGATGAGAAGCTACAAGGCGCGTTTAAGAGTCTCGTGAAGAAGAAAGTAGCGGCAACTAAGAGTAAGGCACCGATCTGGTGCGTGCGTGTGCATAGTGGTTGATGATGCATTGTTCTTGATTTGTTGTTACTGCTTGAACTCCACATTAGATTCGAGAACGAAGAAGGTAGAAGGGAGTAGTGCGGTGTAAAAGATGCAAACGCATTCTTTTACATTGTTTACTTCCTCAATTTATTTTTTTAAAACATATGGGCAAATGGGAAGATTAATCTTGAACCAGACTTGTATTTAAAATAGTTATGACAAAAAATCAAGGGGAGAACTCGATAATCAATTAAATATTGGTGGAATCGACTGTCCAACATTTTGGACACAGTCGGACCACTTTGACTCTCTTTGATAAAAATAAGTTATAAGTCAGTTGATAGTTAATAAGTTAGCTGATAGCTGAAAAACTAGATGTTCGTAATTAAATTGTTTGATAAAATTAGTTTTTGAAATGAATGATAAATATTAAATGACATAAAAATACATGAATGTGTAATTTTTCTTTTATAAATTTTATTTATAAAATATTTTCAACTAATATATTTTTTTAGAGGAACTAATATATTTATCTTTCTTAAAAAAACTAATACATTTATCTTAACTATTTTAATTTATTTCAAAGTATTTTTTATCTTTAAAATAATAACTGGGATATATGAATTTAATTGAGATTTTTTTAACAAATCTTATCTGACTCATTTTCATATCTTTTTTATTCATCTTTTTTTATGAAAACTTATTCTTTATTTAAATCGATAAATAAGTTAAAAGAAAAATAATAATAAATTTGAATATATGAGTTTAATGGAAAGTGTCCGTTTAAAAAAAAAAAATGCAATTGGAACAATATTTCAAAGAATAAGAATTAAAAAAAAATCAACATCAAAAAGAAAGAATTTAAAAAATCAAATAATAGAGTAACATATATATAACACAGTGCCCTAAAAAAAATATATAACCAGTCGAAAGAGAAAAGCTATTCAGTGCATTGCCAATATAATTAAGGAACATCATTTATCATTTTGAAAACTGAAAACGTGGGCAGTTTTTGCCTTGTGAGTGGGCAGTTAATTTTAATAAAAAATAATATTAAAGATTAAAAATGGAAGAAAATATGAAAAGTTATAAGCTATAAGCTTAAAAGTTAGTTAAAATAACATCTCAAAAAAAAAACTATAAGCTAGTGATAAAAGCTTGTTACCAAACACACTTTATTTTTTAAAGAGAAATGATATTTGTACAACCAATTTTTGACAACTTTTGTGACAACTTTATCTCTTTTACTCACACTATGTTTTTACTTTTTCTCTCTATTGCTTTGATTTTTGTTCAATACCTCTTTTTCTTTGTAAAATTATGGTTGTCTAAAAAGTTGTCAATCAAATGGTTGTTCAAATAACACAACTTTTTTTTAAAAAAAAACAAGCTTATAAACTAATCTAATAAGCTATAACTTATTAGCTTTACCAAACACAGCCTATGTGTGTCTATGTTCCAATTTTTTTCTCTGATACAATCCAATATTAGCGATTAGTTTTTTTTTCTTTCTAGAAAACCCCAAAACAAAATTGGATATTTATTAGGATTTTTGAAGCATTTTCATAGTCGATGATGTTACTGATTTACCGATGTTTGCAGATCGGTTTAGTTTGTTTTGAATAAACTTGTTGTTCAAAACGATCAAAAATAAATGGATTGATTTGATTTTGATCGTTGTTGAATATGAACCAAACCAATAAAAAACAAGTACACATTTTTGTGTTTGATTGATTGGATACACTACAAAAAAAAATGTACAAAAATATTTGAGAACTTTGTCTAATATAAAAAAAATCTAAAATTAAAAAAAACACCTTAATAATCAAAGTCTCGTGTCAAATTTTAAAAATAATAATAAAAAATGAGTGGTCATCCACGTCATATACATCAATTGTACCATAATAGAAAGCCAAGATATTAAAACTTCAAAAATAAAAATACTTAAATGTCCAATTTAGTTTGTAGTTATCAGAACATTATTTATAAGGGTTGGGGTCAACTCCGTATTTCTCACTTCTCGACACTTAAATGTGTGAATATAACAACTTAGCTATTTAACAAAAAAAAAACTTAAAAGTGTCTTGTCATTTCTTTATATCTATGTTCGTGACTTTGAGAACGAAAAAGATTCTATCTTAACATGTTTTTAATTTGACTTGAGTATATAATAAGTAAAATATTAACAAAAAAATATAACATGTGTGACCGGCTTCTTAAAAAAAAATAACATATGTGACCGACTTGAACATAAGAGTATATAATATGTAAAATCCTTTAAAAAAGTATATAATATGTAAAATATTAACAAAAAAATGTAACATGTGTGACCGAGTTGAACATAAGAGTAATTGGGTAGGAATCATGAAATTTGTTGCTTGAACCGTATAGGATTGGGTTTGAACGATTTGGTTCAGTTTTGTGCCCGATCAAAACAATTGTGCAATTCAAACACTTTGGCTTGGTCTTATCCAAATCGATGAACACCCTTGGTTGATGTTGAACTCAATTTAGTGTTCATGTAGTAGAAGTCTTAGTTTTATAATTAGTGGAAAAAAAACTTAGTTTTAGAATTCACGTTTGCACCATATAATTTCAATTGTTCATATGTGACTATCTTTTTTTTTTTGAAAAATATTGTTCGTTCCAACAAAATTATTAACTTCCAATTTTTTATCATGTTATAAATATGACTCCAAAAAATCATTAAAATTTTTAAAGATACTTAAATGAATTTGTCTTTAGCAAGGAATAAAACTATGCAAAGAAAAATTATACTCCCTCCGTAACAAAATATAAGCAAAATTCAACCATTTCAGTTGTAACTAATTATAAGCAAAATTGACTTTTTTTGTCATATTTAAGGATAATATACCTGAAATACTCTTACTTTAATTTTTTAAATGCACACACGTTTAACAACAACAACTTGAAAATTGGAATTGTCATGAGGGCAAAATAGGTTATTTAACTTAAATTAAATAACACATTCCTTAAAAAATGTGAATTGGTCAAATTTGCTTATAAAAAGTTATGGAGGGAGTATAGAGTGACAAAGTGACACTTTTTTTATGGACACGATAAAGTGAGTGTGACCCTCTTTCTATGTCGTCCACTCGGCCAGTGACCTCTAGGTCTCCTTGACGGCAACCTCACAACGACCTCATCGATTGACTCGCTGTCTTCTTTGACTCCTTCAACGATTTCGTTGTCCTCTGATCCTTCCACAAAAATCTCCTCTATAAATACTCCACTTTGTGCCCTTACCTCGTTGATACACCCGGTGTCTGGATTCACCATCAAATTCTTGCAAAACCGATAAAACGACAACCATTATGATTATGATTCATTATTTTTGAAGTGGAAGAAATAGTCACAATAAATGTGGTTTGAATTATGACCCGTTTAAAATTTAGTCATGCAACTTACAAAACTTGTATACTCAAGAAATTCATGGTAGAGGTTAAACAATTAATTTAATAAGGACCAAATCATTCAAGATAATATAGTGATAAATATTAGGCAATTAAATATATAAAGACCAGATCATTCTAGATAGTATAATGATAAATATTAAAGAATTAAATTAATAAGGATCAGACCGTTCTGGATAATGTAATGACAATATTATGAACCAGATTGTTTGTGATTTGTGTTTAAGACGTAAAAATATGGTCATGCTAACTTGTGCCCTCGTCCAGTCCCCACACTTTGTGTGAGATTATTCACTATAGTTTTCAGCTACCAGAATGTGTTGAGCAACACTATTCTTCTTGATCACACTAGATCAGTTTCCAATAATGATCCAGATAACTAGTCATGTCCACCCTATTCAGAGTGATTTTTCCATCTCCACGAGAGGGACTTATTTCACTATAATCTACGGTACTCAAAGTATCTAACCCTAATATTTCACAAACCATCAATCTTTTCTAAGTCCATTACAACCATCACTTATCCTGTCACCAACCATGATAATCACACCACTTGACTGATTGCCTGACCATGATGATCTTATTACTTATATGGTTGCAAAACCATGACGAATTACCGGTAATGATCTTGACTTAGATAAGTATACTTCGTCTTCTCACACCTGTGAGGACCAATGTTTAGAGTATCTGCAGACTATCCCAATTTTTTAGAGTCTTTCCATACTTTTTACAGTTGGCCACTACTGGACAGAGTACATAATGAGGTTTGAGTTTCTATCAGAGTGCTACAAAGTCATGGTTAGGATGGTAACTCTCTTTGAGAGGATAATACATTGAAATTTTATGTCAGTTTAAGAAAACTCTTGACTTCTTGATTGATTTGCAAAATGACCTAGTTAACTCTCGCTTGAAGGTCGGGGATGTTTATATAAATTCCTAAATCATGTTTTTCGCTTTTATTTGATTTATTTTCAAATAAGAATATGGGCTTTTTCTTTTAAGTGTGGTGTATTAAACACCTACATTTTTTTATCTTCACATGGAAGAATACGGTGATTGCAACACCGACAATGACATCAACAACAACAACTTTACCAATGTGAGTATCTTCTCTTTATATAAGATTAAGAAAACTACAATTGGAGAATGCAATATGAAATATAGATGTTATAAGGAAACGTAGGATAAAATACAAGTTTTAGTTGTATCTTTGTCTTTGGAGTCACTTCTGTGCTTAAAGAGCTTTAGAGAATCACTTATTTCTACTTGAAGATCTTAGTATCTACTGAACCAAATTAGAGTTAAACTCGTGATCTTTAGCACTAAATGCAAATGAATGTTTTGATATTTGAGTGTATCAACCACCCAAACAATTGCTTGGTTAGATATTTGAACTTGGCGAGAATGCAACTAACCATGCAGATGATCATCATGTTCAGACGATGACTTAGACTTCTTGGCACATATGATGTGCTTGTTGGCAAGGTGACTGTTGAAGCAGTATTTCATACAACAAAAGTAAGTATTTTCTATTATCGTCTCCTCAGGGATTGGTGCCTTACTTCGAACCATTCAACAATCGATATTGTTTTGAGTTAAGGGTTTGTACAAATTGTTTCATAGGCTAACAGAATGTAAATGCGGGAATTAAAACGACAAAGAATTAGGGAATAAAAGCGTTGAGATTAAAGTTCATCAATCTTGCAAAGAATGTAATAAATAAATCATGCATATGAATTTAGCGTTTTAGCGTAAATATCACGTATCGCTCTACAATATCATTGATTTCCCAAATGACATCGTGAAATCGATCGTATCGTTTAATCGACGATTTCCCAATCAATCAAACGATCCGAAAGCATTACGATCCGAAACTTTGTGCGATTATCAAAACCCAAATCCATTTCTAGATTTTCTTATTTTGATAGAAGATTATTCTTAAACATAGATTCAAAAGTATTTGTCAATATCATTTGAATCAATCATGAGAATGAAAAGCAAGAATAACTTCATAAACATATAAATTGCTAAACCATATATTCACATAATCATTCATTACAATCAAAGCTAGAAAGATTACCTCTAATCCCAACAAAGGGATGTTAGTTGCTCATTTTCATGGCAACTATGCAAAAGTGAAGAGAAAAGATGAAGATACAAACCAAGTCTTGATTTCCCAAAGCCTTGATTGATTTCCACTATCCAATCACTTTTGATCTTTGAAGATCAAAGCTCTAGCCCTAATTACTAAGTCCTAAACTACTACTAAAGCAATCCTAACAAATTGGAAGAAAAAGTATCAAAGTTCTCCAACTGGTTATATCAGAAAATGAGCCAAAAATGCTTTATAAAACTGAATATTTGCACGCTCGCTACAAGCGATGAGTTGGTCGCTTGTAGCGAGGAAGTTTAATGGCCAATAGGGATCCTCCACGTCAGCATGGAGCCTTAAACCGCCCTTGGTCGCTTGAAGCGACCAGTCCATCGCTTGAAGCGATGAGCATCTACAAATCCCTGCCTATCTTCGCTTGTAGCGTGGCAGCTGTCGCTTGAAGCGATGAAGCCTTCAAATTCCCTGCCTATCCTCGCTTGTAGCGAGGATGCTTGCGCTTGTAGCGATGGCTTTGAAACAAACTTCATTTCTTTGCTCAGCATGATCAAGCATGAATTTCCTGCAATAAAAACATGGGGTAAGACATAAGATCTCAAATATAGCATTTTGAACCATAAATACGAGCTTATCCTAAGATAACTTGTGAAATAAGTTACATAAGTGCCTAAAATAAATATACTTTTTAAGTCAATTTTGGCACTTATCACACTCCCCAACTTGAATCTTTGTTTGTCCTCAAACAAAGGACATAACAAAAAAGGAAACAAGCTTTAATCATGGCTTTGAGCAAGAATGCAAAAGAATTAAAAGTTTGAAGCAAATAAGTGATAGATGAATGATTTAACATGATTGCGCAAACTAAGGTTAAGTTTCTCACTAAACAAGATACATTCTACAAATGTGAACTAGTTCTAAACACAAGGAATTAAATCATACAATCCTAAACAAGCAACATGTTTAAATTTGAACCAAACCTAACACACTTCTTTATAAAGTATATGAACAATTGAAATCATTTGTGAGGGTTATGAACACTCATCCAATAAACATGATAACATACAATCAAATTATGTGTCTATCTAATTATCATTTCCACAAGCATAAAAGACATTGATCAAAAGGACTTTAAGGGTTGTAATTGGGCTAGGCTACAAAAGAATTGTCATATGTGGGATATTTGAATTCAAATGGCCAAACAAAAGGAAACATTCAACTAATTACAACTTCCTTCTTTCTCCAATACAACACTTGGTGAATTTCATTCTTTTCTATTCTTGATTGATTCTTGACAACTTTTCTTATTTTGTGAAATCTTGCAAACTTTTTCATTTTTCTCTTTTCTTTTTCTTGGTTTGCTTTTCTTTCTTTTTTTTTTTCTTTTCTTTTCAAGATTATCAAGATCAACTATTACATTCACCATACATTGACTTAAATAAAACCTTCCTTTCTCCCCAACTTATTCCAATGATACCCTAATCGAATGTTCCTTTGTTATTATGGCAAAGGTCAATAAAAACGATGGATAAGGGTTCAAAAGAAAACAATTATCAGAATTCAATAGAGAGTTAACTGTGACTGAATTTTTTTTACAAACTCCGGCAATTTAAATAAGCAGATGAGCTTATTAAATTGACAGTCCACAGTTAACAGTTCTGATTTCATTAGGCTCAGCTGGGTTAACAGATACTCACACATCTCACAGGGTAGGTTCATTTGGTCAAGTATTTCTCTCAATTTCAAAAAATTGCCTTGATCATTTCAATGCTCTTATACAAATTAAAACAACAACAGATTTAACATAATCTAACTAAGTTAAACATGGTATTGGTCTCCTGCATATATACATAGGTTGAGGATTCCTCACATTTTTGGCTAGTTCTAAATTGGTTCAAAACTAAACACATGCTTGCTTAAAAACTGAATAAATTAACTTGTGCGTGTAAAGAACTTATTCACATTAAAGAATATACCTAGAAAAACGAGAAAACGAGTACCTTAGCTGCGCGCTTTAACACTCATTCTTATCATTATCACTCAGATGATTCACAGTTCAAGCATTGCTTTTGAATCAATCATCTTTCTTTCAAAATTTGTTGGGATGGATTTTCAAAAAATTTTAACAAAAATACTAAAGCATAAATAAATACTAACTATACTAACATGTTATACCCAAAATATAAATAACATAAACATAAACATAATATTATCCAAGGTACAACGGAAATACTCAAAGTACAAAACATAAATCAAAATGTTAAAGTACAAAGCAGAATAAATAAAACGAAAGAAAACAAATCATAAACTGCAGCTCTGCATCAATCTGAGTCTGTGGCCATGTCGTCGTCAGAGTCAATCAAATCAGCTACCCTGCGATCAATAGACTCAAAAGAAGAACCATCCCCCAGATCAGCGTCGACATCAACGTCGTCATCACCATCGTCACCAACATCCTGATCATCACCAGCTCCAGCTGCCTCTGCCCCTCCTGGAAAGAATGGCCTGTCCCCAGGCCATGCAATGTGCTCCGAGAAGAATGCAGGTGTCCACGGGCTCTGGCCACTGTCGTGCAGATGGCTCTGAAGAGTAGTAAGTGCCCGATGATTCGACGCATTCTGCGCCAACAGCATAGAGCTCACAGTAGCATAATCCCAACCGTGTAAGTCCAAAGGTGGAATGGTAGGATGGCTAGGATGGCTAGGGTGGCTAGTAGTGTGAGGTGGTGGTGGTGGCATGTGAGAGGGTCCTGCTGAGGATGAAGGTCCGGCTGAGGTGTGAGGAGGTGATGGAGGAGCAACAGGTGCAGGTGCAGAGCAATACCTATTGATGTATCTATCATCAATAGGATTTTTAATCTCCTCATCAACTTGTGATGGCATATGAACTCTGGCTCTCCTACATAGACCCATAATTAACCCGGGAAAAGTCAAGGGACATTTAGGTTTGGCCGGGGGTAATAGTCCACTTTCAGCAACAATCCTCATCTCATTAGCAATGAGCCTAGCTACGTCCACCTGACGCTGAGTGAGGATGTAATGGACTAAGGGGGTCACATCTAAAGTGGTGGAAGAGGTGTGAGACTTAGGGCGAATGTTATATAAAATCAAGGTAAGGATTACCTGAGCCTCAGTAGTCATGTGCTCACGGAGTGCTCTGAAAGGCTTACCTGAAGCCCGACTCACATCGTAACTCTTCCCCGCTTGGAAGATGTCCTGTGCTATGGTGTCGTGGTCCCACTCTCCACTCCTCTGACGCTCACCAAAGTCACACAGTGCTGTGGGTGCAAGCAGATTATCTTCTTCATCTTCAACCACCTCCATAGGCTTGCCCAGATATGAGTTGATGGACATGCGGTCGAATGTAACGGTGCGCCCACGCACATAGGTAGTGAAAGTGAACTCATCTGAAGGATCGGCGGGGATCGCGTTCGCATAGAACTCGCGAACGATCTCATAGTTGATCTTCCGAGGTGGCGTGCAAAGGATTCCCCACTTCCTCTCGTTTATTACAGCTGCTATATGTCCATATTCACCCTCTTCAGAGATCTCGAATCTCTTCTCGGACCAGATTCTTCTCGTCCTCAGTTCCTCGTATCGCTCCTGGTTCCTCCAGCTGAGGAAACGAGCTGCATCGTGTTGCGGAACATTGACTCTTGGTCTTGAAGAGGAACTTTCCACGTTCCTTTGACGTTTTGAAGTAGTTTTTGGTGCCATTCCTACACAATTAATCAAAACAGATAGAAATCAGGTAAGATACAAGTCAAAACATCAATCAAAACAAAAATAAAACAAAATCTGGGTTCGCTCGCTACAAGCGACAGCTTGGTCGCTGTAGCGACGAAACCCAGAAAAACCCAGATTCCTGCGCTACAAGCGCAGTTCTAGCGACCAGACCCTTTTTAAAAATTCATGTTTTTCTTAATTTTGACTTGGTTATAGCATGCGAAATCATCATTAAAGTTAAAATACATGAGAAACAATCACTTAAACTACCTAAATCCTCAAAAACCCTAATTTATTTTGAAATTTTCAAAAAGGGTTTTTCCAAAATGGAAATCCTATGAACAGAAGGATTACAGGTAAGTTTCCTAGTGATTTTCGTTCATTTATAACAACTTAACTAAGTATAAACATTGGGTAAGCATTCAGGGCATGATTTAATTTCAAAATTTCGTAAAAACCCTAAACCCTAAAATGTAAAATCAGCATGCAGGCACAAAAACACAATATAAAGCCTATAAACAGCAACAGAAAGGAACGAATTACATACCTGAAGGTTGTTAGGATGCAAGTTTGCACAGGCACAGAGATGAATTAGCAGATTTTATGCAGAAATGAGATGAACAGAGATGCAGATGGAAATGTATGTTTACAGAAATGAAAAGTTGCGAAAATGTAAGTTAAAAAGCCTAAAGTATTTAATAAAAGTGGTTGGGGGGTGGCTGAAGCGACAGGTCAAGCCTGGGTATTATAAAACTGATTTCTGATACGCTCGCTACAAGCGCGCGATTCGTCGCTACAGCGACAGACAAAAAGCCCATCGCTACAAGCGAACAGTGGCGCTACAAGCGCAAGTACAAAAGCTGTCGCTACAAGCGACAAGTGCGTCGCTACAGCGACAAGTGTAAATTCCATCGCTACAGCGATGAGTTGGTCGCTGTAGCGACCATGACAGAAAACAGAAAAATAATTTTTTAAGTTCTAACCACTATCCCAACATGCATGGATGAATGTTAAAAATCAAAATACTAATTAAAACAAACCTAAACAGTTGGGTTGCCTCCCAACAAGCGCTTGTTTTACGTCGTTAGCTCGACGCCTTTTTCGTTAGGGTGGTAAGAATGAGACGGAGATCACACCAGCTTTAGTATCCCTTTGCAGCGGGAGGAATTCCATGAACTTGGCGAACTGCTGGTGTGGAGTCCATAACCTCCCTATCCAGAGTAAGCTGAGCAAGGAACATAAGCAATCTTGTACACGTTCAAGTTCCTCCTTGCTCACTTTCATCCCCTCATCCTTAGAAGTTTGTTCCTTGTTAAGAAACGGTTCCGGCTTCTCAATCTCCATACTTTCTTCACTATCAACAACATCATTTTCAACAATCTCTCCACATTCCAAAGTGGATTGATTGTTGACCTGAACATCCATGATTCTTGGTAGATAATTCATTTGAACTTGCAAAACCTCCAATTGGCATGACAAATCTCTTAATCTATGGTTGGTGTTTTGCATGTTGATCATGGATTGTTGCATGAACAAATTCAACGTGTTTTCCGTTCTTGCCATTTGTTCTTCTTCATAGAGATATTGTTGAAATTGTTGATAAGCTTCGTACTCGTATGGATCATAGTAGTTGAAATAATCATGATGATCAGCCATGATTTCTTTCAATGAGAATCTGAAACACAATTAACTAAAAAGAAACTTTTCTTTGCATAACAAAGAGGGTTAATGCCAAACAGTTTATATATACAAAAGAAATGACAGAATATTAACAAAGTATATACAAAAGCTCAAAACACTACAAACTATTGCGATGTTCAAAATAAGTTAACACTAATCCCCGGCAGCGGCGCCATTTTGTTGAAGCAGTATTTCATACAACAAAAGTAAGTATTTTCTATTATCGTCTCCTCAGGGATTGGTGCCTTACTTCGAACCATTCAACAATCGATATTGTTTTGAGTTAAGGGTTTGTACAAATTGTTTCATAGGCTAACAGAATGTAAATGCGGGAATTAAAACGACAAAGAATTAGGGAATAAAAGCGTTGAGATTAAAGTTCATCAATCTTGCAAAGAATGTAATAAATAAATCATGCATATGAATTTAGCGTTTTAGCGTAAATATCACGTATCGCTCTACAATATCATTGATTTCCCAAATGACATCGTGAAATCGATCGTATCGTTTAATCGACGATTTCCCAATCAATCAAACGATCCGAAAGCATTACGATCCGAAACTTTGTGCGATTATCAAAACCCAAATCCATTTCTAGATTTTCTTATTTTGATAGAAGATTATTCTTAAACATAGATTCAAAAGTATTTGTCAATATCATTTGAATCAATCATGAGAATGAAAAGCAAGAATAACTTCATAAACATATAAATTGCTAAACCATATATTCACATAATCATTCATTACAATCAAAGCTAGAAAGATTACCTCTAATCCCAACAAAGGGATGTTAGTTGCTCATTTTCATGGCAACTATGCAAAAGTGAAGAGAAAAGATGAAGATACAAACCAAGTCTTGATTTCCCAAAGCCTTGATTGATTTCCACTATCCAATCACTTTTGATCTTTGAAGATCAAAGCTCTAGCCCTAATTACTAAGTCCTAAACTACTACTAAAGCAATCCTAACAAATTGGAAGAAAAAGTATCAAAGTTCTCCAACTGGTTATATCAGAAAATGAGCCAAAAATGCTTTATAAAACTGAATATTTGCACGCTCGCTACAAGCGATGAGTTGGTCGCTTGTAGCGAGGAAGTTTAATGGCCAATAGGGATCCTCCACGTCAGCATGGAGCCTTAAACCGCCCTTGGTCGCTTGAAGCGACCAGTCCATCGCTTGAAGCGATGAGCATCTACAAATCCCTGCCTATCTTCGCTTGTAGCGTGGCAGCTGTCGCTTGAAGCGATGAAGCCTTCAAATTCCCTGCCTATCCTCGCTTGTAGCGAGGATGCTTGCGCTTGTAGCGATGGCTTTGAAACAAACTTCATTTCTTTGCTCAGCATGATCAAGCATGAATTTCCTGCAATAAAAACATGGGGTAAGACATAAGATCTCAAATATAGCATTTTGAACCATAAATACGAGCTTATCCTAAGATAACTTGTGAAATAAGTTACATAAGTGCCTAAAATAAATATACTTTTTAAGTCAATTTTGGCACTTATCAGTGACTGAAGGATTTGCTTGCTTGCTTTCTATGAAGTTAATCATCTTGTCTTATGATTCATGGCCAATTGTCATTTCCTCATAGATATTTGTACGTCTTTTTTGGTTGGACATTCAATTGTTTCATTAAGACCAGATGCTTGACTTCATTATTTTATTTGTCTTATACTAACTGTCGTAGTGATTTTCAGAGATCAAGCTATTGATTAGCGTTGACTCACTAATTTTAATTCACGACTGAACTTTTAATTTTTTAGATGAAAAGTGGAAAAAAGTTCTAAATTACCACACTTTAAAGAGATTTGGGTTCGGGGGTTAGTTACGTTTAGGGAAGGTGTTAGCACCCTAAACGTTCGTAGTACTCTACGAGAACCTCTTGATTTTATTTATTTATTTTGGCTATAACTTGCTTATTATTTTTTTTTTAAGAAAAGAATGAATTAGAATAGTGAGAAAAAATAAAAATGTTTTTTTTTGTATTTTTTATGATTTGGAAGGACAGGGTCCTTTGCCTACGTACCCGTGAGGGATCAAAACCTCGTAGTTCGGGGTAAAAAATGACGGTTGATTTGTTTTGTGTTTTTTATTGGTTTTTTTTAAAAAAGGTTTTAAAAATAAAATAAAGGCCAAGTGGCAAAATGAGATTGGTTGGTGTTTTTTAATTTTGAAAATGATTAAAGTGTTATTAAAGTGGATTAATGGTTGTTTAAAGAAAATAAAAGAAAAAAAGGACACTTGATTGAAAATCAAGGTTTATTTAAGAAAAGATTTTTTTGTGATTTTTGATTATTTGCATGTTTTTGTTTTTTTTTAATAATAACTAACTAAGACTAAAACGTAACAAAAGTTAAATACGAGGAATTTCCGTGGTGACGTTGGATCACCACGAAATCCTTTTGAAAATAAACTATCCTAATATTTTTGTATTTTTTTTGTTTTGTAAAGCGAAATAAAATAAAAAAATAAAAGACATAAAGCAGAATAAATAAAGTGTGCGTGTCAGTGCATATTCTCATTTATTTTTTTTACATTGTTCCTAAATACATCCTAAAAAATGGCAAAATAATAAATAAAAATAAAAATTGCAAATGCACTGAAAATAAGTAAATATGCTAAGAATAAAAATAAAATGAAAATGCATGAAATAAAAGGAAAATAATAAAAAAAAATAAAAATGCATGATGTGCTAAAAATAAAGGCAGTAAAATAAAATGCATGAAAATAAATGAATAAAAAAAAGACTAAAAATAAAATGCAAGAAAAGAAATAAAAGAGGAAAATAAAAGAAAGAAAAATAGAGAAAAAAATGGGGGGGTGTGGAGAGTGAAGGAGGAAAGGTGTGGCTGTGTAGTGGTTGTTTGGCTGTCGGTTTGGCCGTGTGTGTGGCTTTATGTGGTTGTGGTATGTGGTGGTTCAGATTAGTGTTAGTGGTTTGTAGGTGGTTAGGGAGGAGGTTCGGATTGATTGTGGTGGTGGTAGAGGTGACCGAGTTTGTGGTTTTGATTATGGATGATGATTGATTTTTGTTTTGAGATATGGTTTTTTGATGATCTTGGACTGATGGCAATTGGCTTTTTCTTTGGTTGCTGACTGAATTTTTTTCCTCTCCTTTGGTTGCCGGAGCGTGTGCCTTTATATACACATTGGGGTGGACTTTTGACAATAAGGAGACAAGGATTAAATCTCCATCAAATGAGATTAAAACCATTAAATCACATATGTCAAAGCCATTAAATCACATATGTCAAAGCCATTAAATCAAACATTTGACCTTGACCTTTGACCTTGGACTTTGGATAGATTTGATTAGCAATAAAGACAAAAAAAATAACCATTAAGAATAAAAATAAAAACAAAATAGAATAAATGAAAAATAAAATAAAAATAGAAAAAAATCCGAAAATTAAATAATTAAAAAAGAAAAAAGATAAAAAAAACTAAAGTAAAATAAAATAATAATAAAACTGAAAAAAGGTCGCCTTCGGAACCCTAAACGAGGTATTTTAAAATACCTCTCTGCCGAAATTTCGTCTGAAACGACGAAAAATTCCGAACCAAAAAGACGAGTGAAAAAGAAATTTTAGGTCTAAAATTGGGGTATGACAGATGCCCCTATTTAAGTCTCTTCGTCCGGAGATTTGAAGAGAAAATCTTGGATTCGACGGGTCAAAGGGACTTAAATACAGAGTACGCCAATTTTGGACCTAACAAAAAAAAATATGAAATGCTCGTGATGCAAATGCAAATGCAAGACGGCGAAGCTGACCCGACTGGGGGTAAAACAAAACCAAAGGATACCCGAGTTTGTTAAAGCAAGGGATCCGACTCCACTGGGGAATAACATGATTTCATTGGGGAAGGGATCAAGTATCGTATTGACAGCTGAAGAAGGAAGTATGATTTGAGAAAAGATACCGACCACAAGCTGCCTGTTTGTAGGGCTTGCCACTTGAGGTAAAGACGGAAATAAAAGTAACATGCCACTGACGACAAGAAACAAAGGTGAATGTCAGCTGTTCAGGATGTTGCCAAACTTGCCACTGACGACATGAAATAAAGGCAAATGTCAACTGTCCGGGTTGTTACCGAACTGCCACTGACGACAAGAAATAAAGGGTAAATGCCAACTGTTCTGGTTGTTGCCGAACTGCCATTGACGACAAGAAATAAAGAGTAAATGCCAACTGTTCGGGTTGTTGCCGAACTGCCATTGACGACAAAGAAACAAAGGTAGATGTCAACTGTTCGGGTTGTTGCCGAACTGCCATTGACGACAAAGAAATAAAGGTAGATGTCAACTGTTCGGGTTGTTGCCGAACTGCCATTGACGACAAGAAGTAAATGTAAATGTCAACTGTTCGGGTTGTTGCCGAACTGCCATTGACGACAAAGAAATAAAGGTAGATGTCAACTGTTCGGGTTGTTGCCGAACTGCCATTGACGACAAAGAAATAAAGGTAGATGTCAACTGTTCGGGTTGTTGCCGAACTGCCATTGACGACAAGAAGTAAAGGTAAATGTCAACTGTTCGGGTTATTGCTGAACTGCCATTGACGACAAAGAAATAAAGGTAGATGTCAACTGTTCGGGTTGTTGCCGAACTGCCATTGACGACAAAGAAATAAAGGTAGATGTCAACTGTTCGGGTTGTTGCCGAACTGCCATTGACGACAAGAAGTAAATGTAAATGTCAACTGTTCGAGTTGTTGCCGAACTGCCATTGACGACAAAGAAATAAAGGTAGATGTCAACTGTTTGGGTTGTTGCCGAACTGCCATTGACGACAAAGAAATAAAGGTAGATGTCAACTGTTCGGGTTGTTGCCGAACTGCCATTGACGACAAGAAGTAAATGTAAATGTCAACTGTCCGGGTTGTTGCCGAACTGCCATTGACGACAAGAAATAAAGGTACGCACAAGCTGTTCGTTAAAGAACTGCCGCTTGGCATAAAGAGGGTGACATCTCTGGACCAGACATACTGGGGATGACACTTGGGGAAAAAGAGTCACAAATTGTTCATGATTGATTGACATGAAAAGCAAGACTCAGGGTGGTTAATGCAACCATGCATTGAATGATGATATGTGCATGTTGTGTATGCATGAATGTGTATATGCATGAATGTATGAATGTGTGTAAGACAATACGACTTGTATGACTGTATGGAGGATTGACTTGTGGGATAGTACAACTGATGGACTTGATGAGACAAGACTGGACAGGTAAGATGGAAAGTGGACCGACGGCGCAGTACAAACACTCTGCAATCTTCATTGGGAATGATGCCATTGGGAACATATCAAAACATTGACGGGGTAAAGCCCGATGTAGGCAACAACCGGTGGGGAGCAAACACTTCCTGGGGGAGACGTGTTAATCCATAGACCTGGCAGAAGAACTTGCGTTTCTGTGGTCATGCTTTTTGTTTTTTCCTTTTTTTGAATCCCTAACTTTTGCCTGGACCGCCCTTTCGGGTTTTCAGTCCACCGGGAATATATTCTTTTTGTATGCCTCTAATTTTTGCCTGGACCGCCCTTTCGGGTTTTCAATCCACCGGGAATATATTCTTTTTTGTATGCCCCTAATTTTTGCATGGACCGCCCTTTCAGGTTTTCGATCCACCGGGACGCTCATTTTTGCCTAAGCCGCCCTTTCGGGTTTTCGACTTACCGAGCTCTTTTCTTTTTTATTTCTTTGTTTTTTTTTCAAGCAGTCGACCATGTTTAACCTGCAGAGTCTACCCGTTCTTGGGGACAGATGTTGACGCACACTTCACTTATTCATGAGTTCAGAGAGAATGTGTTTGTTGTTTATGCTTTTCAAAAAATATAAAAAAAAAATTTATGATTTTGAAAAAAGTTTTGCTTCAAGTACTACCATCAAAAATAGAAGAAATTTTATAAACCGAATAAATGGGAATTCCACATAAAAGGCACAGGCTCAAATTCATTTAACAGAATGGTGGCCCGCCAATGGCGTGGCTCCACGGATTTCACAAAGTTTGGAAAATGGTAAATATAAGGGGAAGGTACATTGAACACAATAACCGTTATTCTCCCTAACAACTTTGAATTCCACCGTTTAGATGCTTCAGACTCAGAGTCTTTTTGACCACTAATGTGCCCCAAGTGAGTCATGGCCAACCTGATGCAGTTACCTTGTCTTTTGATCCTTAATTTTTGCATAGACCACCCTTTCGGGTTTTCGATCTATCAGGATGATTATTTTCTGTTTCATGTCTCTAATTTTTGCCTGGACCGCCCTTTTGGGTTTTCAGTCCACCGAGACGCTCATTTTTACCTAAGCCGCCCTTTCGGGTTTTCGACTTACCGAGCTGTTCTTTTGTCTTTAGACAAAGTATTTCTTGACTGCATCGGCATTCACAGGACGGGGAAGCTCATCATCATCCATAGTCGTAAGAGTCGTTGCACCACAGGAGAAAGCTCTCTTGACGACATATGGGTCTTCATAGTTAGGCGTCCATTTGCCCCTGGAATCGGGTTGAAAGGATAAAATATTTTTGAGCACAAGGTCTCCTTCTTGAAATTCGCGGGGACGAACCTTCTTGTCAAAGGCTTGTTCCATCCTCTTTTGATATAGTTGACCATGACAAAAGCAGCCATGCGTTTTTCTTCAATCCAGTTCAGCTGATCATACCTACTTTGGCACCATTCAACCTGAGACAACTTGGCTTCCATCAGAACTCTCATTGGCGGGATCTCGACTTCCACGGGGAGCACTACTTCCATGTCGTAAACTAAAGAGAAAGGGGTTGCCCCTGTTGAAGTGCGCACTGAGGTACGATACCCATTCAAAGCATACGGTAACATGCCAGTCCTGTAAGTGGCTACCATCTTCTGCACTATCTTCTTGATGTATTTTTCTTTTTCTTGTTGTATTTGTTTTTTTTTTTTTGCAGATTCAATGGCACCATTCATCTGGGATTCGACCAGGAATATTGTAATGGCAGTTCTTCGGAACCCAAGTTGATTCTTTCATACACTAATAACCGAGAGGTCCTTTCGGGAATCCCTTCATCCTCCTCCTCAGCTTCGTGGACAGGGAACTCAAAGTTGGGAGAGATAATAGGGTTACAGTGTTCAACGGGTTTATTGATGTTCAGTCTACATATGATTGATGATTGATTTTAGAAAATGAGTAAAAAACGCAGACCTTTTGAAATTGATTGAAATAAAATAAAAATATTTTTTTTGGGTTTTTTGTGTTACCATTTTCCAGAAAAAGCAGTAAAATAAAAATAAAAGTCGCGAAAGAAACGACAATTTTTCATTGATAGTAGTAACTTGAAGACAAAAGTAGAGCCCTACATGATTTCACTTTCGTATTGGGCGAAACGAAAGGATTTTTGAAAAGACAAGACAAACGAAAACACATTACTTGGACCCATGAGTAACTGAGGGAATGTCAACAACGACCCAATTGCGGCAAATCCTTCCTTGTGTTTGCACGACCACATCCATTTTCTCTCTTCTGATTGCACGAGTGTTGTAGGTGCGAGTGGATTCGTAATGAATGCGTCGGGCCACTTTCTTTGACTGCGGCAGATTGACCTTTTTGTGATGAAACAGAGGATGAGACTCGACTCAGAAACTATGAATGCAGTATGATGCATGATTATGTTTATGCAAAAAAGAAGAAATATTTGTTATCGAAGGACTTTGTTGAAGTAATTGTAAACATCATGTTTTGAACATTTCATTTGAGCATCAAGGCATTACAAAATAGTTCTTTTTTAGAAACCAAGCCAAGAGATCAATTCAAAGGTCCTTTAGTGGAAGCTAAATTTTTTTTAAAAAAATCTAAAGGCTCCTAGCTTCCTTAAATTCAACAAATCAGGGCTCTTGAAGGTGTACTTCCTAGTGCTCCTCTATGATGTTTAAAAAAACTTGTTTAAGTCCTTCGGTAATTGGATGAAAAAAAAATGATTTAATGCATGGATGCATGTATGCATGATTATGCTAAAGAACGGAGAAAACATGGTGAGGTTAAGTCCAATAAGGTTGGAGTCAAGGGTAAACACGCCATTTGGTAAGGACTATGGTTTCAAATGTACCTGTATCACGGGTTCTACCAAGTTCCCAAAGTCCTCAACCCCTTCCAAATATCATCGGGTTGCGAGATTGACTCCCGGTCCAACAATACTTGTAAGAAAGTCTCGTTTGAGTGTAGTATCGCGTATCAACTAATTCAAGATTACTCTTGGTTAGCCACCGCACTACGTCCTAAAAGGCCAAGATGGGTTAAATGTAACTAAAGGTCCTCAACTTCATAGGTCACTTGAAAATAATAATGCCGGACATGACTACTCATGCCGACATAATAATACCTCCAAGATTCCTCCATTGAGCGGGGTTATCACATGTGCCACATCCGAAATTTACCCTCGGAAAGACACTTTGATTATACCACCATCCTATCTTATGTTTCCCTCAAGTCCGGGTGTAAGACTTATCTCACCACTCACGTAAAAGGAAAAAAAAAACACATATGCACATATTTACATCCTTATTTTTTTTAAGCAAGTTATAGCACAAAATAATTAAATAAATTCAAGTTAGGCTCAACCCTCTTAGGGAAGTCCCCAGTGAAGTCGCCATTTCTGTCGCAGTGATTTTCGATGATCAAGCTATTGATTAGCGTTGACTCACTAATTTTAATTCACGACTGAACTTTTAATTTTTTAGATGAAAAGTGGAAAAAAGTTCTAAATTACCACACTTAAAAGAGATTTGGGTTCGGGGGTTAGTTACGTTTAGGGAAGGTGTTAGCACCCTAAACGTTCGTAGTACTCTACGAGAACCTCTTGATTTTATTTATTTATTTTGGCTATAACTTGCTTATTATTTTTTTTTAAGAAAAAAATGAATTAGAATAGTGAGAAAAAATAAAAATGTTTTTTTTTTTGTATTTTTTATGATTTGGAAGGACAGGGTCCTTTGCCTACGTACCCGTGAGGGATCAAAACCTCGTAGTTCGGGGTAAAAAATGACGGTTGATTTGTTTTGTGTTTTTTATTGGTTTTTTTTAAAAAAGGTTTTAAAAATAAAATAAAGGCCAAGTGGCAAAATGAGATTGGTTGGTGTTTTTTAATTTTGAAAATGATTAAAGTGTTATTAAAGTGGATTAATGGTTGTTTAAAGAAAATAAAAGAAAAAAGGACACTTGATTGAAAATCAAGGTTTATTTAAGAAAATATTTTTTGTGATTTTTGATTATTTGCATGTTTTTTTTTTTTTTTAATAATAACTAACTAAGACTAAAACGTAACAAAAGTTAAATACGAGGAATTTCCGTGGTGACGTTGGATCACCACGAAATCCTTTTGAAAATAAACTATCCTAATATTTTTGTCTTTTTTTTTGTTTTGTAAAGCGAAATAAAATAAAAAAATAAAAGACATAAAGCAGAATAAATAAAGTGTGCGTGTCAGTGCATATTCTCATTTATTTTTTTACATTGTTCCTAAATACATCCTAAAAAATGGCAAAATAATAAATAAAAATAAAAATTGCAAATGCACTGAAAATAAGTAAATATGCTAAGAATAAAAATAAAATGAAAATGCATGAAATAAAAGGAAAATAATAAAAAAAATAAAAATGCATGATGTGCTAAAAATAAAGGCAGTAAAATAAAATGCATGAAAATAAATGAATAAAAAAAAGACTAAAAATAAAATGCAAGAAAAGAAATAAAAGAGGAAAATAAAAGAAAGAAAAATTAGAGAAAAAAATGGGGGGGTGTGGAGAGTGAAGGAGGAAAGGTGTGGCTGTGTAGTGGTTGTTTGACTGTGGGTTTGGCCGTGTGTGTGGCTTTATGTGGTTGTGGTATGTGGTGGTTCAGATTAGTGTTAGTGGTTTGTAGGTGGTTAGGGAGGAGGTTCGGATTGATTGTGGTGGTGGTGGAGGTGGCCGAGTTTGTGGTTTTGATTATGGATGATGATTGATTTTGGTTTTGAGATATGGTTTTTTGATGATCTTGGACTGATGGCAATTGGCTTTTTCTTTGGTTGCTGACTGAATTTTTTTCCTCTCCTTTGGTTGCCGGAGTGTGTGCCTTTATATACACATTGGGGTGGACTTTTGACAATAAGGAGACAAGGATTAAATCCCCATCAAATGAGATTAAAACCATTAAATCACATATGTCAAAGCCATTAAATCACATATGTCAAAGCCATTAAATCAAACATTTGACCTTGACCTTTGACTTTGGACTTTGGATAGATTTGATTAGCAATAAAGACCAAAAAAATAACCATTAAGAATAAAAATAAAAACAAAGTAGAATAAATGAAAAATAAAATAAAAATAGAAAATAATCCGAAAATTAAATAATTAAAAAAGAAAAAAGATAAAAAAAACTAAAGTAAAATAAAATAATAATAAAACTGAAAAAGGTCGCCTTCGGAACCCTAAACGAGGTATTTTAAAATACCTCTCTGCCGAAATTTCGTCTGAAACGACGAAAAATTCCGAATCAAAAAGACGAGTGAAAAAGAAATTTTAGGTCAAAAATTGGGGTATGACACTAACTTACATGTTTGAAGACATGATCATTAGACAAATTGTTCCTTCATTAATAGTCTTGTTATCATCAAAACTAAATACAAAGATATTGTTCTTTGAACATATGTGGTTCTAATACTCTGGTGATTGTAATTGGTGGATTAAGTCCTCGACTGAAATGAGGAAAAATCTCTCTTCGAAGGTGAATAGAGATAGCAGTTGGTTAGACTGTGAACTAGTATAAACGTATCGTGCAATTTCTTTTCCCTCTTTGTATTTTATTCAGATGCACAGTTATTTACGGTTTAGCTCTAACAAGTTTTTTTTTTTCAATAAGGTTAAATGATTTGATAAAGAATTGTATGTGTTAGGAAAACTTGTGAATTTTTTTTTTTTGAAGAAAATATCTTTCATAAAATGGTTGAAACAAAAGTTTAAAATTGGTTTAGCGAAAGATATAATATAACTAGGGTGGCTTGAAAAGGCTCATAGTATCAAAGAAAATGCCTTGTGTGTTTGAAAGTATGACAGACTATACAGAAGAAATGCAAGTTCTAGAAAATAAACTATAAAAGCAAATACACTCATATAAATTAAACACAGAAATAGTAAAATAATTCAGGCGCAAAATCTCATCGGTTAAGAAACGAGAGAAAATAGACAGTGTTTAGATGAATGTCGCTCTCTTTGCAAGTTCCTCGATCACAACACTTTTGAACTTACACAAAAAAACTTGCCTACGGACAACATTGCGAGCATAAGTGAGGTAAACATTCGTCAGATTGGAAGTACCTTATTGAATGTAAATTAAACACGAAAACAATTTTAAAACAGTAACCAACCATCAATTCATTAGTCATCATAACACGTACACTAGGACTTCGGAGAAATAAAAATGACTCAAATTAAAAATAAACGAAATTAATAATACTCATGGGTTGCCTCTTATGAAGCCCATGTTTGATGCTCCGAGCTTGAAATACAAAATCCTAAGTTAGGATGGATATTTCCACTTTGTATCAACAAGCATTCTCTTTTTCTTCTCATGGTTGTCAGCCTTAAATCTTTTCAACCCGTTAAAAATCAATTGCTTGTCTTTAACTTTTCCCTCGACTTCATCTTTCCTAATCACTTCAAAAACTTTTCTTTTGGCACTCTTAAGACTCATTCGTGTGAGAACCTTTATTCTTCTCAATTCAATAGATTCAAGATTCCCATTCTTTGGATCTTTAACAATTTTGTGTTTATTTTTTTCTTAAATGGGGAGATGGAAACTTCACACAATATGGAGTCACTTGAGGCTTACCATTGTTCTTGAGGAGTTGACTTTTAAACTCTATCATAATTGAGTCTCTATCTATGAGTTTATGTATTTTCTATCCCTCTTTATCACCTTCATACTCAATTCTCTTTTTCTCTTTTTCTCATAGGGGTAACAACTCTTCCACTCCTCACTCCAATCATGTTACATGTCTCATTCTTCGGATTGTCGCTAATATTGATACTAAAACCTCCACTTGATCATATTATCATTTGTCTTGACAGCTAGCCATACCAATTGAGTTTCAAGGTTCTTGATGGATGCTTCAATGTTCTTGTCGTAAGTATCATAGCCTATTTTCATCTCTTAAATGCTGCATTGAGTGATCTTAACGAATCAATTCAAGGTTTCCTCCAATTGAGATGATTTCTTTGGTTGTTGATTTTAAGGCCCCCCTTGGTTGTTGCTCCACTTAAGATTATGATGATCCTACCAAGATCTTTAATAGGTGTTGGAGAAATGATTTTCCTTTTGATAGTTACCAAAGTAGTTTACCTATTCAAATTCTTCTTCTGGAATACTCACCATTTGTATGACTGGAACCACAAAAATTACACCTTAGAACTTGATCTTGTTGACTAGTTGCTTTGTTATAGCTTCAAATTTATCAACGATAAGCTTATGACTTGCCATCAAAGCACTCTAAGTATCAAGCTCCAATATACTTTTCTTCTTGACACCCCTATCAGTAAAGGCATGATGTTCATTCTGGGCCATATTTTCTATGAGGTTTTGCAATTAAAGTTCTTAACTTTGTCTTCATAGTACTTCTAACTAAGGCATCAAGGAACATTCTTGTTTGAGACCTCAAACCTTGTGTAAGTATTTGCAACTGGTCCATGTCATCCAAACCATGTGATGGACATTTCTTCGCTAACAGTCTGAACTGCTCCTAAGCATCATATAGAGATTCTGCATCACCTTGCTCGAAGGTTGTAATTTTTGCCCTCTTCTTTTTTTGATGGGAAATAATTGCTCCAGGAAATTTTCATCTAGATCATCACAAGTCTGAATAGTACCATTAGGTAGATAGTACCACTAGGTAGAGCATGCAACCAATCTTTCGCTATTCGAGTCAATGCGACATCAACAAGTCATAACTTCTTTTGATCTTCAGTTACTCCATTTGGACAACATAACAAACAAGTTTCATAGAATCTACTCAAGTGTTCATTTGGGTCTTTAATGATCCTCCATCATATTGATTTTCTCTAACACTCATAAGTAATATGCCCTTTATTTTTTCTTTTGCCATAATCTCCCAAGGTACATCTAGGTGACTATTGAACATCTCTCATCTTGAATCAAAGAGTAGTTTGCTTGACCTTGCAGAAATTACAACAAAAAGAGATACCTTAGTAGCACCATACAACACACAATAAAGCAATAAGAACACATTTTTCTTTTTTGTTTTCTTTATCCAATTGAAAAAATAAAACCCTAAGTACAACCACAATTGCTTTGTTGAAATTAATCAACCATCCCTAGCAACAACGTCGAAAACTTGTTCAAGTACCAAAATTTGTTCAAGTAATAACGGTGATAAATAAGATAATCTCCACAAGGATTGTGACTAATTAAATAACTCATCAATTATGATTTTACTTAGCTGAAAAAATAAGGGGGTTTGTATTTTTTTTTTTTGCAAATTAAAATTAAAAATGATTGAAACAAATATGATAAAAAGTGATTAGAGTTGTTTGAATCTTCTGTTTGTCACTATTTGGTAATAGAGGTTATAGCTATAACGATTGAATCTATATGTTCACGATAATATATCAAAAATACACCAAGGCCAATTTCTAGGCTCATTGTCCCATTTTTCTAACACAACTCCCTAAAATCTTAGGCAAAAATTACTATTATCAAAAGTATAAGTGACCGCTAAATTATGTGCCACAATTGATTAATTCAATATGTTTAAAGCAACTAATCAATGAACAAAAAATCTAGATCAAATTATAAAATCTATTGTTAATGGTGAATTATCTATTAGATTCAATTCAATATTGATCGGGTACGGAAAAACATTAAACACAAGAATTACTGAATAAATTAGTTTGATTGAAAATCAGGAATAAAAAGGTGATTAGGTCATTTGAATCCCTTTTTCTTCACCACTTGCTAATTGCATCTAGTTCTTACAATTGATTTTTTAGTATCACGATGATTTAATGATCATAATGTAAATTTAGATTGTAATCGGGGGGGGGGGGTTCAGATTTTTAGGATACTTTTTGCGAGTTTAGGGTTTTTATTATTTTTCCGGAAAATTGTGTTGAAACTATGAACGAATGCGGAAAAATAAAGAGTGTCGGGAAGAGAAAAAAAAACACAAGAGAATTATATGCATCCACTCCCTTTATGAATGTTAAAGAATGGACAATGTTTTCCAAGACAAGAGAATGCGAGTTTTAGAATGCAAGTGATATTGAAATTGACAATTGAGAATGTGAAAGTAGTTGTTAAAATGATTATGATCTCAATTGGTTTTATAGCGGCCGAAAATGTGTTTATGAAGCAATGTTACCTTTTAAAAAGGGTCTCAAATGAATAGAGACATATTTCAAATGACACCTATTCAAAAAATTTAAATTTTTGAAGGTGGTAACCGGTTACCATGGGAGGTGCAACAGTTACGCCTTCCAACGTTAATATTTTGAAAAAATGCAACTCCTGTAACCGGTTACCTATCAAGGTGCAACCAAGTTACACATGCCCTAAAATGATTTTTCACGCGTTTTGAATGCATTGCTTCATATGGACTTAAAACTTTAACTTATAAAAATATTTGGAAATGTTTTCTGAGAATTCTAAGTTGTACCAAAGGTTAAGAATGATAAATCATAAGATAAGTGTCATACTTACAAAATGTATAACAATGAAGCCTAGGCCTTTAACATCATTCTTCAACTGAATCCTCCATAAACTTTTCTTCTTTTTGTGATGTGATGTTGTTATCATCAAAATCCAGCCAAAGTTAAAAAGAAATTTTCTTCACACACAACACCCTAACTTCTTATGTGAGTTCGTGATCATCGAATGTTTAATTCAACGTTAAATCTAGTATCACAATAAGACAATTCAATATGTCTAAAACCATTATCTATTGAACATTTATCCTAGATCAAGTTTCAAAAGCTAGGGATAATAGTCATTTGATACTTGAATTCAATTCATAAATCCGTCAACATATAAAAAGCATAACACAGAAGGATAACTGAATAATACTTGCATAAAATAGTACTCTACGATTTTATGGTTCAAGTAGATCTGAAGAAGTTCATAAACTGACATAATCTAAAAAATCATGCTATTCATAATCAAAAGAGACATGAAAACAAGATTAAGAAATTACACATGAATACACGATGACAAATTTGCTTCAATGTTGTTTTCAAGTTGAAAATTCAGCCTTGACCTCCTAGAAATCGAGTTTCTCAACTTTCTACAATATATTTTCGACCCTTGGTTATGAAGTTGTCGCTCCTTTATATTGAAAAACAAAATATATATTTTTTGCTACGCGCTTCATAAAATAAGTGACCCTGTACGATGTGCACGAGGAAGTTGTGTGTCATGTGATTGTTCTCAATTCCTGCACGATGTCCAGGGCATGTTGCACAATGCACAACCTCCTAAAGCTTGTATCATCAATTTTCTTAATACGTTGTCCCATTTTCATCACTGTAACATCCATAATGACTATGCCCTAAGAAGTCACTTGATAGATCTTGTAAAAATCATAGCACTACCACATACTTGTCTGGTTAGGATGACTTCAATATGTTTTAGAGCTCTTCAAAGTGACTTATTAGTAATATGACAATTCTTTCAACTTGTTTTTCCCTTGAAATGTTCTGCCATCAATAAAATATCATCAAAATTATTTCTTTTAAAATACTCTATCGAAAAACAATAGATCAATTAACCACAAGTTCATTCAAGCCAAGAAAATGATTTTTTTCATACTTCATTAAAACTTAAACATTTTACAAGAAATCATTTTTGTTCAAAATCAATTTTTTCTTTGAGATCTAATGTCATGAGCCATGGATCTATAATTCTAACCAATAAAATTGAATAAAATCACCATCAATAAAGGTTGTAGGCCTAATGTCCATTACCAAAAACAAAGTAGGGAATTCTTTTCTTGCATTAATAATTTATGCTCATGAAACATAATATCATAGTGATCCAAAATTCAAGACAATAAAATCTTTCATGAATAAAAAATTGTATTTTTCCAAAGTTGTCAAAAGTAAAACTTTTCCTGAGATTCATTGACTAGAGTGATGAATCTATCAAAATTTAGAAGGATTATTTTTTTAAAGTCTTGACTCCTTCACATATAGCCTAGGTTCAGCCAAGAGAGATCTAAGGGAAAATAAATTTTTCTCTCATCAACATTTACATGGTAATAGAGAGAAGAAGAAATCAAGGAGGGTTTATTCACAAACCATTGAATGCTTTAGCTCTTAAATTAGTTTTTAACTTGGTCATTAACGTCTACAAGAATTTCTGTAAACCTAATGGCCAGTGGATATATATCATAGCAATTCTACGGTTAGCAGACAATGTACAAGCACAAAATAGAAACTTAGGTTCACAACACTTCTAGGCTTGGCAGACTAAAAATCTTAATACTAACTAGGGCTAAACTATGGTTTAAAAAAATATAGGAAAAAATCGATATCTCACTCTTTTACTTTAGAGTATAATTATGTGGATGTGAGGACTAAGGATAAGTACATAAAAGAAGAAGTTGTAAGAGTCCTCGTACCTAACTCAGAAAACTTTTTCGTGAAAAAACGCACAGAAACTTTTTAGCTATAAAAGCGAGCATGCAAATAAATTATACACAGTTCTAAATATATTTTGATAGGGGTGCACACAATTTTACATACAAGTGAAGCTAATTTTCTAATCATAGCATAATTAACACCACCAACAATAAAATTCTAGTTCTATAAATTGGTTCATGCATTAGAAATGAATCCGAATAAATTATATACATGAATGCATCAATGTTTGTCAACTTATTTAAAGATTATCTATCCTTGAACATATTCGTCAGAATTAATGTGCAAGAGACCTAATCTCATCCTCACGCCAAATATCCTCAAAAACACCAAATGGTCCCCTTATTGGATCATTCCCATTTCTGCACCTGAGGCACCTTCTTCTATTGCAAAACATAAGCTTTTGTAGACACGAGAAACTCATATGGTTTCGCAAATCACGAATCGTGTACACTTTAAATATACGGCCTTCTACTAGATCCCAAATAAGAGCGTGACAAATATTCACGACCTCCAATTTTTCCAAGCTGTTGAGTATGTTGCATAAACCTCTTAGGTTCACCAGTATGTTTCGAACACTCAAGTGCTTCAAATTTGGGGTGTATTGAACCACAAGATCTGCTTCACTTATGCCTAAGTCGCTGGTAAATTTCAGTTCAGAGATGTTCATACAGTACTTACTAATGGCAGAAAAAATGCGACTCGGCTTGACCATTGCGGTAATGGTGATGGATTCAAGGCCATCCCATGATTTCATCGCAATATCTATTGCATTCTTGGACAGTTTGCCTTTGAACGGCAATACTAATCTTTTTAGATTTGGCGTCCTACAAAATAGAAAACACACATATTAAATTACCATAATACTAATAAAGAGTGGTTAATGGTTATAAAACAAATCATCAAAAATAAATTCTGAGAATTATTCTGTTATCATGAATTCCAAAAAATTAAGGAGATGAACAAAATGAGATAGTAAAAGGAGAAATATATTGTCCTACATAACATACAAATTGTGCACAATTGTAAGTAAAAAATGATACCTTTCAGCAATGAAGGTTAATTCTGCATCTGTCAAGTATATGAAGAAATTGAACACTAAGCAACTTGTATTATAATTGCTCAGACGTAGAGCATACTTCAAGCATGTGATTAATTTATTTTTTGAAACTAAATCATTCCTCCAAGCTCCTGGCAGCAAGGGTATATTGAAAGCATTGGAGCTAAGTCGAGATAGGTCGAGCTTAGCCCAGAGCAAGTGGTTACGACAAATTTCATTCCATGATTTGCAAACCATGGAGGCAACTGAAAGTTCAACAACATTCAGTTTCAAGAAAATTTTAATCAAGATATCATAGAAGAGATCTTGAATGGAGATTCTATTAGGTGAGTTGCTTTTCTTCATTGATAAACGTTTCCTGCATGAAATATTAATTCAGACATTAATAAATATTTTACATTGAGTCAATTTTTCTCCCGTATGATCATGACATCAAAGAAAAGACAATAAATATGTGTTTAAAATTGGAATGTAAGCAAAACACATGCAATCCAAGAGATGATATAGTGCCACTTGAGCTATATTAAGAACTCAGATTTTCAAACCTAAATAAGAAGAACAACAATATCAATAACCAAATCTAAATATTAATAGCTAAACCAATGTTTTTCGCTCAAAAAAAAAAAAGAAGCTAAACCGATGTTTATTCAAGAAGTCAATAGTATCTACTGTTAAAAAAAATCCAGCAAAGATACCTTTTTTATAACGTTAATTGTAATTTTATATTAATTAAGAGGAATGAATTAATTAGCACTTTCATCAATATCATCATTTATTTGCAAAACCAAGCCTGCTCTTCAAACTAAAACATTTTCATGCAATTAACACAAATTTTGGTAGTTTCTTGCTTCTACTAGAGATACATCAAGAACAATTTGGCATGAAATTAATACATCTTCGTTTTGTCAACTAATTATAGTTTGGACCAATAGTTCAATCTTAACCAAGTATCTAGTTTTATTTTATTTTTAAAAAGTATTCAAAATATGAATTGAGAATATCACCATATGAACTTAATCAAATTATCCATATCCAGAGCCGTTCCCGACAATTTAGAGGCTCAGTTGTAATTTTGACAATTTTCGTTTAAAAAGAATTGAAAAAAAAATCCAACACCACTTATAATGATAAATAATTAAGTTGTAGTTAAATATAAGATCATATGTTCAAACATGACTTTTACCTACAGACAATTAGACACTTATATATGGACAATGAATAATTGATGACAAATTTGTTGTCTTCCAGACTTTTACCTACGGAAAAATGATATTTATTGACAGATTTTGTTAGTAGACAAAAGTGTTATTTTTTTTTATCTTACACCCAAACAATTATACCCTTATTCCTACAAATATTTGAGGCCTCCATAAATTTGAGGCCGGCTCCGTAGAGCTCCTTGCTCTTGCCCAAGAACGGGCTTGTCCATATCCACAATGTGTCTTTGTGTAACACTCACTCCATCTTGAATTTCAGTTTTGAAATTGGATCAAAACCACAAATTCGAAGTGGAAATATACACAATAGGGTCTTACCAAAATGGTCCATATCTACAACAATGTAATTGTGTAACTGTAGACAATACATTTTCGATAAAACCTAAGAAACAATAAAAAAAATTGTTTATTTAAAAATAAATAAAAATAAATATTTTTTCTACCAAAAGAAAAATAATACATTGATTTTCTTTGATCAAACTAACCACAAATTCAATGGATCAAAAATGGATATAAATGATGAATAAGACATACACACTATCTGATCTTAACCAGGTCCACAATAGTGTAATGGTATGACTGCAGACAATAAATTTTTTATGAAACCTATGAAACAATAAATATTTTTGTTTGTTCAACCTTAAGAAAAATCAGACAAAGATCACCCAAATGCAAGTTAACAATGATTTCATGCAAACATATACAACCATATATGCTAAATCTTAACCAAAATCTTGGATTTCATTTTTAAAAAATGGATCTAAAAAACGAAGCGAAAATTATACACCAGATCTTAATCAAACGATCTAGATCCATAATAACGGATCTAAACAATCTTGTATTTCGTTTTAAAAAATGGATCTAAAAAACAAGCGGAAATTATACACTGTCAGATCTGAATCAAACGATCTAGATCCACGGTGTAATGGTGTACCTGTAGACAATAAATTTTTTATGAAACCCAAGAAACAATAAATATTTTTATTTGTTCAACCTTACGAAAAATCGGACAAAGATAACCCAGATGCAAGATAACCATGATTTTATGCAGACATATACAATCATATACGCTAAATCTTAACCAAAACCTTTTTCATTTTTTAAAAATGGATCTAAAAATCGAAGCGGAAATTATACACCAGATCTTAATCGAACGATCTAGATCCGTAATAATGGATCCAGAAAATCTTGTATTTCGTTTAAAAATGGATCTAAAAAACATGCGAAATTTATACACTGTCAGATCTCAATCAAACGATCTAGATCCACAGTGTAATGGTGTAATTGCAAACAATCAATTTTTGATGATTTTTTTATGAAACCTGTAAAACCATAAATATTTTTATTTGTTCAACCTTGAGAATAATCAGACGAAGATCACCCAGATGCAAGATAATCATGATTTCATGCAGACATATACAATCATATACGCTAAATCTTAACCAAAACCTTTTTCATTTTTTAAAAATGGATCTAAAAATCGAAGCGGAAATTATACACCAGATCTTAATCGAACGATCTAGATCCATAATAATGGATCCAGAAAATCTTGTATTTCGTTTAAAAATGGATCTAAAAAACATGCGAAATTTATACACTGTCAGATCTCAATCAAACGATCTAGATCCACAGTGTAATGGTGTAATTGCAAACAATCAATTTTTGATGATTTTTTTATGAAACCTGTAAAACCATAAATATTTTTATTTGTTCAACCTTAAGAATAATCAGACGAAGATCACCCAGATGCAAGATAATCATGATTTCATGCAGACATATTCAACCATATATGTTATATCTTAACCAAAATCTTGGATTTCATTTTAAAAAATGGATCTAAAATATGAAGCGGAAATTATACACCATCAAATCTTAATTGAACAATCTAGATCCATAACAGTGTGATTCATTTCCCAAATTTCAACTTATTAGAGAGAAAAATTTCTTAGAAGGGAGCATATTGATCGTTTTGCAAATAATTCAACAAAAAATCGGACTTCAACGAGTAAAATCACATAGAAAATGAATTGATTCAAGCATACCTCGTCTCCTAAGCTCCTTACAAAGGTTTGAGTTAATAAAAACCTACTAACGAAGGTTGAAAGGACCTAGCAATGTCACTCTCTTAGATATATGGGGGGTGAATGGAGTGAGGACTGAAATCGAGACTACTTTGAAATATATAGTCAAAGACCTTGAAATGATCATTATACCACAACAATGCAAAAAATATTTGATTTATTTTCTATCCTTAATTACTAGAATAATATATCACACCTATTTGGTAGTAAAATTATTTTACCTTGGACATTAAAATATTGTTTCAAATGGCTATCCAACCTTTTTCGTCACCCTTCAAAAAAAAAAAAAATTTCGTCACTGCCATAAATGATTGTAAAAAATAAATGTGGCTGGTTCGCATAAAAGTTAAAATGTTAAATATTTTTTATGGATTTGTCTAACCTCCTAATAAGGACTATTCTTATCTTTGTTAGTAAAATAATGAAATTTAAAATAATAATAATAATAATAATAATAATAATAATAATAATAATAATAATAATCGTAAAAGGCAAGATCCCCTCATAAAAAAAACTGTAAAAGGGAAGATATGTGATATTTATTAGAGGTCCATAAGATAGACATATATTTCATATACACTATCATTAGAATAAATATTTGTTTATATTGTCAATCAATCATATTCATCGACTCTGGAGTCAACATATAATGAAGTTTCAACATGGACAGAAGTTCCATCAATATTTGGTTTGACTTCAACCTTAGGCGGTGTGACATCTCCGGAATTATCGATAAAAATAGGTTTTGTCTCACCCGGATCATCATCTGCATTTTCAACCATAACTATAAATAAACAACACATAACTATGAATAAACAACTTACTATTGCAATAACATCAATTTTAAAATTAATTCAACCTAAAAAAACCCAAAAAAATAGGCAGTAAGTGGGAAATTTGAACTACCGCATTGGTAGTTAGCTGCCGCTACCCCATCGGCAGTTAACTACCGATGAGCCCATACATTGGCAGCTAAGTGCGCTACGCTGCATGTCACTGTTTTGCAAAAAATGACAGAAAAATCAATAAATCTAAACCGATTAAAACATACATTACCTGCTTTTTGACGTAAAAAGTGTGTTGAAACCTTCTAGGATTGCTGCTTCAATGATTTTGGACAAGGATTCTGGGAAAAAAATATTGATTTGGGGGTTTTGATTGAAGAGGGAAAAAAAGGTGATGATGAAATAGTGAGTACGAGTATGTTGCTGTAATCAGCAATATCAGGATCGCGACGGCAATTAACTGCCGTTGAATTCAAATCCAGCGGTAATTAACTGCCGGTGAAAGCTAACCGGCGGCAGTTAACTGCCGATGAGATTATATTGGTAATTTTGTGGTGTTTTTTTTAGCAAACTTTAATGTGGGAACAACAATTTTCCACAATGATTACCCTTAAAAAGACTCAAATCCAACTCGTTTTGAATTACGATGGTTGGCAGATAAAAATGAGAAGGGAATGCCTTGTCTTTTAAATTCACCGGTCCATCTAATTAGGGCACAAGTCTACCCATTTAGGGCACAATGTTCACCCTTATAAAGTGAAATGTGGAGTCTCCTTAATTCCTCTCCATTTATAAAAATAAATAAAAAAAATGTCATTTAAAATAAGATAGACACAAAAAATAGTTGGGGAGTCTTATCCCTAAGTGGATCCCATCAACATTAATTATTTTATAATTTTTTTTAAAAACTTTTTTGTATCTTTTGTTGGAACAAAATGTATGAACAAGTCCATTTTGAGTTTTGATGATAACAAAGTGTTAAAAAGAAAATTGGATATGCTAATACTTGCTCTAGTGTGCAGGACCATATACTGAAAGTTATGTATCTAACAGTGGTTCTGAAAAGATCAAGTTAAGAGCAGAAGGAAAATATTGAAGCTTGTGTTGCAAGTCTGAAGACAATCAGCGTCTGAAGGTCAGCGTCTGAAGACCAGCTTCTGAAGACGTGCGTCTGATGAATAGTGCATCTGAAGACCAGCTTCTGAAGAAGTGCGTCTGATGAACAGTGCGTCTGAAGACCAGCTTCTGAAGAAGTGCGTCTGAAGACTGGGAGTCTGAGTCTGAAGGAAAAGCAGAATTCAACAGCTGTCACTGTCAACAGTACAGTACGACAGAAATCTCAGAGTCAGAACCGCTCTCTGCAACCTTGTCTCCTTGGACGAAACATTCACCCTGTTTTAAGGAAACAATTCAAAACGTGTTCCTCTGTTTTCGCACACCATATCAGGAACGAATTAATGCTGGATGTAGCTTCAATTACAACGACTCTATTGATGAATCTGGATCTTCTCAACGGCTCTTTATTTCTCTATAAAGGATTGAAGATTTGAAGAAGAAAACCATGACTCTGTAAACAAGACTCTGTTTTCTGGAAACATGCTCTGCCAAATTCGAAAGTCATCAAATAACTTAGAAATTCTTATAAACCTTCTTATCTTAGAATTTCTTAAGTATAGAGTCTGAATGTGTGTTGTATTTTGTGAACACCACTGATAGTATATCAAGTGTTCAACTCAAACATATTCTTTTGTAAATCTGTTTGATTCAAAGTCTCTCGCTTGTGTGCTTGAGCAATCAGAAGTCTCTTACTTTGTGTTTGAGCATAGAAGTCTCTTACTTTGTGTTTGAGCAAGGAAGTCTCTTACTTAGTGTTTGAGTAAGGAAGTCTCTTACTTAGTGTTTGAGCAAGGAAGTCTCTTACTTTGTGTTTGAGCATAGGAAGTCTCTTACTTTGTGTTTGAGCATAGGAAGTCTCTTGCTTTGTGCTTGAGCATTTGTAATCTTTGTGATTATAGTGAAAAATCTCTTGTAAGTGACAAGGGGGCTGAGCTACTTCCGGGTTGTGGAAGGAACCAGGATAATTGCTTGTGTCTTTCTCTCTCTCTCTCATTTACTTTATATCCGCTGCAAAACAACTCTGAAAATAGCTTCAGAATCTGATCAATATCAGACTCTGAACTAACATAAGTTTTTGAGAAAGAAAAAGGCCAACACAATTCAACCCCCCTTCTTGTGTTTTTCTCACCTTCAGTTGGTATCAGAGCTCCGGTTCTGATATTCAATCACCTAACAGTGAGTCAGTAAAGATCATGAGAAAAACATGTATTCTGATGATTCTGGTGAATCTTCTCAAAGAAGTGGTGGTGATTCTGTATCATATGATTATGGTACAGATAACAAGCAATCTCACTCACACCATAGACCTCCTATGTTTACTGGTAACCCTGAAGAATTTTCATGGTGGAAAAGCAAAATGTATAGTCATATCATTGGAATAGATGATAACCTTTGGGATATCATTGAAGATGGTATAACTATACCAGTTGATGAAGAAGGAGTTATCATAAACGGGAAGAGCCTTACTGATGCTGAAAGAAAAATTTACAGAAAGCATCACAAAGTAAGAGGTATTATTGTGGACTCTCTGCCTCACAATGAATACTTGAAGCTGAGTGATAAATCTACTGCAAAGGTCATCTTCACTTCTCTCTGCTCTAACTATGAAGGAAACAAGAAAAGCCTTATGGCTACTTGGGATGAGCTTGACAAAGAATCTGAATCTGGTAGTGAGAATGAAGAAGAAGCCAACCTGGCTTTGGTGGCAACAGTGTCATCTGATGCAGAGTCAGGTTCAGACTCTGAAGATGAAGATGAGGTATATTCTGAACTCACTCGTTCTGAACTTGTTGATACAGTTAAGGATCTTATAAACCATCTCAGAAGCAAGCTAATTTAGTTAAAATCTTTGAAAAAGAAATACAACTTGCTGACTGATGAGAATCTCCAACTTCAAAATCATATCAATTAGATTGAGGAAGAAGTTAGAAAACTCAGAGAAATGGTTCATAAGAAACCTGATGAAGTTCCAAGTGAACATGAAATTGCTCTTCAGGATTTTATCCTAACTGGAATCAACAGAAGTAAAGTTGCTTCTATGATTTATAATATTAATAGAAACAGGGGAGAAGATATTGGTTTCAAAAATGATCCTTTCAGTCATTCAAAAGAAACAAACCTACCATCCTATTCTGGAGATATTATGAAAGGCACTGAGGTGTGCTTTGTATCTGCATCTGACATTTCTGAGAAACAGAATTTACCAAAAACAGAGACTGCTGATTCTGAAGTTCTGAACAACTCAGAATCCAAAACTTCTGAACCTAAGGGAAAGATGAAGGCAGAATCTAAAACTTTGCCAAAGTCTAAACCAAAAGGTTCTAAGTCTAAGACTATGAGGAAAACAGACTTTAAATCTGAAAAGGTTCAAAGTCTGAAGAGTTCAAAACCTAAGACAAGCAAGTCTCAGACTCTGAAAAATTCAGACTCACATTTTCAAAAGACTGTGTTTGTAAAACCTTCAAGGAATACTAAACCAGTTTACACAAAACCTTTTAAATCTCAGAATGTCAGACAAAGGATACAAAAGAAAGCCAATCTGTCATCTGATTCTTATTGTATTAAGAAAGGTCTGAAAGTTTGCTTTGTGTCAGGAGCAGGCAAAACTGAAGTTCTTAACAAATCAGAACCTACTACTTCTGAATCCAAGATTCTAATCAAATCAGAATCAAAGACTCTTAAGTCCAACGTTCTGAAGAAAACAGAACCAAAGTCTTCAAAGGTTCAGACTCTAAAAAGCTCAGAACCAAAGACCTTCAAGTCTCAGGTTCTGAAGAAATCTGAGTCAAGACCATTGAAAGCTCAGGTTCTGAAGAACTCAGTGTCTGATACTAAGACTTATTCAAGATTAAAGGATTCATATCCAAGGTATCTGAACAAGTCTGAGTCTTATAACTCCAGACATAAGGTGCAACAAAAGACTAAACCTTTCAGAACTAACCCAAGAGGACCCATAAAGATATGGGTACCTAAGTCTGAAATTATTTATGTTGCAGATGTGCTTAAGAGTAAAAGAAAAGCAAAGATCATGGTACCTGGACAATGGCTGCTTGCGTCACATGACAAGAGAAAAGTCTATGTTCCAAACCCTGACCATGAAAGAGGGAGGAACTGTGGGATTTGGAGGAAACCAAAAAGGCTAGATCATTGGTACTGAGCTAGTTGAGAGTTTTGAAGATCTTTAGCTCTTAGTGGACACTTCAGAACCTGAACAGATTTCTGAGTCTGAAGAATGTCCAGAAGCTGAAAATCCTCCAGTAGCTGAAAAACTCTCAGAAGCTGACACTTCTCCTGAAGCCAATCAAGAACATTGTTGGAACAAAATGGGTGTTCAGAAACAAACTGAATGAACAATGAGAGGTAGATCAGAAGCTCTACAAAGGTATGATTGATTCTCTGTTATATTTAACAGCTTCTAGACCAGATATTTTTATTTAATGTATGCTTATGTGCAAAATTCCAATCAGATCCTAGAGAATCTCATATGACTGCTGTCAAGAGAATCTTCAGGTATCTGAAGGGAACAACTAATCTTGGACTTCTGTATAAGAAATCCTTAGATTACAAGCTGGTTGGATTTTGTGATGCTGATTATGCTGGTGACACGATTGAAAGAAAATCTACCAGTGGAAATTGTCAATTCCTTGGTGAGAATCTCTGGGCCAGCAAAAGACAATCAATTATTGCATTGTCAACAGCAAAATCAGAATACATCTCAGCTGCAAGTTGTTGCACACAACTACTCTGGATGAAATATCAGTTGGAAGACTATCAGATTCATGAAAACAACATTCCTATCTTTTGTGATAATACTGCTGCTATCTGTTTGTCAAAATCCAATTCTTCATTCAAGAGCCAAGCATATTGAAATTAAACATCATTTTATTAGAGATTATGTTCAGAAGGGTGTTTTGGATATTCAATTCATTGATACTGATCATCAATGGGCTGATATATTTACAAAACCCCTCACAAAAGATAGATTTAATTTTATTAAAAAGAATCTGAACATGCATTTTATCTCTGAAAAAAAATTGCTTGACTCTGAATAGAAACTAAGAATCTAAAGTTCATCAGAAGCTAAGACTTATCAGACACTCACTTTGAGAGTCTGAAGAAAGTTTAGCCTCTGAAAACATCAGAGTATGAGTTTCAGAATCTGAATATTTGACTTCTGATAAAACTCATTATAAGTGGACACTTTACACGTGGCCCACTAATGAGAGTGAATCTGAACAGTAGTCTGAACAGTGATGAGTTAGTTTTGAAAGTTGTACTTTGCGCCCTCTTAAAGTCATTAATGTGCAGTTGTGTTTAATGTTTTTCTGTTTTCAGTTTCTGAAACGTTTTAACAAAAACACTCAAAACACAGTCACACCTTCACTTTCTCATCTTACACGTTCAGTTTTCAGACCCATTTAAAAACTCTCAATTCTGTCTGAAAGAGTTCAGTAGTACTGAACCATATGCTTTGAACAATTCTGTCTGAAAGAGTTCAGTAGTACTGAACCATATGTTCTGAACAATTGTGTCTGAAAGAGTTCAATGGTACTGAACAAAATGCTCTGAACATTTTTATCTCACGTTTTAACTCTCTTGTGTCTTAAAATTCTTGAATTTTCTTTTTGTTGATGACAAAAGGGGGAGTAAAAGTAACAAGTATTTCAGGCTCTGAGCCATATCAGAACATAAGTTAATTATTGAAAATTAATTTACTTAGGAGAACATCTTCTCATCTCTTAGCCTCTGATTAATTCTTTGTGAGATAATTCTGTGAAAAACAGTGGAGATTTTTCACCTGTTTGATTTAAATTGAATTTAATTAACCTGGATAAGACTCAGGGGGAGCTTACAAACCTCACCTTGTGAATTATCAGACTTATGGGGAGCTTACAAACCTCAGACCCTGAAGTCAACTTGTTAATTAAATTAACAACAATTTTCTATTAATACTTGTGTTTGTCATCATCAAAAAGGGGGAGATTATTGGAACAAAATGTATGAACAAGCCCCTTTTGAGTTTAGTTGATAACAAAGTGTTAAAAGGAAAATTGGATATGCTAATACTTGCTCTAGTGTGCAGGACCATATACTGAAAGTTATGTATCTAACAGTGGTTATGAAAAGATCAAGTTAAGAGCAGAAGGAAAATATTGAAGCTTGTGTTGCAAGTCTGAAGACAATCAGCGTCTGAAGACCAGCTTCTGAAGATGTGCATCAGATGAACAGTGCGTCTGAAGACCAGCTTCTGAAGATATGCGTTTGATGAACAGTGCGTCTAAAGACCAGCTTCTGAAGAAGTGCGTCTGAAGACCAGCTTCTGAAGAAGTGCGTCTGAAGACTGGGAGTCTGAGTCTGAAGGAAAAGCAGAATTCAATAGCTGTCACTGTCAACAGTATAGTACGACAGAAATCTCAGAGTCAGAACCGCTCTCTGCAACCTTGTCTCCTTGGACGAAACACTCACCCTGTTTTAAGGAAACAATTCAAAACGTGTTCCTCTGTTTTCGCACACCATATCAGGAACGAATTAATGCTGGATGTAGCTTCAATTACAACGACTCTATTGATGAATCTGGATCTTCTCAACGGCTCTTTATTTCTCTATAAAGGATTGAAGATTTGAAGAAGAAAACCATGACTCTGTAAACAAGACACTGTTTTCTGGAAACATACTCTGCCAAATTCGAAAGTCATCAAATAACTTAGAAATTCTTATAAACCTTCTTATCTTAGAATTTCTTAAGTATAGAGTCTGAATCTGTGTTGTATTTTGTGAACACCACTGATAGTATATCAAGTGTTCAACTCAAACATATTCTTTTGTAAATCTGTTTGATTCAAAGTCTCTCGCTTGTGTGCTTGAGCAATCAGAAGTCTCTTACTTTGTGTTTGAGCATAGAAGTCTCTTACTTTGTGTTTGAGCAAGGAAGTCTCTTACTTAGTGTTTGAGTAAGGAAGTCTCTTACTTAGTGTTTGAGCAAGGAAGTCTCTTACTTTGTGTTTGAGCATAAGAAGTCTCTTGCTTTGTGTTTGAGCATAGGAAGTCTCTTGCTTTGTGCTTGAGCAATTGTAATCTTTGTGATTATAGTGAAAAATCTCTTGTAAGTGACAAGGGGACTGAGCTACTTCCGGGTTGTGGAAGGAACCAGGATAATTGCTTGTGTCTTTCTCTCTCTCTCTCATTTACTTTATATCCGCTGCAAAACAACTCTGAAAATAGCTTCAGAATCTGATCAATATCAGACTCTGAACTAACATAAATTTTTGAGAAAGAAAAAGGCCAACACAATTCAACCCCCCTTCTTGTGTTTTTCTCACCTTCAGTTGGTATCAGAGCTCCGGTTCTGATATTCAATCACCTAACAGTGGGTTCTAATCTAAGGAACTCACCTGAACAACTTGATTTGATCTTTGTCAAGCTTCTCCTCAAACCCTAGCTTTGATTTCTTCCTTCCTTTCTTGGTTCACTTAGCTTCTCTTGACTCAAAGTTCCCCAAAATTGTGATTGCTTGTGGATTCTTGAGGAAAAGTGGAGAAAATGGATGATTAGGGAAAGAGAGAGTGAGGGCATGAGGGAGAGTAGATAGAAGGGAGAGAAATCGGATTTTCTAGAGAGAGAAGTGAGAAGGAAAAATGAAGGAAGAAATGGGTCTTGGCCCTTTTATAAGGCCCTTGAGCGGCATTTACCAAATAGCCCTTTACTTAAAATATCTCTGATACATCGTCCCATCACTGATAAATATCTAAGTCTTAAGCAGGATGTTACAACGTGAACCCATGATATTGTTTTATTTAGATAAAATTTACATGAAAAAAACATCATTTTACTTTAAATAATCCCAATTAGATTAGCACCAAGTATTATTTATAATGGAAGACATTTTTTTTATTATAACATCAATTGTGATTGAAACCATAATAATCTTTAAATTAAATTGTCATATAGTTATTAATGTTTTGTGAGTTTTTTTTTCTATAACCACGTTGTTGGAGTGAAACATCCATCGATTTTGACAATGACTAATCTTCACTAGAGAATCTGATTGACTACCTTTAGTTTAGTATCTTCTTTAACCATATTTTTTTCATCGAGAAGGTTTGATTTTAATTATTAAGCTTGTTGTAGGAGTTTATGAACTATACCTTACAATACAAATAAACTATTATTTTTTAACCCCAATATATATAATGATATTTGATCATTTTGTAATATCATTTAAAAACCACGCAGTTTAATAACTACTAGTATTTGTTTTCAACGAATCTAAAAACCATTGGCGCCCATAGTAATGGTTGAAAATGGGGCACACAAAGCAAATAGAAACAAGTAGCACAAATAAAGGTAGGAAATGAACAAAGGTAGCGGGATTCCATAAAAAGGAATAAAGGTAGCGTGATTCCTTGATGAGAAGAGGGAAAAAAGTTGAAAGTGTGTCTAAAACCCACCGCCTTCATGTAAAAGCTGAAAGTGGGGCACTAGAAAGGAACAAAGGTAGCGTGAGGCCATGATGAGAAGAGGTAAACAACCATAGATGCTACGAATAGTTGTTGAAACTACACGCATATGTAGACCATAACTTACCAATGTGGGTCCTACATAAGTTTCACCTGATACCAATATATATATCTGTGTGTGTGTGTAACCATGTTTGAGCATTTTATGATTTTTTTTTGCGCAAAAGAGGGACTAAGCCAATGATATTATTTTATTTACCTCACATGTCGCATATTAAGTGATCTATTGGGAAATTTAACACAAATTAAAATAAAGTGTAAAACTGAAGGAATGATAATGATAATTTACGAATCTATCTTAATCAAGTATATTTTTATTCATTATTATCGTAAATACAAAGTGATAGATATTGTCTTGAAAGTGTTATTTTAGGTCAAAATTGGATAAAGAAAAATAAACAATTGAAATGGTCATTTATTTTGAGACAAATGGTTTTACAAAGAGTCACTTATTATTAAAAAGGGGGGAGTAATTTTTTTTAATTTAATTGTCATATAGTTGTTTAACTATTTTTTTATGAATTGAAAAGATTTCCATTTGTATAAATTTCTCGAGTATATAAAAACTTTGTTTGTTTTCATTTATGTTTTATTTTAATCTGGTTTTAATATATATATATATATATATATATATATATATATATATATATATATATATTACAATTGAGTTTCTAGTTTAGTGGTAAGAACTTAATTTTGTAACATCAAGATATGTAGTTTAAATTCCCACGGTGAATGTTCTAAAATGGTCATTATTGTCGCTTTAATGAATAAGAGTATTATTATATGTAACATTAAAAAATTTATTGGACTTGACCAAAAAATCATTATTGGGGAATGTGATGTTTTTATTAATAATAGTGACAAAAATGATATATTACAATCATCTCATCTAAAATTCAAACTCTATCTATTGAGTTTACGAAGTTAAACTCTTACGACAGTGTTGATACCATATGAAACTATTTTATGATAACTTTAGTAGTTATTTAAAATATTACTTTGTGTATAGCTTATAAATAAACTATTGATAAGAGTTCAATAATTATATATTACAATATCAATCAATTATTATTTTTTCATGTCAAAAAAAAAAATTTGTTGACCATTTTATGATACCATTATTTAAAATTAAATTTACGAGGAAAAACATTATAATTTAAATAATTTCAATTAAATTGGCACCAAGTATTATTAACAGTGAAAGATAAATTTCAACATAGCATTAATTTTGAGTCAAACCAAAAAATTTTAAAAAATTAAATAGTCATATAGTTATTAAACTTTTTATGTGAGTTATTTTTTTGGTTAACTAAGTTATTGATGTGAAGTATCAATCGACTTTGTCAATGACTAATTTTCATAAGAGAAGCTGACTGACCATCTTTATCTAGGTGTCACCTTTCAACCATATATTTTTTTCCATCTATATATGTCACAATAGAAATAGATTATTATTTTTTTAACCACAATAATATATATATATATATATATATATATATGATAATTTTATCATAGCATTAAAATGTATTAAAATTAATTATAGTATTTTTAAATTCAATTGTTATATAGTTATTAAACTATTGTTCAAGAGTTTAGTGCTATTACTCAATATAAAATAAGAATTCTTATTAACAGTTAGAAATAAGAATAATTTAAAACCACAAAGTTTATTAGACTAGAGTTTGTTTTCAGCGGCTCTAAAAACCACTTACCACCATAGTAAAGGTTTCAAATGGGGCACAAAAAATGAAAAAAAACATGGAACACACGCATGATTAGAATAGGAAAAAAGTCATTGAATGGGAAAAAGGACGTGATTCCGTATAGATGAATAAAGGTAACATGATTCCATGATGATAAGAGTGAAATTATTGAAAGTGTCTCTAAAAACCACTGTCCCCATAAAGTGGGGCCCTAGAAAGGAATAAAGGTAGCATATTTTCATGATGAGAAGATGAAAACAACCGTAGATGCTGGGAATAGTTACTGAAACTACACGCGACAGTAGATGATAACCTACCAATGTGGGTCCTACACTTTTTAAATGAATCTTAGATAAAGTGATGAGACTCACATAAGTTTAACCTAACATTACTTTTTTGTGTATATAAATACATTGTTTGGGTTTCAGTTAGGCATTCTTCATATCACAAATACAAACAATGGCCAAGTTTAATGTTGTTTTATCATTCTTTGTGTCTTTAATGTTTGCATCACTAATTCCCTTATTGTGTGATGCCATTGAAACTGGTGATGAAAGTAGTAAAATTTACATGTGTACATGGGATCACTTCCTAAGAAAGCATCATATTCCCCAACTGCTCATCATCTCAGTTTGTTGCAACATGTTATTGGTGGTAGCAACATACAAAATCACTTAGTTCGAAGTTACAAGAGGAGTTTTAATGGTTTTGCTGCCATACTTAATGATCAACAAAAGGTAAAGCTTGTCAGCATGAGAGGCATGGTCTCAGTTTTTCCAAGCGAAGAGTATATCAACTTCAAACCACAAGGTCGTGGGACTTTCTTGGACTTCCTCAAACTTTCAAAAGAGATAAAACTATTGAAAGTGATTTAGTGATTGGAGTCATGGATAGCGGAATTTGGCCGGAATCTGAAAGTTTCAATGATAAAGGTATATACATTCGTTGTCACAATCACAATAAATAATTTATTATAATTATCATAAATACTTTCTTAGAGGAACTATCATACATATGTTTTTTTTTAGTAATTGTCATATGTACAAAATATTCACCCCACATGAAATGATACATAGTTAATCAATTAGAATAGTTTATTATTATTATTATTGTTGTTCTTGTTATTGTTGCTGTTGTTGTTGTTATTGTTGTTGTTACATTTAATCAATTTCATCTTTTACATAGATTTATTTATAAATGTTGTTAATCATAAGTATTTTAGGGCATAAATAAATATTATTGTAGGAAGAAAGTGCAACATGATTATAAGATTGTAATAATTTTTTATATATGATGAGTTTATTAATTCAATAAATTTTTATTATAATCAATTAGGTCTTGGTCCGATTCCAGAAAAGTGGAGGGGAGTTTGTGCAGGTGGTGTTAGCTTTAGTTGCAACAAGAAGATCATTGGAGCACGATTTTACAATCTTTTAGATGAGAGTGCAAGAGACAGTTTAGGTCATGGAACCCACACATCATCAATAGCTGGTGGGCGTGAGGTGAAGGGTGTGAACTTTTATGGTCTTGCAAAAGGAACTGCAGAGGTGGATCCCCATCTTCAAGGATTGCTGCATACAAAATCTGCAACGATCTTGGTATGTGTTTGGGTCATGATATATTAGCTGCATTTGATGATGCCATTGCTGATGGAGTTGATGTCATCACTATCTCTCTTGATGCCCCTTATGCCATTGGTTTTTGGAGAGAATCTATTGCCATTGGTTCTTTTCATGCCATGGAGAATGAAATACTCACAATGCAGTCTGCAGGAAACTCTGGCCCTACCCCAAGTAGTATTACTATTGGTGCACCTTGGTTATTTAGTGTTGTTGCAACTACCATAGATCGTCAATTCATTGACAAGATCATTCTTGGAAATGGAAAGACTTTTATTGGTAAGTCAATTAATACCATCCCTTCAAATGGCACTAAATTTCCAATAGCTGTACGTAATGCTCAAGCTTGCCAAGCTGGAAAAAATGCATCCCCAGAAAAATGTGATTGTATAGATAAAAACATGGTGAAGGGTAAGATTGTTTTGTGTGGATCACCGTTGGGTCAAAGATTGACTTCTTCAAGTGATGCAATTGGTATAATCCTTAATGTGTCATACTCTTCTTTGGATGATTTATTTGTCACTAAGAAGCCTATACTTAATTTGGAATCAAAAGACTTTATTCATGTTCAATCGTACACAAATTCCATTAAATACCCTATAGGTGAAATTTTAAAGAGTGAGATCATCCATGACACCAATGCTCCTAGAATTACCATTTTCTCTTCTCGTGGCCCAAATCCTTTGGTTCCAAAAATTATGAAACCAGATATAAGTGCTCAAGGAGTGGAAATATTGGCTGCATATTCACCTTTAACATTAATCTCAGATGATGTGAGTGACTAAAGGAAGGTTAAATACAATATATTATCTGGAACATCTATGTCATGCCCTCATGTTGCTGGAGTTGTTGCATATGTAAAATCATTTCATCCAGATTGGTCACCTGCAGCTATCAAATCTGCCATCATGACAACTGCTAAACCAGTGGGAGGTACTTATGTGACTTGGTTGGAGAGTTTTCTTATGGATCTGGTAATATCAATCCGCAACAAGCCGTTCACCCTGGCCTTGTTTATGACATCACTAAGCAAGATTATGTGCAAATGCTTTGTAATTATGGTTATGATGCTGACAAAATTAAACATATTAGTGGAGATAATTCAAGTTGCCATGGAGCTTCTGAAAGATCATTGGTGAAAGATATAAACTATCATGAAGTGGTGATTCATGTACATAAGCATGTAAAGATTCATAGAACAGTCACAGATGTTGGCTTTCCCAACTCAACATACAAGGCTACTCTCTTCCATCATAACCCAAAAATCAAGATTAGCGTGGAACCAAAACTTCTCTCATTCAAATCATTAAATGAGAAACAATCCTCTGTTGTCACTGTTGTTGGGGGTGCAAAATCAAATTCAACTTTTATTTCTTCATTACTTGTTTGGTCAGATGGAACTCACAATGTCAAAAGTCCTATCATTGTATTATCTCTATAGTCGATCATGTTGTTTTTCTCTATGGAAAAGTAAATAAATGGTTATTGACTATTTAATTATCATGATCTCTATCTCTATTGTTGTTCTGGTTGATTTCATAATAATCCAAATTTCAATATATGTAAAACTAAAATAAAAACAAAAAAGATCATTGAAGACAATGATGATATTATAACTTTCGTACAACTAATTTTATATTGAACTAATTTTACATTAGTTTACAATGAAAAAATAAATGTTAGGTTGCACTAATGATCAATTTACAGGTTTAAAATATTTTTTTATCCATCCTTCAAGTCTAATATTGTCTTAAGCATGATGCATACATTCAACTTAGAGTCCTCAATGATAACAAAAAAGCTTTGCATTACCTTCACAATGTCAAAACTCACAAAAACACATATAAATTAATATACAAAAATGTTTGCATGAAATATTAATTATATGAACAATGTTAAACGAGGGTTTCTACCCTAAAAAAATAATATTAAATGAGGGTTTCCATCACACCAGTTGGATTAGGAGTAATTTTTGCACATCCAACACTACATATCAATCAATAAATACAACTCCCTTTACTTCCTTTATGATCTCATACAACACAATACAATACATTGAATAAATAAATTCAGTCTAACACAAGATAAGATCCAACAATTGGACAAATAAAGCACAACATTAAAATTTCACAATGCACAAAAAGTAGTGAATATATATATATATATATATATATATATATATATATTCCCTTTGTGGACTAGCTTTTCTTTGCCCAATTCATCTATGACTCCATTCAAATCTTTGTTCTAAAATTAAATAATTATTTTAATAATTGAAAATAGAACAAATATATCCACACTGTCATATCTCGCTTCTGAATTTGTTACACTACAACGTGTAATTGGATCAACAATTGATTTCAAATTCAAATATAAAACATACTAACAAGCTGGTCTTTCTATATTTTAGGTACATTTTTTTTTTCAAAAATAAAACGATATTCATTCATTCAAATTGATAGAGTAAATCATTCAACATCGCTAAAAACGTAAATAATGAATCTGCGAACAAACTCACAACATCCCAGTTAATAGCATACAATGAAAAAAGTACTGCAAATAATACAATAAAATTAAAGTGGCTGGAATACCCATGCCTCCGGATCTGGAATGTTGACTCTCAAATCATTGATCGAATAGCCGATCTATCAATAGGAATCAAATGAACACCGCAACAAGACGAGAAGTCAAACAACGCCACACAAGTCGACGAACAACACAGAGCCACACTTATACGACAAAATCACGAAGAAAAAAATAGATCTATGTGAAAATCACTTATTTAGATTTAAATAGAGATAAAAAGATGAAGATGGGTGATTTCGGGTCAAAAAATTGACCCAACACAACCCCTCAATGAAGATAAGGGAAGAGAGATCCTAGAGAGAAAACTAGGGCTGTCTTGTTGAATATTGAAAAGTGAGGAATTGTGTTGGAGGGACAAATATAGAGAAAAATTGTTTGACCAAATTCAAATATAAATCATTCAAATTCTTGTTATCAAACCAAATCATCCGGTATTTTTTTTTAAAAGCAAAAAAAAAGGTATAAAAGCATCACATGGTCATGTATTTGTTTGAATTTCTTAAGAACTAATTCAAATGAAATCAAATATGGGCCATTCAATTTTAAATCTAACAAAAGCCATTACTTACTTTATACTCCCTACGTACTATAATGAGTGACTCCTCTCAAAGACTCATGTTTGATTTTTTCTGGTGTCAATATTGGTGAGCTAATTTGGTTTCTTTAAAAAAACTAAAACGAATGACCAAATTTGACTATGTGCACTATTTTGATCATGTGCACTATTCACATAACAAAAACAACAACATTATTATGCTCCTTTTAAATATTATGAGTGCAAAAATTATGCTTGAGATTTTTATAATTCTTCTTAAAAATTATCATGAGTTTTTTTATAATTCTCAGACAAAAGTTGAAAAAATTATGCTTGAGATTTTTACAAAAACAACAACATTATTATGCGCCTTTTTCAAACCAACGATGAAACTAAGTAATTTACTACTGTCTTGTTCAGACAGAAGTATGGCTGTCAATCCTATAATCCACCTAGAGATCAGTTTCATCGTTGGTTTGAAAAATCATTAGAAACTGATATATACCAATTAAATCAGACACTTGAATCATAAACTGAATAAACAACTTTATTAACCGAATCCAACTAATAAGAAGAGGTTCACCTTGGAACCCTAATTAAAAGAGGTTTAGTAGCACATGGTAACATACATCATTACAAAACAATAGAAAAATGTACCCTAGAGAGAGCAAGATGAGGAAGGAAATCCTCTGGCTTGAAGCTTGAATGTTTGACCCTTGCCTTGTACCGCTAGCAGTGGAAGTTTAAATTTTATATCGCTGCTATTTAACCAATTATAATTGTGGCGTTTGTAACAGCCCGATTTTTAGTATTAGATTTATTTATTATCATTGTTTGTTTATTATGTTTATTGATTGATTATTGTATTGAGAACTAGTGATTTAGTGGATTTTGGGTGATTAAGGGTATTTTGGTCATTTTTAGAGTTAGTGGCATTTTTGTAATATGTTAGAAGTTTGAAATTTGAATTTAGAGAACAGTGGTGAAATAGTAAAGTGAATAACCCTAGCCCATTAGTATTTAAAGAGAAGTGTTAGTGTTAGTAGAGCCGGGTCAAGACATTTGCACAAAATCACAAAGGAGGCTAGAGAGAGAAAAGAGGAAAGGAAGAAACTTTGGAGAGAAAGAGAAGAGGAACTCAAGAGCACTAAGGGGAAAAGGGAGAATTGAAGCTAGGAAGCTAAATTTTGAAGAGAATTGAGGTAAGGGGGAAGATTACTTTCACCATATGGGTTGTTAATAAGCAATTGAGTAGTTGGGTGTTTTTAGCTTATGCTTAAATTCATGAACTTATGATTCTTTGTGTTGAATTTGTGTTCCTTTTTTATTGTTAAATTAAGCATGTGATAAGTTGATGAATCCATGTTGTTGTTTTACTAAAAGACAAGTTTGATTATGTTGTTTTGGTAACTTTGTTAATTTTGATGAATTTGACTAAGAACATGATATTTGATGATGATTATGCTTAATTAAGCTGATTTTGAACATGAGTATGTGATTAGTTTGTGAATTCATGTGATTATGATGTTTTTGTTGTGTTGAAGTTGTGCATGAACATTTTGATTAAATTGGTAAAAATGATTAAGTTGATGTTGAAATGAATCAAGTTGATTCATGCTAGTTGAATTAAGTGATTTTGATTATGTTAAGTTGAAATAAAAGTTGGGATTGTTGTTGTAATGTTCTGTTTGGTTAATTAAGTTGTTTTGGAAATAAATGGATTTTTGAGACGAACATTGAATTAAGTTGATTAAATTGGAAATAAGTGATTATGAAATGAGTTGTTTAAGCTGAGTTTGAAACATAATTGATTAATTAACGTTGGGTTAATGACTGGAATCGAGTTTAGAGTGTTTGGGATCGAATGGTGTCGTCGAAAAACGAGAAAATTGTCGTTTTGTTGTGCTGAGCAAAACGCACGGTCTGGTTGTGCGTTTCCTACGACATTGGCAAATAAAAAACACACGACTGTGCGTTCTTTTAGTACGATCATGCGTTTTTCCAGGCTTTGTAAAAATCCAATTTTTGACTTTTAAAGTGTAACCAAGATGCATATTTTGGTCCCAAACCCCTAACTTTGATCATTAGGAGTTTAATTGTGATGTTTATGATTGATTAACAAGGCTTATGATTGAAGATAACTTAAGAATGAAGTAAGTTGTGAATAAGTATGTAATTGGTCTTTAATTGAAGCATGGTGTGAATGTGAACTTGATGATTGATCATATGTAATTGATGATGGAATATGAATAATATATGAAGTGAAGATGAGTTAATAGGTTTATCCAACCTTGTTTGTTTATGTGTGTGTTGCGATGATGTGAGTGAAGTTAAATGATGATGTCATGTTATGGTGTGAATAACATGTTGATGTTTGATAAGCGACAATGATCATATGAAAGAATATATGATAAATGTTTGATGATGATGTGTTAAGTGACAATGATCATATGAAAGAATATATGATAAAGTTAATGATGTTGGTGTTGAGTCTTATGTGTGTACGTGTTGTTGAGTCATAATACATGTACATGCATTCATTCATGAGTCAAGTCCAACGACGATGTTAAGCGACGATGGGATCACTCGGTAAAATAATTCTGATATCCAACTAGGTACCACATGCATATAGAGTCATTAGGCGCATTTCATATAAATAGTAAGTCGTATGTGGCAATGTATTGGTGTGAACTTGTGCATGTAAGTGCTAATTGCATAATTGATGACTGTGATGCGATGAGGTACCTGGAAATGTTTTGATTTGATGATGATTTATTGATGAGAATGTGTTATGAGGATTTTGTTGAGATGTTGATAAGATTAATTTTGATGATTACTTGGTGATTGCTTGATGACGGATATACATTGTGTATACTTGATGATCTTAATTTGAAGTATGGGGTAACTAGACTTGTAATTGAATGTGATTTTAATATGCATGTTTCTAAGATGAGAACTAGGCTTATTGTGATGTATGTTTATGCATTGATGATGATGTTGTTGTTTTGCCTAAACTTACATGTGTTTATTAATCATTTATGTTGAACGTATATCTTACCTTCCAGTGACTTTTGTCGCCTCATCCTTGTAGACGTATAGGTTGAGGAGTAGCTATTGCTTGTGAGTTTGATGAGGACGGCTGGATGCCTACTCATGTTATTGCTTTCTTATGGAGTCTAGATTAGGAGCTCTGATATAGGATTTTGGGATTTTACTTTATATTTGATTTGATGTTATGAGATCTTTAAGATCGAAATTGATGTTATTATTATTATGTTGAGATATTATGTTATGAACTGAGACATGACATTTGAGTTATGATTTTATTTCCGTTGTGCTATGAATATAATTGATGTAAATTTTATATTGGATATTTGTATGAGGTGTATGTTGAGTAGTGAGACCTTGCATGTATGATAATGTGTGATTTATCGCTTTATAAATGTTCTCGGGGATCAGGGTTTTACAACGTTCCCTTAAGATGTGCCAAAACCCTAAATTCATACATAGATTCGATTAAAATATTATAATTGAGAAATTAAGCAATTAACTATTGTCTTGTTCGGATGGAAGTAGGGTTGTCAATCCTATAATCCACCTAGAGATCAGTTTCATCGTTGGTTTGAAAGAACATTAGAAACTCACATATACCAGTTAAATCAGACACTTGAATTATAAACTGAATAAACAACTTTATTAATTGAATCCAGCTAATAAGAAAAGGTTCATCTTGGAACCCTAATTAAGAGAGGTTTAGTTGCTCATCATTGCAAAACAAAAGTCAATGTTCATTACTACCAAGCTATTGTAATTATAATAACAACATGGCACTTAGAAATATTTAACAACTTAAAACAAACAAAAGGAACCTATTTTGAGGAATCATGTAGCATCTTCGTCAGTTTTGCATTGTTGATACTGATACTTGCACTCCACCACATGTATCTCTCGCAATAAAAAAATTATAAACCAGCCATCGAATTCGCAAGCAATACAAAAATAATTGCATCTTCATATGAGTTAGAAGCATGTTAAATCCTTAAGATTGTTGCAAAAATTAGTCATAAGAAATATCCCCAAATAAAAACCAACATATACTTACAAGCATCAATCAAACATAAGCAAAAGAAAAAGATCGATAAACTTAGCTGTCTTTGAAATTTTGTATAACTAGACACCGATACAACTCTATCAACATCTTCCACCAACAACTCATATATAACCTGCAAAATGATAAACCGTTATATAACCTGAGGCGTGACGAAGTCACTGTCCTTAAGGATTTATCCGTCTCATAAGCGCATATCCTCTCAAGATCAACAAGTTCTTCCCTGATATGAATCATATCAGATGTGACAGAACAGCTCGAATCTAATAAACACTGGAATTTAACGAAGGAACTCAATGGTATTGGGAGGAGAGTAAGATATTTTTTCTGGTTTGATAGTGTACAAAAAATGCGTGTTGATATTTTTCTGTACTAACTAATGGTTTGTTCCATACATATGTATATATATAGCAAGCAATGGACATTCTCATAGGCTGACAAAAAACCGTTAGTGATGAGGCACTAACCTTTCACTAACCATAATAATAGGAACACATGGTCAAACAGAATAAATGAGTATCTCTTAATAGTGATGAGTCATGGAGATATTAAAGGGGATATGGGTTAGCTTATGGAACCAGTCAACAAATAGAATTTGAGCAATAATTCTAATTTAAATTGTTTGCTAGAAATAAGAAAACTTTTGAAATAATAATAACTCAAAAATACAACAATCTATTAAATATTGATCAGAATTTAGGGTTGTGTAATGAAACACATTTGATAATTACAAAATGGAAACATATGTTTTAGAAGTAAAGGTTATTTCAGGAAGCAATGTTGGTCATAAGGTTTTTATTCCAAGATTGTCATTGACTCCTTCTGATAAGAGGATCCCTTTCAATTTTCAATGACGACAATCTATGTTGGCTGTTTCATTTTCTAGACATGTTAGAATATATTTTCCCCAACCAGTCTTTTCCCATGATCAATTATATGCTGCCATGTCCAGACTTACATCAAGAAAATGGTTAGAGATATCGTTAACTGATGATGAAGGTGAATATACAAATGTTTTTAGTTATTTTCTTTTCATTTGAAGGAAATTATAGGTCATTTAGAGGAGTTATCCATGGTTAAGGAACATTTTGACTGGATGAGAAGAGCTATGGATGGATAATATAGATCAGATGATCATGCATCCATCTCTTCTCCGGTCTCTCTTGTTTCATCCCACTAGACTCGGAGGCTTGAGCATTGCTACTTATGAAGAAAAAACTTAAGAAGAAAAAACTTTTTGCAAATAAAAAAAACAGTTGCCACTTATGAAGAATAAACTTTCTGCAAATTCATAACAAAAGCCAAGGTCAATTAGGGATATCATAAAAGATACGGAATATGGGACACTATATAGCATATAAAAGTTTTTGAAAAAGTAATTTTTTCAACGTAAATCTTATTTATTTAGATTTTTAAATCTTTAACAAGTGCGCACTTGTTAGCAAGACTCATAAAACAATCATGTTCTCCAAACACAAAAACAATTATTCTCTTGTTTCAATTCCTTATAATGTTCGAAAAAATAGGGATATAAGTCAAAACTGTGATCTACCAAAAGCAAAAAAAGGTTCAAACTTATTGAGCAAATGAAACAACACAATTAAACTAGAACAAGATTCATAATCCATAATATGGCTAGTTTATACGGTTACATCAAAAAACACATAAACAATAACACACCCACAGTTCACATCTCAATGAGTGCACCTATTTTGAAATATATCTTTATTATATGAAGTTTGTTTGTGTGTTCAGACAATTAAAAAAAAGGCAAACTCTACGTATATAAGCTATTTCAATAAGGGACTTCGAACAACTTATGAAAATAAACTAAAAATGGACACATCTTAAGCTATTATTTCAATTCTTTCATTCAAATGTTTGTGTAAGTGTTTAATCTCATAAAATAAGTTTTATGGTATTCAAAACATGACTTTAAAACATATGGTTCAACATGTTTGTAGTCTCTATAAAATTCACAATTTTTCAAGTTGATTCTACATGACTTTTAGTTAATTTTGATCCCTATGACCAACTGGGACTAAAAATACTTTTTTTTTATTCTCCATAGGAACTAAAATGAAATAAAGTTAATGTCATGACTACAACTAAAAAGTCATAGTTTTATGATGCTTAAAATACATTTAAACCAAATAAATAATTAAAGAGGAGTGCTAACAACACTCTCTTTTCAATACTTTTTTTAATACCCATTTTTTTATTGAATAAAATCAACGTGGAACATATACTTTGGAAATAGGATCCACGTAAAGTGGTGGGACCTACATTAATTTCACCCAATAAAAGAGTGAGCGTTGGAGAGAGTGTTACCAGCATTACTCATCATTAAAACCAATTCTATGAATGTATATATAAAGGTACAATACAATAACAATTTTTTTAATCATAAAATCATATTGTAAAAATATTTTTTTTTACAGATAATGAAAACGGTGATATATGGAAGGACAATTATTATTGTTGATAAATTCTCTTTCTCATTTTCGTTTTCAACAAACTAAACAACAACGTCAAGTTTGGGAGCATGTGTGAACATGGATTGTATCATGATCACTCAAATATGTTTCTATGGTTGCATATGATCACTTTGAAAGTGCATCTCAAAGTTCCATACAAAACTTTCCCATCCTAGTACTGTTCTTGGTCCCCTTCATTAATGGCCTTGATGATGTTGTTTCCATCATCAAACCTTCCATATTATGCCTTGTTTCCATTGTTGTGCTTGAAATACTTCCCGTCATCAAGAAAACAAAGCTTGCACAAAACAAAACAAAACAAACAAATAAATAAGAGATTTCAAAGTAACAATAAATATATACACTTACGAACACTTTAATATTTTGTTATTCATTGATAGAGTCCCAAAAACAGCCATTAACTAATATTTGCAATTTCAATTAAAAAAATAATATAAACAATGCCAAAGGAGATTCAGATGCACACTTACAAAAGCGCATATCAGCTTCTCTCTGTACTTGAAAACGGTGGGGGTTGATATAACCAAGGGCAATTTGGAGTTTTTAATCAAAGAAATCATAGTCGTTAAAATAATTAAAAAGATATAAGTTGTGATCGACCACATAAAACACATTGTAGACGAAGAATAAAAACCATCTTCAACACGTTGCGAATCAAAGTGTTCTCTGCAGGAGAAGAGATTGAAGATCTAGATTTAATAGAGATTAACATAAATAAAATTGATAAACGCAACAAACAATTGAATGAATGAAAGTGTGGAATTAAAATTGAAAAGATATATACATGAAACATCTATTTGTCTGCATTGAATTTTTGCAGAAAATAGTTAAGGAGCTGATGCGGCCAACATATTTTGAAAAGTAGGATGTGCTGAGGAGGAGCTGTTGTGTGTGTATATATAGCAAATTGAGGATGGCTAGGTCACCTTTTCTTTGGTCAAAAGGTTGACATTTTATTTATTTTTAGTCAAAAGGTTTCCATATTTATTTATTTTTGGTCAAAAAGCAGTCATTTTTAATTGGTATTTATTTTATTTATTTAATTATGAAATTTATTAATTTCTACATTAATTAATATATCTAAAAAATTATATTTTTGGAATCTAGCAAATTAAGTGACGTGGTGGCCATTTTTAATTGGTGTTTTTTTTTATGGGAATTGGTGTTTTATTTTATTTATTTATTTCATGAAATTTTTTAATTTCTATATTAATTAATATATTTTAAAAAATAAAGGTCGAACAATTTATAAACGTGACGACTTATAAACACATTACATTAACGTTTTGGGTTAAATTAATTATGATGTGTCTCTTACATGTGTGGTTGCTTTAAATCAAATGTGGATGATCCTCAAGACTTCCCTCGTGACCTAACAATTATAGACAAAATAAATAAATTATCACCAGCAACAATGAATTGGTACTGATAGTAAGAGATTTGAACCCCTTAAATAAAGTTGCGTTCCATTTTATGGAGATTAATTTTTAATAAGCTCTACCTTGAAAACTTTATATCTATAACATTTTTTTGATCAAATAAAGAATTGCATAAAAACACCAGGAGAGGCCTGAACCTTAGTACCAGAAGTTACATGAAAATAATCCTTTGAAAATGAATACACCTCCTATCTCTATCTAAAAGATGAGAAACAAAATTGAGGGGACCATCCCACCACTGAGAAGAAAAGGGGGCCAGGCTTTGCCCATTGCGAGCCAGCGCATTAGCAACTTGATTGCCTTTGCAAAAGATGTGAGAACAAGTGCAGGAGATATCTTTGGCTCTGATCATACGGTTTTCCATCGATTACTAAGAAACCAAGGAACAAAACCATGCCCATTAAAGGCCTGAACAACCACAGAGAATCACTTTCCACCCAAATACTCCTCCACTGATTCGCTAGAGTCTTCTCAATAGCAAACAAAAAGGCGCAAAACTCAGCCAACAAGGGGGATATTGGGCCAATATTGTGTGTAATACCACCCAAAAAGTGAGATTGACTATCCCTTAATACAACACCAAAAGAAGCACAAGAACCCACAACAGAGCCATCAACATTGATTTTGATGACATTAATGGGAGGGGGATCCCACGTGAACTCTAACGAAGCAGTAGCCTTAGCCACACGAAGAGATAAGTGAAAAAGCTGAGATATTTTAAAATCTGTAATAGTGTTACAATCGGTTCCTGTGGCTAAAGCATGACTGGTTTTCACCTCAGCAATAACCTTGTGAATCAGGATGTGGATAGGAGAGGTCGTCCTTTCAAAATATCTGGAGTTCCTTTCCAGCCAAATACACCAAATGATGTGAATCATAGCAGCGATAAGAACTTCCTGAGACATCTAGCTCCCCAAACTCGAACAACTCATGATGAACGAATACCAACTGGATGTTGTTGGAACAAAATGTATGAACAACTCTCTTTTGGGTTTTGATGATAACAAAGTGTTAAAAAGAAAATTGGAATTGCTAATGCCTTGTTCTAAGTGTGCAGAACCATGTTCTTAATGATTGGTAATTAATATTGGTTTTGGAAGAACAAGCTAAGAGCAAGAAGGAAAGCATAGAAGCCTTTGTTGCAAGTCTTAAGCAAAACTGGGTCTGAAGCAGTCTCTGAAGACTGCGTCTAAAGGGTGCTTCTGAAGGCAGAGTCTGAAGGGGGCTTCTGAAGGTTGAGTCTGAAGGTCAACAGAAGTCAACGTCTGAAGGTTGAGTCTGAAGGTCAACAGAAGTCAACGTCTGAAGGCTGAGTCTGAAGGTCAACAAAAGTCAACGTTTGAAGAAGTGCGTCTGATGAACATTGCTTATGAAGTCTGAGTCTGAAGACCTGCTTCTGAAGTACTGTTCCTGAAGAAGCTTATGAAGTCTAAGTTCTTTAAGGAAAAGCAGTTGTCACTGTCAGCATTAAATGCCTGCAATGTCAGAACAGCTATATGGAATTGTTGCCTCCTTCACAGAAACATTCCCCAGTTTTTAAGGAATTAATTCAAACTTTGTGTGCTCTGTTTTTACGCACACAAACTCAGCTGGACCTAGCCTCTCTTTGCAACGGCTCTTTACTGAATTTCTGGGCAATCTCAACAGTTCTTTTATTATCTATAAAAGGGTGAAGTTTTGAAGAAGATTTGCCAAGACTCTGTACAGAAAAACAACCTGCAACACCAGAACTGCAAACACTCTGTTTTACGTTTTCTGTCACAAAACAACTTAGGAATTCTTACAATTTGTTCATCTTAGAATTCCTTAAGTGTTAGAGTCTTATTTGAGTTGTATTTTGTGAACACCTCTGATATTTGATCAAGTGTTCAACACAAACTTATTTCCTTGTAAATCAGTTTGAACCCAAAGTCTTAGCCTGCGTGCTGAGCAACCAGAAGTCTCATTACTTTGTGTTCTGAGCAATTAGAAGTCTCTTGACTTTGTGTCTTGAGCAGGGAAGTCTCATTACTTTGTGTTCTGAGCATTGGAAGTCTCTTGACTTTGTGTCTTGAGCAGGGAAGTCTCATTACTTTGTGTTCTGAGCATTGGAAGTCTCTTGACTTAGTTTCTTGAGCATTAGAATTCTCTTACTAGGTGTTTGAGCATTGAAGTTTCTTAACTTTGTGTTTTGAACAATTGTAATCAGTTTGATTATAGTTAAATCTCCTGTAAGTGACAGGGGGACTAGACTACTTCCAACTTGTGGAAGGAACTAGTATAAAAATATTGTGTCTCTTTCTTCCCTTCTCTCTTTACTTATTAATCCGCTGCTAATAACTCTGAAAAAGGTTCAGAACTGATCTATATCAGATTCTGAACTTAACATAAAGTTTTGAGAAAGGAAAAACTGTCCTCACACAATTCAACCCCCCTTCTTGTGTGTTTTTCTCACCTTCAATTGGTATCAGAGCCCCTGATTCTGATATTCAATCACTTAACAGTGAGTCAGTATTGATCCTGAGAAAAACATGGCTTCTGGTAATTATGGTGAATCTACATCCAGAAGTGGTGGTGGTGGCTATGGTACAAATAACAAGAAATCTCACTCACACAATAAACCCCTTATGTTTAGTGGTGATGCTGAGAAATTCTCATGGTGGAAAAGCAAGATGTACAACCACATTATTGGTATTGATGACTCCTTATGGGATATCATAGAATATGGAATATCTATTCCAGTTGATGAAGAAGGAGTGGATATTAACAGAAGAGGGCTGACTGATGCTGAGAGGAAAATCTACAGGAAGCATCACAATGTTAGAGGAATCATTGTGGACTCTTTACCCCACAATGAGTATCTCAAACTGAGTGATAAATCAACAGCAAAAGCAATCTTCACTTCTCTATGTTCTAACTATGAAGGAAATAAAAAGGTTAGAGAAGCAAAGGCAAACCTTCTAGTTCAGCAGTATGAGCTGTTCAGAATGCATGAGGATGAAAATATTGAGGCTATGTTCTCAAGATTTCAGACTCTAGTTTCTGGACTTCAGATTCTGAAGAAAAGCTACACTACTGCTGATCATGTGAACAAGATCCTCAGAAGCCTGCCATCTCAATGGAGACCTAAGGTGACTGCTATTGAGAAAGCTAAAGATTTAAATACTCTAAGTATTGACGATCTTATAAGCTCCCTCAAGGTGCATGAACTGGGACTCATTGAAGATAAATCTGTTAGACAGTCTGAGTCTGTAGCACTTAAATCCAAAGGGGAGCTTTCAAAAGCTCTAAAAGCTTCAGAATCTGATGAAGAATTTTCTGAGGAAAGTTCTGAAGAGGATTCAGAAGTTGAGGAGCTAGAAATGCTTTCCAAAAGATTTAAGTTCTTGCTGCAAAGACAAAGAAAATCTTCTAACAAGAGCAGCAACTTCAAAGGATCTAGTTCCAAGAAGGATGAACAAAAGGGCTGCTTAAACTGCAAGAAAACTGGTCATCACAAATCTGAATGTCCTGAGTTGCAGAAGGATAAACCCAGAAAGAACAGTTCAAAATCAAGCAACTTCAAGGACAGATTCAGAAAAAGTCTTTTGGCTACTTGGAGTACTCTTGACCAAGATTCTGAAAATGAAGATGAAGATGAAGAAGAAGCTAATCTAGGTTTGGTAGCACTAGTATCATCTGATGAGGAATCTGGATCAGAATCTGACAAAGAAAATGAAGCAGAATCCAATTTGAATTTGGTTACTCATGGATCTTCTGATACAGAATCAGATTCAGACTCAGATGAAGAAGATGAGGTATTTTCTGAACTATCTCACTCTGATCTTGTTTAAACAGTTAAGGAACTTATGAACCACCTCAGAAGCAAGTTAAATAAGTTTAAAACTTTAAAAAAGAAAAATAACTTGCTGGCTGATGAGAATCTTAAACTTCAGAATCATATCAATGATATAGATGAAGAAGTTGAAGAGCTCAAAGAAATGGTTCATAAGAAACCTGATATAGTTCCTAGTGAACATGAAACTGCTCTTCAAAATTTTATTTTGGCTGGAATCAACAGAAGCAAAGTTGCTTCTATGATTTATAATATCAGCAGAAACAAAGGAGAAGGAATTGGTTTTAAAAATGATTCTTTTAATTTTTCAAATGAAACAAACCTTCCATCCTGTTCTGAAGATAGTATAAAAGGCTCTAAGGTATGCTTTGTGCCTGCTTCTGACAGTTCTGAGAAACTGGGTTTAACAGAAACTGAGACTGCAGAGTCTGAAGTTCTGAACTGCTCAGACTCTGAAGCTTCTGAGCCTATGGGAAAAATGATGGCAGATGTTAAAACTTTGCCAAAGTCTAAACCAAAAGGTCCTAAGCCTAAAATTATGAGAAAATCAGACTCTAAACCTGAAATGGTTCAAAGTCTGAAGAATTCAGAACCTGGAACAAGTAAGTCTCAGAATTTGGAAAATTCAGATTCAAATTTTCAAAAGACTGTGCATAATAAACCAGTTTACACAAAACCTTTTCAAAACCAGAATGTCAGGCAAAGCAAACAAAAGAAAGCCAATCTGTCATCTGTTTCTGATTGTACTAAGAAAGGTCAGAAAGTCTGCCTTGTGTCAGGAGCTGATAAAACTGGAGTTCTTAACAGATCAGAACCTTGTACTTCTGAATCCAAGATTCTGAACAAATCAGAATCAAAGACTCTTAAGTCTAGAGTTCTGAAGAAATCAGAACCAAAGTGTTCAATGGTTCAAACTCTAAACAACTCAGAACCAAAGACTTTCAAGTCTCAGGTTCTGAAGAAATCTGAGTCAAAACCATTGAGAACTCAGGTTCTGAAGAACTCAGTTTCAAAAACTAAGACTTATTCAAGATTTAAGGATTCATATCCAAGATATCTAAACAAGTCTGATTTCCATAACTCCAAACATAAGGTGCAAAAGGCTAAACCTTTCAGGACTAACCATAAATGACCCATGAAAATCTGGGTACCCAAGTCAGAAATCATTTCTATTGCAGATATGATTAAATGCCAAAGAAAAGGTGAAGTTCTGGTGCCTGGACAATGGCTGTTGGCACTACATGAAAGGAAACAAGTCTATGTTCCAAACCCTGATCATAAAAGAGGGAGGAACTGTGGAATCTGGAGGAAACCACAAAGACTTGATCACTGGTACTGAGAATCAGCTCTCAGAGGACACTTCAGAACCTGAACCAGAACCTAAACTAGAACCTATGTCTGAAGATTGTCCAAAGCTGAAAAGTATCTCAGAAGCTGATACTTCTCCTGAAATCAATCAAAGAACATTGTTGGAACAATAATAGGTGTTCAACAACAAATGAACAAGGAAAAGTAGATCAGAAGCACTACTGAGGTATGTTTTGTTCTCAGTTATACTTAATAGATTCTACATGAGTTGGGAAACTATCAGATTCATGAAATCAGCAAAACCTTCCTTGTGATAACATTGCTGTAATCTGTATGTCAAAAAATTCCAATTCTACATTCAAGAGCCAAGCAATTTTGAACTTAAACATCATTTTATTAATAGATTTTGTTCAGAAAATAGATTTAAACTTATTAAAAAGAATCTGAACAATGCATTTCATCTCTTTGAAAAATTTGCTTGACTCTGAATAAGAAACTGAGAATCTGAGTTCATCAGAGTCTGAGTTTCAGAATCAGAATTTTTTATTTCTGATTAACTCATTATAAATGGACATTTTTCACATGACCCACTAATGAGAATGAATCTGAACTGTTGTTCAACACTTGGTCAGAATTTGATAAGTAATAACAGTTGGGCAATGATGAATTAAAGCTTTGAAGGTTATACTTTGTCCCTCCAAAGTCATCAATATGCAAATGTGTTTTCTTCTGTTTTTGGTATCAGTTCTGAAATGTTTTAACAAAAACACAGACACATTTCTTCATTATAAATGCTGAAATTGATATCAGACATGTTCAGTTTTTCAAAACATATTTAAAAAGACTCTGAACAGTTCTGTCTGAAAGTCTCTCTTTGGTATCAGACATGTTCAGCTTTTCAAACCTTATTTAAAAACCATGAACAATTATGTCTGGAAAAGTTCAGAAGCACTGAGCTAAATGCTCTGATTTTCAGTCTTTCTGAAAAAGAGTTCAGTTGTGCTAAAAACCTTCAGTTGGTATATGATCTGAACAATTTTGTCTAAAATAGTTCAGTGATACTAACCAGAATGTACTGAACAAAAATGCTCTGAACAAAATGATCTGTTTTCAGTTTTTCTAAAACCAGTTCAGTGGTACTGAACAATTCTGAACAGATTGTGTCTGATCAGAATGCTCTGAACAATCTTGTATGTTCTGAACAACATTCTCTGATTTTCAAATGCAATGTTATACTTCATGTATGATCAAGCCTGCTCTGATGCTTATCTTTGCTGCTTGATTACCTATATGATTGCATTTTTTTAATCTCACATGTTTTCAAACTCTCTTATTTCTTAAAATTCTGGAAATTTTCTTTTGTTGATGACAAAAGGGGGAGAAAAAGTAAACAAGTATTAAGGCTCATGAGCTCAGAATATAAGTTTAATTCTGTCAGTTAATTAACTTATGAGAGGGAGTAAAAGGTATTAACTCCTGAGCTCAGAACATAAGTTAAATTCTGATTGAAATTAACTTATGAGAACAGTTTAATATCTGTTTGTCTCTGCTTTAATCTCTGAGATAAATTACTCTTAGTGAGTTGAAATGAATTTAAATAACTTGGATAAGACTCAGGGAGCTTACAAAACTCATCCTGTGGATTATCAGACTTAAGGGGAGAGCTTACAAACCTCACAACCTGAAGTCAGCTTGTTATTTATAATTCTGAGTGTTAATTTCATTTTATTGTTTTAAGTTAAAATTAATTAACATGGATAAGAATCAAGGGGAGCTTGCAAACCTAACCTTGAGAATTATCAGACTAAGGGGGAGCTTGCAAACCTCATCCTGAAGTCAGCTTGTTAATTAAACTTAACAACAATTCTGAAATTCTCACCTGTTCTGATTTAAACTGAATTTGATTAACCTGGAGCAGACTCAGGAGGAGCTTGCAAACCTCACACCCTGTAGTTAACTGGTTAATTAATTAACAATAATTTTCTATTAATACTTATGTTTGTCATCATCAAAAAGGGGGAGATTGTTGGAACAAAATGTATGAACAACTCTCTTTTGGGTTTTGATGATAACAAAGTGTTAAAAAGAAAATTGGAATTGATAATGCCTTGTTCTAAGTGTGCAGAACCATGTTCTTAATGATTGGTAATTAATATTGGTTTTGGAAGAACAAGCTAAGAGCAAGAAGGAAAGCATAGAAGCCTTTGTTGCAAGTCTGAAGCAATACTGGGTCTGAAGCAGCTTCTGAAGACTGAGTCTAAAGACTGCGTCTGAAGGGTGCTTCTGAAGGCAGATTCTGAAGACTGCGTCTGAAGGGTGCTTCTGAAGGTTGAGTCTGAAGGTCAACAGAAGTCAACGTCTGACGGTTGAGTCTGAAGGTCAACAGAAGTCAACGTCTGAAGGCTGAGTCTGAAGGTCAACAAAAGTCAACGTCTGAAGAAGTGCGTCTGATGAACAGTGCTTCTGAAGTCTAAGTCTGAAGACCTGCTTCTGAAGTACTGTTCCTGAAGAAGCTTCTAAAGTTTGAGTTCTTTAAGGAAAAGCAGCTGTCACTGTCAGCATTAAATGCCTGCAATGTCAGAACAGCTATATGGAATTGTTGCCTCCTTCACAGAAACATTCCCCAGTTTTTAAGGAATTAATTCAAACTTTGTGTGCTCTGTTTTTACGCACACAAACTCAGCTGGACCTAGCCTCTCTTTGCAACGGCTCTTTACTGAATTTCTGGGCAATCTCAACAGTTCTTTTATTATCTATAAAAGGGTGAAGTTTGAAGAAGATTTGCCAAGACTCTGTACAGAAAAACAACCTGCAACACCAGAACTGCAAACACTCTGTTTTACGTTTTCTGTCACAAAACAACTTAGGAATTCTTACAATTTGTTCATCTTAGAATTCCTTAAGTGTTAGAGTCTTATTTGAGTTGTATTTTGTGAACACCTCTGATATTTGATCAAGTGTTCAACACAAACTTATTTCCTTGTAAATCAGTTTGAACCCAAAGTCTTAGCCTGCGTGCTGAGCAACCAGAAGTCTCATTACTTTGTGTTCTGAGCAATTAGAAGTCTCTTGACTTTGTGTCTTGAGCAGGGAAGTCTCATTACTTTGTGTTCTGAGCATTGGAAGTCTCTTGACTTTGTGTCTTGAGCAGGGAAGTCTCATTACTTTGTGTTCTGAGCATTGGAAGTCTCTTGACTTAGTTTCTTGAGCATTAGAATTCTCTTACTAGGTGTTTGAGCATTGAAGTCTCTTAACTTTGTGTTTTGAACAATTGTAATCAGTTTGATTATAGTTAAATCTCCTGTAAGTGACAGGGGGACTAGACTACTTCCAACTTGTGGAAGGAACTAGTATAAAAATATTGTGTCTCTTTCTTCCCTTCTCTCTTTACTTATTAATCCGCTGCTAATAACTCTGAAAAAGGTTCAGAACTGATCTATATCAGATTCTGAACTTAACATAAAGTTTTGAGAAAGGAAAAACTGTCCTCACACAATTCAACACCCCCCTTCTTGTGTGTTTTTCTCACCTTCAAATGTGTCTAGAGTAAGATCCACTACCTACCCCAGCCAATGCCAGATTCTCTCACACAATCAACAAAACCTCACTTAAGTTGGTAAGTTGAAGAATAAGTGAGGTTTTGTTGATTGTGTGAGAGAAGAAATTTTTAGAAAGTGGAATAGATTGAGTGAAAGAACATGGTTTTATATGATCTTTTGGAGAGTTTATTGTGAATAAATTTGGTGGAAAAGGGATTTGGAATAGAAAAAATAGGAGAAAATTAGAATGGGATTCAAAAATCCCGGTTTTACTACTGGGACACACGCGTCGCACGTGAGGCTACGCGCTACGCGTGTCCAATGGCTAGTTTAGGCCAACCAGCCCACGCGCCTGGCACGTGTACACACACGATTGTGTTTATTTTCTAATGAGTTGCCTCTCATCAGGTGCTCGTTTATGGTCACTAGCTTGACACCATACATCTACATTTTGTCCCTTTTTGGGTTAAGGTCAAATGACATGTTTATTCTATTATCATAGTTACCCTGGACGTACTTATCAGTGTATTTATTTTTTTCTTTTTGACAAGGTGGATAACTTAAAACACCGGTGTTTCCCATAACTTTTCCTCTTTCAAATACATTATATGCCATTTTTTGTTCTCCAGCTCTTAAGGCTAATTCTCTTGTTTCAACATCGATCATGGCCTTAGCTATTGCCAAAAAAAGTCTTCCAAGGAGAAGTCGTCACTTCCGATCTTCTTTCATATAAATGATTACAAAATCGGCATGGAAGTTCCACCATCACATCTTCTACCATGCCGTAAGGGATTTTTACTGTACCATCTTTCAAAGTGAGAGTTATGTTTACAGGTTTCATTTTCAACTTTTTAATCTTCCTAAACATTGATAACGGCATCAGATTCACTCTTTCTCCAAATCACCTAACACAGACTTTACGGTTATGTCTCCAATCGAGCATGGAATGGTAAAACTACCTCGATCATTCCTTTTCTTTGGTAGTTTATTTTTAACAATGGAACTGCAATTTTCGGTTAACATAACTACCTCTTTGATTTTCGGTGCATGTAAATGTCTCTAAGTTTGGTTACTTATAATTTCATGATTTTTAAATTGAAAAGACTTCAGTTTATTTAGCACGTAAATGAATAGTTACTAACAAGTAGTAAATAAACATTTCTTTCAAAATAAATAAAAAACAGTATATAAACATTGTAAACCGGTCTTTTTAAGTAAATAGTATTTAGGCTTTACAAATAAGTTGGCAGTTAATGTTATTTTCTAGTGTAAATTGAATTACTTTATTATATATATATATATATATATATATATATATATATATATATATATATATTAACAAGATGCATATTAAGAAATTACTTTAGTCACATTTTTTAAGAAATTAATATACTTACATCAAAAAGTTGCATTTTATTTTGGTAGCTCATATCACAAGAACTTCAGAGTTAGTTAAGCGTGCCTGAATGGAGAAAATTTATAATGGGTGAGTTTGTGAAAAGTTATTTGAAAACGTGAGTATTGAAGACAAAACACACTAAAAATATTCGTGTTGGTTTGTTGGATCTGTCGGTAAGTATTTAAAATTGTCTGGGATGTTAAATTAAGAAATCTCTGATATACAAGACATAATCAAGACTGACAAAAATTCAATTAAAATATTGAAATTGCTTAAAATTATAATTTTCCAAGAATTTCCAATTAACTTTTTTTTTATGATAAAGAAATTAAATTACTAAATGAAATGTGGCAAACCAACACCCTTTACATCATTAGCTATGATTAGGCCACCACAAGTAGAACCACCAAAATATGCTCTAAAGGAATCATCCACATTAGCTTTGAACCAACCCTGAGAAAGTTTAGTACAACCAACAACCTTCCCGATTAGATGTGGACTGAATAGAATCTTAATGAAGGTAAGCTTTTGCAATGGAATGAGCATAAAGTCAAAAGAAGCTATTACAAAAACTTATACTTGGGATTGTTTACATAAATGTTGTTACTCATATTGTTATTTGAACTTTAACTCACACTATTGCTCTTCAACCTCTTTTACTCGACATTTTTCGTCTTATTCATATCCCAGATCGAAATGTCTTTTTAAAACATATTTATAAAAAGACTAATTACTCTTATGTTGTTTTTTTTTTGCCAACTTGAGTCATCATGGTTCATTCTCTTAAATGATTCTTCAATTTTCTTATTTATCTTTAACTCTCAAGCTTCAACCTGATGTAATAAGATGTAGTACCCATATATTTGTTTCTTAATCCTTTTAAATTTCATTCTCTAAAAAAAGAAAAGTAAAAAATGTGTGAATTTTATAAACTCCATTTAAACTTATCACTAGTGAAAGTGTGAATAGACTTTTTAGTATTTCCAGCTGACTTTTGCCACATCGAAACGTGTTATAAATTACAATCATTAACATAAATACCACTAACACTAAGCACTTTACCTCAAAAGTAAATTTGATATTTTTTTAAGGGCAAACAAGTCCATAAATGTACTACAAAAATATACTAACCCCTTATATATCCTTTCTCCCCCACCCCTTTTATTCCCAACCAAATCAAAACATTACAATAAAAAATAAAACATTTATACATACACAAATCTCCCTCCCCATAACTAACCACAACATAAACCTATCTCCATTAATCAAAAGATGGTGACAGGAGAAGATTTATACAACGTGATGTGTGCAATGGTGCCTCTATATTTTGCAATGCTAGTTGCTTATGGTTCAGTAAAGTGTTGCAAAATGTTCACCCCAGACCAATGTTCAGGCATAAACCGATTTGTGGCAGTTTTTGCTGTTCCAGTTCTATCTTTTCACTTCATTTCTCTCAACAATCCTTATCAAATGGACACAAAATTCATCTTAGCAGACACAATTTCTAAGTTACTTGTTCTCTTATTTCTTTCCATTTGGGCCATTTTCTTTACTAAAGGCTCATTGGATTGGGTCATCACTTTGTTCTCAGTTGCTACTTTGCCTAATACCCTTGTAATGGGTATCCCTCTTCTTCAAGCTATGTATGGTGATTTTACACAAAGTCTCATGGTGCAACTAGTTGTCCTTCAATGTATCATATGGTATGTACGTAATGTTAGCTAGCAATAATTGATTACTTCAATTTATTTTACAAACTTCCATTAAATAATATATGTTTATACAAAATCATATAGAGGAGAAACAAATTTATTGAAATTACTTCTTTGTCATTTTCTCTCAATTTTTGTGATTGAAACATAGCTTATTTTAATAAAATTCTATTAACAAAGAGACACACTTTCACTTAATTTATTACTTGAAATAATAAAGACCTAAATTTGCAACAATAAATGAAAAGTAAAATAATAGTTTTTCTATACATTTTTAGAGATGTATGCCACTGAAAGAAGATGAATAGAGAAATGTAAAATGTCCATAAAAATGAGAGTATAAAAAAAATAGAACTGCTCATAAAAAAGAAAATGACATAAAATATTTTCGGTGTTAAAGTCAACGACCTCAACATTCTAAGTGTAGAAATATTCTCTTAAATTCTTCGATCATTGAATTATTTAAGAGTTTAAAAATGATTTCTTTCCAAGCACAATTTATTTTTTAGATACTTAACATGTACCCTAAGTCGCAAATTAGCAAGATGGTTGTATTAGAATACTTTAATTTTTTTTTTATTTCAATATTATATATTTTCATTTTTAATTAACTATTTAATTTTGAGTTCAGGTATACTCTGCTTCTATTCCTACTAGAATACAGAGCAGCCAAACTCTTAATCAAAACCCAGTTTCCAGGAACCACAGCAGCCTCCATAACAAAAATCTCCCTCGACGACGACGTAATTTCCCTCTACAGCCACGACGCACCGCTCACAACGCAATCAGAAACCGACGAAAATGGCCGAATCAAAGTCCGAATCCGACGCTCCATTTCCTCAGCACCACCAGAATCAACCTCATCATTTGGTAAAAGCTTTACTCCTACAAGACTCTCTAATCTCTCTAACGCCGACATCTTTTCCATCAACACGCCGGGGAATTTTCTCGATAATGTGACGAGTCCACGGCTGTCCGGTTATGCTTCCACAGATGCTTATTCGTTGCAGCCGACGCCTAGGGCGTCGAATGTTAATGAAATGGAGATAGTTGGCGGCGGTACGCCTGTGTGGGGGAGGTCTCCGGTGGCCGGAGGTAGGGTTTTGGATGGAGGGAGGGTTGTGTGGGAATCACCTGAGAAATGGCGGGGAGAAGGGGGACATGGATGCAAGGACATTGCTATGTCAGGTACGTATGTTTTTGGTTATGTTTCTTACAATAGTAAATGGTGTCGTCAACGTCAAGCATGCTAACAAAAATACAAATGAGAAAATAGACATTTTTTGTGGTGTTAGTCACTTTATTTACATACTCATAAAAAATTAAACTACTTTTGTCAATTGAGTCATTTTTTTTTATAATACGGCAACTTTAAATTCAATATTTGGATCTTTATAACAAGAGGCTACTCAATTCAATTGGATCTTTAAATTGTTTTGATGGATGTTTACAAAAGCATTTTTTTATAGAATGACTAAATTAATTGATATATTCTTTAATTTAAGAGACTAGTATATTGTTTTGAACACATGAGAGACTAAATTGACTGTTATAATTTCAACGACTCAAATGCTTATTCAGTCAATAAAAAATAATACTCCAATCCTTACATTTTACTTGTCTTGATTTTTTTAGAAAAATTGTGTTCCTATTTATAGGTTGCGTTCAAAATTCAATGCAAAATTCACTATTGTTTTATCAATAATATTATTAAATATTTATTCTATAGATAAAATGTGATAATAAATAATTAAATGTATTATAAGAAATAGAAAAATAATTCCTCAAAACAAATAAAGTTTAGTCTTTTCCTAATATGTATACGTAACCTTAAAACAACAACTAATTTACAAAAATTTTGGGATTATTTACAAATAGATCTATAGATCAGTATAATAATTTTGAAAAAGTTAAGAAAGGAATAAAGCCTACCAAATAAAGTTGAAAATATAGATCCATTAAATTATTTCAATTCTCACGTGAATAAATGTTGTCATATAGCAAGAATGGCATGAAGAAAACATTTGCTCTTCGTCTTATTATAAGTGTCATTTCAAAATAATGTGCAATTTTTTAAAAAATAAAAATGATTAGTGATTGTTCTTGTCTGAGAACAAAATCAACTTGAGAAGAGGTTGATGGTGGTGGATCTTCGGGGTGGTTCTTTTGTCGATCACGGTGATGATAGGGGTATCGGTCTATAGATGAAGATATCTACCAAAGAAACCATGATACCAAAGTTAGTATAAAAGGGACATAAATATTTGTTTTCAAACATTTATAAAAAAACAATGAGTGATGCTAATAACAAGTGTCAAAACCAAAAGTAATAGTTTTGCATTTGAAACATCGATTTTTAAACTTTTAGAAAGTTAAAGTTATCACTTTTCTCAACACAATATTTTTAGAATCGTTTCCTTTACCAATCTCTTAAGGACACTCTTTAGCATTTTCTTAAAAATTATGTATCATGGGAGTGGCAGTTTCTTGGCAATTATACAGTTAATATCAGAAAACGTAGGTATATGTTTGTTCTTTAGGGCATGCCCATGCGACCTTTCAGGTATTGGTTGTACGTTTTGTCCCCGACCATCGTTGTGTTTTTGTCGTACTCTCAGGCATTCATTGCCAGTGTCATAATTTGTTGAGCATCGTTTATTTGGTATAAATTGAGTATCTATGTACACACATGCAAGCCTTAGAAAAAATGTGCACACATGCAAGATTAATTTCTCAAGAGCTGTGATTAACAAAGCTCTTTTCACTAGATCGTTTTAATGTCACGCTGCATTCTTTAGATTATGCATTATCTTTCCAAGGCATTGTTTTTTTTTCTTTTCTTAATTTATATATCTCTTATCAAATATGTTTAATTAATTGAGTTGTGAAATCTGTGTTTGTTTCCGTATTCAGCATATTATTTCATGAGATACTAACTCTAAATTTTCAGACATATAACTGAACAACTACTCAAATATTGTGAGTGACATTCATTTAGATTAATTCATGTCCTTAATGTAGGAAATAATAATTATACTTTCAGTAACTCTTGGTAAATTGTCATGTCTATTTATATGTATCATCATAACACAATTGCACGTGAGAAATGAAGGTCCAAAGTAAACACTGCAAAAGGATTTAATAAGATAGCTTTATAATATCTTTCAAAAAAGATGGTTTTATAAATGATTTTCGAATCTATAGATACAGTAGAACATTAGACATGTGGTCCCTCCCTCCCCCCACGCCATCTTTTAAGAGTATAGAAACATTCACCTAATTAAGAAGTTAAAAAAATAGAAAGTGGTCAAAGCAATATAGAAATAGTAGGCATAATTCTTTATACTATAGTTTATAGTATAAATTTGTTACTTTACTTAGTCTGAGGCTTAATTGATAGTAGGCATCATTTGGTTGAGAGCACGTGTGTAATGATGGTCAAGGTACCATATGATTCCCTAATTTGTGATGGAAATAGGGATGTGGATTTTCTAGAAGTTTTACATTTGCGTCCGGTAAATAATTTCGGCCGTTAATTTGAGATTGACCAACTTAAATTATTTAATATTGTATAAAAGCAATTTTAAATGATCTCTACTATTAATTTAAATTTGACGGTAAGATTGAAAACTTTGGGACGTAGTTACAGCAGGAAATCGTTTCGGTGAAAATATAGTACACATGACTTGACTTCTAAATCATACTAACACCCAATTATAATTACCAAAACCTTTTCAATAATTGCTACCTAAGTCTCCTTTCATCATTAATTGACAATCAATTATGTAAGTGGCAGAGAAAATTTGAGTTTGATTTATTAGCATTATCTTTTGTCTAGCATTTTTGTTTTTTTAACTCAAATTGATTAATAATTTTATAATTTTATTGGCTAATATATGACAGATAAAGAAATTAGCTTCAGAGACAGCCTCAAAGTCTCAGTGGCAAGGGAAGCTGTGGACCCCAAAGACCAAACTGCCAGTAGCCAGAAAATGCCATATGCCTTTGTAATGTTAAGGCTTATACTTATTGTAGTTGGAAGAAAACTTTCTAGAAATCCTAATACATATTCTAGTCTATTAGGACTTCTGTGGTCTCTAATCTCCTTCAAGTAAGTGATATTCTCAAACATTATCAAAAGTGAACAGGTGATCCCCAAATATAATCTATCAAGCACTAACATAGACACGAACATCGAACTCGGCTCTGACACATACAAATTAATAATATTTTTTAAAATGAAAGTGATTGAATATAACTACACATGTTAGCACCGTGTTTGACACCAAACACGTCTTTAACGTGAAGTGTTAGTGTTTAAAAACAATTTAGAATGTGATCCATTGATCTTCAACTAGAGGTTTTGACTATTTCATAGCACTAGTGTCCATGTGATAACGATTTTGTCATATTCGAAATTAATATTCTAAAAGACATTTTTCATTTATAATTTTATGCTATATTTTTTTAGGGGAGTTTTATGCTATATTTTGTAGCATGCACATTTTCATATATCTTTTTTTTTAGTAGAACATTTTCATATATCTTATGATGTGTATTTGCAGATGGAATATAGAAATGCCCAGTTTGATCAAATCATCTATCAAGATCATATCTGATGCAGGTCTTGGGATGGCAATGTTTAGCTTAGGTGCATAACTACATTTACTACAAATATATAGACATATATATAATCATTTAATACCATGAATGTTTATATATAAGACAGACACACACCCACTTTTACACATGGTGCTATTCTTCTATATATAAGAATGTTGTACATTACAAATTCTCAAACCTAATATCATTATGTGAAGGAAGAGAAAGGAACAAGAGATAAAGAAAGAACATGCATTGTTTTGTACCAAGGTGTTTGTGACAACCAATGAAAATAAATGTGATGTCTTTGGATATTATTCTTTAAAAAGTAAAATATTACAAATTCTAATGCATTGAATACACAAATTTACATGAAAATTTACTATTAAAGGTCCTTAAACAGTGTCTCAGGAGCACTCGTTAGGATTTTCCTAATGATATATTATTGATTGAAAATGGGAAAATGTGAAATTAAAGTGATAAATTTGCTATATGTTGTTCAGATGAGTACCAAAATGGTTACTATATCTATATAAATTATAAACAATGATAGATACTCATTTTAAATTGAATATGCAGGGCTTTTCATGGCTCTTCAGCCTCGTATCATTGCTTGTGGCACCAAAAGAGCAGCCATGGGAATGGCCATTAGATTTCTATTTGGGCCTCTTGCAATGTCATTATCCTCCATTGCCGTTGGTTTGAGAGGGAAAAAATTGCATACTGCAATTGTACAGGTACTTTTGTTATGCATATTTGTGGAATGAATTCATATCTGTATAGACACATGTAGCACATGGAAATTATGTATGTTATATCAGAAATGTGTGTATGCTTCTTCTATAATAGAGGGAATATTAAATATAGCTAAAATAGTTGTATATATGTTAGTACTTAATTAGGTTTGACTTCAATTCATTTGCTTCTCAGGCTGCTCTTCCACAAGGGATAGTGCCATTTGTATTTGCAAGGGAATATGGACTGCATCCTGATATTTTGAGCACAGGGTAAGTTTCTAAAATTTATTTATGTGACAATCTTTTCATAACAAAACTCTAAAAATTAACTCTTGCAAAACAAATTATGGGACAAACTTATTTGCTTTTGATTTATATATAAAATTGATTGTGCATTGAAAGTTTTACAAATATGTGTAAAAAAATAACAAGAGTTGGGTACAACGTAAATGGTTAGACTTTTACAATGTGACGAATTAAAATTCGAATCTCTTTTAAAAGAGGTATTCATATATATTTAGTTCTCATTAATGCCTTGAATATGATTACTTTCTGTACATGGAACTTATGAAGAAGAAAAAAAATGCGCCAAAAGAAATAAGTATAAACTTTAATGCTTCATGCCTTAACTTATTATTTGGTTACAACGAAATACATGTGTAAGAAAATAATTTTATCAATTTTTTATTAAGAGGATTGGGAAAACCTAAATGTCTAAAATAAAATAAGATTATAAAGAGTGATTTCTCTTACTTTACAAGTCTCTTTGGTAAAGATAAAATAGATTCAATATAAAAAAATTAATATATTATCGGAATCTTTTGACCAAAGACTTGGGATCATCTACTATTTATATTCAGATATCAAGTTCAATAGTATTGAATGTGAGACGTGTATTGAAAAACACATATACAACATAAAATATAAAATATCTAATAAGGAATGAGTTCTACGACTTTAAGTTTGTTGCTATTTCATTTCAGAAGATTGTTTGGAGGATATAGTGCTCAGAAGAAGAAATGATGGGAAAAGAAAGGATAAAGCGTGTTAACATCACACGCATCTATTGAACTTTTAATCACCCCACTTAATAAGTTGATTAATTATTATGCAGCCCTAGCTAGGATACCGAATCTATCAAACCTGTTATTGTCTACAACAACCAAGCATTCATAATTTGGACAAACATAATTATGCATATAATGGCGTTTGAAAATGGCCATTAATATGCCTTTTCATGACGATCTTCTAGCAAAATTCTAACCCTTATGCCTTATTAACATGTAATCATTACTAGTAGACAATAGTTTTGATGCTATAAACATAGACTAATTATACGGTGCACAATTAAATTTGTGTTAAAGCATATACAATTTTTGTTTCAAGTTAAATAAGAAAAGGTTAACAAATGTTATTAAAACATTGTTTAAAGGGAAATGTTAATTTGTGTCCTTGGGGTATAAGTTAAGAAACCAAATATAGAAGTTTTTTCTTGAAAATTATGCATTCAATATCTTAAAAGTTTGAAAAGTTATATTTTCAATATAAAACTTACTATATTTTTTATCTCCATTTTAAGTTCCTTAACGTGTGCTCTAAGAGCACAAGTTAGCATGACTCTCTTTAAAGAAACAAAAGTAACAACTTTTTGTATAGGAAAATGTGCATTTATTACTTTTATATATATTTGACTTGTGTTTTTTAAGGGAATGGTATTTTTTTATGATTTTCTTAAATAATGTACTTATAACATTTGGTAGCATAACTCTTAAATCAATAAATTTCACAATATCTCCTTTAATCTAGCGGTGGAGCTTATTGATCTATTTGTGGAAACAAACTTATATATGGTACTACTCCGTCCCAAAATATAAGCAAAAATGAGTCAACATAAGTTGATGTATTTGGTACAAATTTTGAACCAAATACATTAACTTTTGTTGACCATTTTTTGCTTATATTTTGGGACGGAGGGAGTACAACATAACACCTATACATCACTTATGCACCATAGAACTAATAACCATAAACATATATAAGTTCTTTGCAAGACTTGATTTGATCCACCATTTGGAACCTACACATAGAGGCCACATTTCTAATGATTCATAAAGTTAAGCTAGTGTTAATTTGCGATTATTTATGATCAAAGATATTAATTAAGCATATTTAATTTACATGTATGATACATTGATAGATTAAAAAAAAACTTTTTATTTTCGCTTGCAGGGTAATCTTTGGCATGTTAATTTCCTTGCCAATAACTCTCATATACTACATATTTCTTGGCTTGTGAAGACTGAGAAAAGAAAACAATAAATACAACTTGAAAGAAGAATCAATGAATTGAAAGAAAAAAAAAGTTAAGTATTATTCAAATTCCAAACTATGATAGCATGTACACTAAACCATGTTGGAATTTATCATAGTAGTGCATACATTGGCAAAGATTCTAAGTTCTCCCATAATTGTGTCAGCACCGACCACCATTATATAAGATGGTTTTCCACACTATTTGCGGAGAAGATTGACTTGTGTAAAGCCAACATTTCAAAAGCCAAAACCAAAAGGGTTGTAACTTTGTGTGTAATACAAGGGTGTGACTATATGGCACAAAAAGTAGTAGTTGAGTTTATTCTTCTCCACATTCCTTAATAATATTCCATATGTTCTATATTAATTACGTATCTTTTAATAATTTTTTCACAAATAAAAAAAAAAGATTAATGATCAAATTTTAAATAATATCATTTTTTATTGGTTTACTCACCCATTAAATGTAAATGTAAAATTCTGCTCTGCTGTAAATTCTGCACTTGATGAATTCTGTTTAAATAATTTACAAGTCTATAGTTGATTCAAGAAATTATTAATGTAAGCTTTAAAATTTGTAAATATCAGTTAAATAGCACAATTTTTTTTAAAAAAAAAAACTAGGAAGATACCAACATAGTGTGGCATAAGTGGTAGATACTTGGGTCTCTTAACCAATTGGTTCAGGGTTCAATTCATGGCCCATTTGTATGGAAAAATATTTGTTGGACGAGGTCAACCCCTTAAATAGATCTCATTTATCTCGAGAAGATTAGTCCTCGACTCGCAGTTGTCCGCACAAATGATATCTTTGGTTTAAACAAAATTGGGCAGCTAAAAAAGTACTGAGGGGTTACATGAACTAAGTGCTAGCCGAAAGGGAAATAAGTATTATCACGACCAATTATTAAGGTTAGAGACTTGCTTTCTTGTTGGAGGTTAGAAGGAAAACTTTGTTGGCCAAAATGTTGATCCTGTCACCTCAGATAAAAGAAAAAAGTGTATGAAAGCAACAATTAAACAAATTTATGGCACGCTAAGGGAATTTTTTTTTTACTTCATGGAGAATAGTATATGGTTGATTATATTTGAAACATAGGCATCGTTATTACATAATTAAGCCATCGAAAAGAAGATTGCTTTTCTATGCTATTAAATGAAACTTAAGGTGAGGAATGGCATGTACAGAATAAGGTATGCTTCAAAACTAGTGCTTTCCAACAATTTACTATAGATGGACATAATATGGATTATACGAATCTTGGAAAAGTATTATTACGTATATTATCAAAAGTATAAATTGGGAGTGTAACAAGACGAATAGACAGCAGTTGAAAGAAACAATTATGAATGGGTTGATTTTTTTCAATACACTGCTACAAAATTGGGAAAATATAGCGCCCCTTTACTAGCGCTTTTAACATGAAAGGGCTATAAATTAAAACACGTCGGCTTTAGATAGCGCTTTTTCAAAAAAAAAAAACGTTTTCTATGATACTAGGTTTATATAACGTTTTGTTTAAAAAGCGTCAGCAAAGGTTCAATGAAAATAATAAATATTAAAAAAATCATGATTAATGGTATATAGTGCTTTTGATGGAAAGTGTTATAAATGAATCAGCCTAAAAGTTTTACAGGAAAAATTCAAGAAGAATGGTGTCAGGTTCATGATCAGCCTAAAAATTATATGATAATTTTATGATAAGGTGAGTTTCATGTTACTAAATATATTTGCTAGAAGTGGTAGTGGTTCTAATCTACATTATAGTCTTGCTTTAATTTTTTTATGAATAGTGCTAGAACATAGAAGATTTTTTTTATATATGTTAAGAAGAATAAGAGGGTGTGTTGATATATATTAAGATGAGTCTTAGCCATTGAGCCAAGTGTTTGGTTTTTTATTTGGAAAATGAAACAGGGAATAAAATGTCCATTGAATCCTTGTTCTTTGATGGTTGTTTCACTTGTTTTCTTTAATTTTTAAATCAACAAAATGTGAACTACTCTCGGCCTTTGCACTCAAGAGTACTCCTTGCCTTGAATTTCCTCTAATAAAGTATTGTTTCTTATTGCTTAATGTGTTTTCTGCTATATATTCTGGTACCGAGATTTGCAAATGAATAATGATCTACCTGCTCCTTATGGATAAAAGTATTGAGACGACCAAGAAGACAGATGTAGATTGCATGCTACCATAGAAGATTTTGATCTTTATGTTAACTAATTAGTTATAACTTAGAGATATCAATGATTTGTAACTTCGTTTGTTAGAGGCTATACATTTCTTCCTTTTATGCTATATATAACATATGCATACATTTTTTGATATGATAAAGTTTTCTTTGATAAATAATAGTCTCAACTATATATATATATATATATATATATATATATATATATATATATATATATATATATATATATATATATATGATATATAGCGCTTTTTATGTTATATATAATTTATCCAAGGGAAATATATATTTTTTTGGCACATTATAATTAAGACTATTATTTATCAAATAAAACTTTAACATATCATAAAATGCATGTATGTATATGTTTATATAGCATAAAAGTTAGAAATGTATAGCCTTTAACAAATGAAGTTACAAATCATTGATATCTCTAAGTTACATCCTTGTCAAAAAAAAATCTCTAAGTTACATCTGATTAGTTAATATAAAGATCCAAATCTTCTATGGTAGCATGCAATCTTCAACTGTCTTTTTGGTCGTCTCAACATTTTTATCCATAAGAAACAGGTAGATCATTATTCATTTCCAAATTTCGGTACCTAAATATATATCAGAAAACACATTAAGCAATAAACAACAATACTTTATTAGAGGAAAATTCAAAGCAAAGAGTACTCATGAGTACAAAGGTCGAGAGTAGTTCACACATTTTATTGATTTAAAAAATAAAGAAAACAAGTGAAACAACCATCAATGAACAAGGATTCAATAGACATTTCATTCCCTGTTTTATTTTTCAAATAGAAAACCAAACACTTGCCTAAATGGCTAATACTCATCTTAATATATATCAACACAACCTCTTATTCTTCTTAACATATATAAAAAAATCATCTATGTTTCAGCACTATTCATAAAAAATTAAAGCAGGACTATAATGTAGATTAGAATCACTACCACTTCTAGCAAATATATTTAGTAACATGAAACTCACCTTATCATAAAAATATCATATAACTCTTAGGCTGATCATGAACTGACACCATTCTTCTTCGATTTTTCTTGTACAAGCAAGTAGCATTCAATCATATCATAACATGGTATTCAAATTATATATATATATATATATATATATATATATATATATATATATATATATATATATATATATATATATATATATATATATATATCATAAGAAACACTTGTCAATAAATTATTCTAACTCGGAATTTTTCAGTTTTCTGTTTAGCTACAAAAGCTTCTCATTCCTCCAGAGATACCAGGCCTCCGTAGAGTTGTGAACGATCTTTAAAATTTCCATCGGCATCTTTAAGATGATTTTTTGTTAAAAAAAATCAAAAACATCTATGTAATATCCCAGCAAGTTGAAGTACATATTTCTTGCGAGTATCATCGACATTAAGGAAACACTCTACAAAATAACGAAAAAAAAATGTATGAGTAAAAACATTTATATGCCAACAAACGTCAACAACAATATGATACATGTATTTCCTTAAAAACAAAGTCATTAGGGAGATCCATCGATTTGTCTGCGGGGCTCCAATAATCATAGGTGATTGGAATGTGTGTACGAACAACAGCACCAACGAAACTTGCAAACATTGCAGCGTTAAGCCCAATTGGTTGACCAAAATCATTCCATGACACCTAATAATTTTATCAAACAATGGTAGGTAATTCTAGAAGAAAGAAAACATATATAATTAAATTCTAAACAAATTGTTGATCAACCTCATATTTTACTTCTCTATCTCTTGCGCGGATCACGTATTTCATAATAGCTATCCCAAGCATGATCTCATTTTTAGGAGAGTTGTTTTCATCATTATGGGAGTCGGTTTCCTCATTGTCAGGATCAGTCATTTTCTTCATTTCTTCTGGACATAGTCAAAGGTTCACCCATGTATTGTATCTAGACATTTTTAATTCATTTTGAGTGGCAAATATATATTTCCTGATTATTCTTCTTTATTCTTAACTAGCTTTAGTAAGCGCTAGTTTGATAAAATGACATATATACTTTGGAAGAGCTTATGGAAACAGCTTATATCCATAAACTATTTTCAACTTGTATCCATAAGCTCTCTAGGAAAGCTTATGAAAAATAACCTATAGCTAATATAAAACCAAAATTTATTTTATCTTTTATAATAAAAATAACCTACAGCTAATATAACACTTATATGATAAAAAAAAAACTTATCGCGTAAGCGTTTGGTTAAGTTGTTTATCCAAACAGGGTCTAACTAACATATTCAATCTTAGATATCACAAACACAGTGATTGTTAATTCGAGGGACTTTATAACCCGAAGTGATCTGCGCCAACTCATTTGCCTCTTGATTGTTTAATTCGAGGCACATGTTGAATATCCACATGCTGAAAACGTTTTAACAACGTGTTGGCTAGAACAAAATACGTAATTAGATTTTCTTTAATACATCTGTATTCTTTCGTCAACTGTTTTATAACCAGTTCGGAGTCACCCCTTATCTCGACTTCCTCTATCTGCCCCCAGTTCCAACAAGATTTCAAGTCTTGCTATTAAGGCTTCGTATTCAGCCTCATTGTTTGAACATCATTCAGTTAGTCTGAACTTAAAACTTGTTGGAATGTTAGTAGGTGACACGATTAAAATACCAATCCCAGTGACATCCTTGTGGCTGGAACCGTCAAAATATAATTTCCAATGTCGGGCTTCTACTAAGCCAACTGTAGCTTCGATCGCAGAATGGTCAACTATGAAATCAGCCACGATTTGTCCTTTAATGACTTTTAAGGGCTTGTAGGTCAACGAATATTCTGTTAGGGCTAAAGCCCATTTACCGATTCTACTATGTAAAATAGGTTTCGACAACATGTGCTTAATAATATCAAAATGAGAATAAACACAAAGGTCGACTGGTTTTATATATTGTTTCAACTTTGTACAAGAAAAATACAAACAAAGGCACAACTTTTCAGTTGGATGGTACCTTGTTTCAGCATCATTTAAAATCCTACTGAGGTAATATATGGCTCTTTCGACACCATTTTCATCCTCTTGGGCTAACATGCTACCTATGGATGTCTCTGATGCTGCTATGTACAATTTCATCATCCTATTCTTAACAGGGGGTAAAAGAACAGGTGGTTTCGTCAAATACGACTTAATTTCTTCAAAAGCCTTCTGATGTTCTGGTTCCCATCTAAACGTATCTTCCTTCTTTAGTCTGAGTAATGGCGAGAAAGCTTGGGTCTTGCCACTTAGATTCGAGATGAATCTTCTCAGAAAGTTGATCTTGCCAAGAAGAGATTGCAATTCTCTCTTGGTCGAAGGAGCCTTCGTTTCCAAGATGGCCTTTGTCTTATTTTGGTTTATTTTCATACCCTTTTTGTGAACCACGAAGCCCAGAAAATCACCTGCATGAACACAAAAAGCACACTTCAAAGGATTCATCTTTAAGCCATATTTTCTCATCCTTTCGAATGATTGTCGAAGATGGTCTAAATGGCTATCTTGTGTTGAAGACTTTACTACAATATCATCTATGTACACTTGCATGAACTTTTCTATGAAATCATGGAACATAGAATTCATTGCTCTTCGGTATGTAGCGCCAGCGTTCTTCAACCCGAATGGCATAACTATCCATTCATAGACGCCTATAGCTCCAGGGCACCTAAAGGCCGTCTTTGACACATCCTCTTCGGCTATAAAGATCTGATTGTAACCAGAATAGCCGTCCAGCATGCTCAAATAATCAAAACCTGCTGCCGAATCTACTAACATTTCTACTACCGGCATCGGGTATTCATCTTTTGGCGTAGCGTTGTTCAAATCTCTAAAATATATGCATACCCTAAGAGTTCCATTCTTTTTCACTACGGGGACTATATTAGCCAACCAATCGACGTACCTTGCCATTCTGATGAACTTGCTTCGTAGGAGCCTTTCAATTTCTTCTTTAATCTTCAACAGGATCTGAGGTGCAAATCTTCTTGGAGTTTGCTTCACTGGCTTTTTCCCTGATCGGATTGGTAGTTTTAGCTCCACTACGTCTCGATTTAGACCTGGCATTTCGTTATAGTCCCAGGCAAAACAATCCTTGTATTCTTCTAAAAGTTCAATGATTCGGGCTCTGAATGCCTCGTCAATCTTGGCGCTGATATAAGTTGGCCTTTTTACCACGCCATCTCCCAGGTCAACTTCTTCCAGAGGCTCTTGTGCTATAATTTTCTTAGCAGGACCCATTGGGTCTTTTTCAAAACCTAATGGCTCCTCATCATAAATGCAATCTAACCTCTGGTCCTCGAGCACTTCGCTCTCCTGATCAGCTTCATTTTGTTGCATGACAGCTTCCAAAGCCGTGTTTTGTTTATTTTCGGCCACATAGGCCGTAATTCTCTCCCATGCATTGGGAATAGACATGATTACTGTTTGACATCCCACCCAGTTGGTGGGGCTTTGTCCTCCGAAGACATTCCGTCTTCGACTAGCTCCCTTTCCCAGAAAAGACCATGGTATGGGTGGAGTTTAACTGAACTCCTCACAAGCTCTGGTCTTACTAGACCAAATTCTGAGGATCGACATGGCAAAATATATGCCAAATGTTTGTCAAAGGTCTTTTTGTTTATATGGTCGACTTCAGCCCTGAAATAGCTTTGATCGGCCTCAATATTCTCCAACACTCTGTCTTTCCTCCAGATTGAAATCCTCTGGTGCATAGTCGACGAGACTGCCCTGACACCATGTATCCATTCTCTGCCAAGTAACAGGTTGTAATTGGCTTTGGATGGGATTACCAAGAACAGTGTCGACCTTTTGACACCTCCGACAATTAATTCGACTTTTATTGCCCCATAAGAATGGCCAGATTTTTTCTCGTAGTTCGAGAGGACCACGTTATGGGATGTTAGGTCGGATTCTTTCTTCCCGATCTTTTTTAGCAAACATAACGGCATCAAATTTACGGCTGCGCCGCCATCCACTTGGACTTTGTTTATCCCAATGTTATTCACCTTGGCCTGAACGAAAAGAGGTTTAAGATGGCTTCTCATTTCTCGGCTAGGCCTCTCGAACATGGCTTGTTGCTCTTCGACACAGTCACTGTTCATCACATAATAACAAACTGGTTTATGTTCAGCCATTTCCTCTGTAAAATCTTCTTCTCCCTCACTGATTTCTGAGACTACATCATATTCGATAGGTAGAATCAAAACGACGTTGCATATCACATCAAAATCTGGTTCGGAATCAGAAAAATTTGATCCCATTTCTTCATCTTCAGCAGGAAGATTTTCTTTGACGGGAGGCAGTGGGGGAAAAGTCTCTTTGTTGCTGACTTCCTAACATTGGTGATCACCAGTTGATTTCTTTTCGCAGAACTCTCGGCAACATCAGTTGCAGCAATCTTCTTCTGACGCTGGAATCTACGCCAATGAGTCTTTGTCATAGGATTTTTTTTCCTTTATATCAGTTCCTGTAGGAGTACCTGTTGTCGACATGATGGATCTTTCCATTTGTCGAATTAGTCGAACGACGACCCAGATTCTTTCCATTAGAATGGACCCATTTACCCACAGGAGTTTCTGAGGATGGGACATACGTCTTCACTGGAGGCACCGCCCTATATGGGACCCCCCTTTGATTGAAGTTGAATTTAGGCCTGTTGTCGACCCATTTTCCCTTCCTCTTCGACACGAACTGCTTTCCCTCGAGGCTCCTTGCTGCTTTTTTGTCGAATACTGAATTGCATTTTGGACAAATAGTAACCTCTGAATTGCTGATTTTGCAACAATTCAAAAAAGCAACTAGGACCTCTTCAGCATCAGGGTACCCAACCTTCAACTGTTTCTTGTATTGACCTTCAGTGATCATTTCAGGCGCCACCATGAGGCTTTCAGTGCCTTGTTTGGGGTTGCTGGAACTTTCCCTCTGCATCTCTTCCATAATCTCGATAACATTTACATCTACCGGCTTGGCATAGATTGCGTCGGTGACTGGGAGAGGATCGGCATCTACTTGCATTGGTGATTTCGACTCGTCACCAAATTTCAATCTTCCCTCGTTGAGTGCTTTCTGCACCAGGTCCCTGAAAAGAACACAACGGGAAGTATTAATTATGACCCAAAAAATTGTGAAACTTGCAAAATCCTCTTTACTTTCTCTGGTCTATTGGTGGCAATTTTAAACCCTTAGGCACCACAATTTGACCATCAGAGACTAACAAGTCAAAAATTTCATCACATTTAGTAACGTCAAAAGTATATGATTTCGCAACAAACTTATCATTTTTTGGTTCGACGGGTGTTTTTCTGTCTGATGGTTTCAACAGTTTGCAAACGTATGGAGGTCCAGGTTTCAGTTCAGCCACGTTAACATCGTTTTCTTCGACGGAAGCATATTCAACGTCAAATTCTTGGCCGCTGCCGATATCATCGACATACACAATTTTCTCTTTTTGTGGAACCTATTAGACCTAGCCTTTTCGACTTTTAACCTTTCTACTTGTCGCACCCTATCGGCCAATTGGGCCATATCTCTCAAGTGCTGAGTGTCCAATTTCTTTCGGACAGAGTAATCTAGGCCTCAAGCGACCATTTCAACTAACTCGTGTTCGGGCACTTGGGTAAAACACCTCGCTTTCAGCAGTCTAAATCTATTGAGATAATCATCAATAGATTCAGGCGTTTTCCGCCTAACACTAGCCAATTCCTTTAAACTTATCTTCGATTGACCCATGTAAAACTGTTCATGGAATACTCTCTCCAATTGATTCCAATTGTGTATTGAATGAGGGGAGAGAGTGGTGAACCATGTGAAAACGTTCTTTGTCAAAGAGTTGGGGAAATATTTCATTCTCAAATTTTCATTATTTGCAATATCACCTGCCTCCGTCAAATAACGGGCAACATGCTCGACAGTTGATTCATTAGTTTCTCCGGCAAACTTTGTGAACTTGGGGATCTTCCATCCCCTAGGGAATTCAGTTTGGAAGACATACTCAGATAAAGCCGAAACAAAATTCGGCCTGCGTAAACCTACATTAAAGCCATTTTGAACTAAAATTGTTTCGACGAGATGGGCTATATTTTCTTGCCCTCCAAGGTTATTCTGTCGAACCTGTCTAATCACTTCGTCTGCATTTTGGTTTCTATTCACCAAAACGACTTCAGGGGCTTGTTGTGCTACCCCCACGATTGGTTCCTCAACCGCTTGGGGCACCTGTTGTGGTCCCTGATTTGCCACATTATCCCTTCTTCCGCCAATTCAAAGCGGTCCAGGATTAGGTGGTTGAACCGGGTTGAAAAAATTGGCAATCCGCTCCATTTGAGCGGCCAACATTTGGTAACTTTGGTTAGTAGCCTGGATCATGGGATTAAATACCGTCCCAATCTGCTGAGTTAACATATTAACCATATCATGGTTACTCTCGTCCATCTGTTGTCTAATCAACGCCACGGACGTATTGGTCATTGCCAAAGGTGTGTTTCGACCCGGGATACTCATTTCAGATCCATGAACTGGCGACAACACAGTATTCGCATTATCTGTGAATACAGACGCATTCGTCCCAAGACCTGCCATTAATGTTGTTGGCATGCCATAAGGTGGATCTCTTATTATCGATGAGAGAGAAAACTTTAGCATTGAGGCACCAAAAGTCCCCCGCCAAAGTATTTATATCCAATTGTTGCATCCACGGCCTGGAGACCGGTGGGCTCATTTGTGTCGATGGAATGACGGATTCGACAACTGCAGGCCCGGTCGATGTTGGTATCGACGAAAATGACGGCATAGAAGACGTTACACTAGTCACATTCAACTGGGTTTGGCTACTAACAGGTATTTCTTATGAAGTTTGTGCACCGGGTTGAGTGTTGGATGAGGGAGCGGTCGTTGAATTTGGACGGGCCATTTTAGGAAGACGCTTGCCTCCTCTCAATCGCATGCGACGTAAAATCACAAGGTTTATTTAAACATCAAACAAAAGAAATTTTAGACACACAGGGTCCCACTGGGCGTGCCAATTCGTTTACCCTGGTTTTTGATAAACAACCGCTGGTTATAGGTTTATTACTTGCGAGATCAACCAGTAATCCCAGGCCATTGTGTGTCAAGTTTATTCAAATATCTTTGTGTTTTTATGAATATTCTTGTGTGTTTCGAATAAGAATAAGAAGCAAGAAATCTCCAAGTTTGGTTGCTTGAACTCTTCGACAAGGAATTGCAGTATGAAAGTAAATTGCAGAAAATTAACTTAAAGGAAAGTAAATTGCATTGATTGTAAATAAAGGTTGTTCACAAGGATCATACATGATTCGTAACTCTTTTCTCACTGTGACTTGGATACTTTGAGTGCATAGAATGTTATGTATAATGATTTGTGACCCCGTTTTCCTCATGGAAAACTCTTATTTATACTAAGGAAAATAATTGTACAATCCTATCTACATTTCTAACCGTTAATAACGGTAATTAACAGAGAAAAACAACCTATTTGAAATTCAAATCTTGTGCCTTCGTCAGTTGCAATCTTTGATTCGACGAAAAAGACATTATGAAGCATAACTAACTCTTCGTTTCGTCGATGTATGTTTCGACCAACCCTGGATGTCTCGATTCTGTCGAGCGAACAAGTATACCTTCCGAAGTCTTTTTAGACTAAAAATCCCATCTTATTCCACGTGTCCAATCAAACTTCAGTAATTATGTCAAATTCCTCTTGTCGAAAAACACAGGTAACAGTAGTAAAGCAGCACCCCTGTACTGGCTGCTAACCTGTTAGTTGCGTAACAAAAGTAAGTATTTTTAAATTATCGTCTCCTCAGGGATTAGGTGCGCTACTTCCAACCGTTCAACAATCGGTATTGTTTTGAGTTTAGGGTTTCATAACGTGGTTGCATATAAACTAAAGTAATGTAAAAGCGGAAATAACACGACAAATAATAGGGAATAAAAGCGTTGGAATAGGAGTTCATCAATCTTGCATCGAATATAATCTAAAAATCATGCATATGAATTTTAGCGTTTTCGCGAAAATATCACGTATCGCTCGACAACGTCATTGATTTACCAAATGACATCGTGAGATCGATCGTATCGTTTAATTGACGATTTCCCAATCAATCAAACGATCCGAAAGCATTACGATCCGAAACTTTGTACGATTATCAAAACCCAAATCCATTTCTAGATTTTCTTATTTTGATAGAAGATTATTCTAAACATAGATTCAAAAGTATTTGTCAATAACAATTGAATCAAGCATGAGAATGAAAATCAAGAATAACTTCAAAAACACATAAATTGCTAAAATCATATATTTACATAATCATGGATTACATCTAAGCTAGAAAGAATACCTCCAATCCCAACAAAGGGAAGTTAGTTGTTCATTTTCATGACAACTATACAAAAGAGTAGAGAAAAGATGAAGATCATAGCCTAAGTCTTGATTTCCCAAAGCCTTTGGTTGATTCCACAATCCAATCACTTTTGCTCCTTGAAGATCATAGCTTCTAGCCCTAAAAACTAAGTCCTAAACTATTACTAAACTGAATTAAAAAAAATCCTCAAATGGAAGTAAAAACTCTCAAAGTTATATTTATAAAATGAGCTAAAAAGGCTTTTATAAAACTGAGTTTTAACACGCTCGCTACAAGCGATGAGCTGGTCGCTTGTAGCGACGGCAGATGTCTTGGCCAGTGGGAATGCTCCACGTCAGCATATAGCATTAAACCGCCCTTGGTCACTACAGCGACAAGATCTGTCGCTTGTAGCGATGGAACCTTCAAATTTCCCTGCCTAAGGTCGCTTGAAGCGACCGATCCATCGCTTGTAGCGATGAACTTCCATTTTTCCTGCCTAGGCTCGCTTGTAGCGAGGAAGCTTGCGCTTGTAGCGATGGCTTTAACAAAACTTCATATTTCTTTGCTCAATTCAGGTCGAAGCATGAAATTCCTGCATAATTAAATGGGGTAAGACATAGGATCACAAATTAAGCGTTTTAACCACAAATATGAGCTTATCCTAAGATAACTTGCAAAACAAGTAACATAAGTGCTTTAAAATATATCAAAAGATAACTACTTTTAAGCACTTATCAAACTCTCCCCAACTTAGCATTTTGGTTTGTACCCTCAAACCAAAGAATCAAAAGGAAATTTTTCACAGCTTTAAACCAAATTTTGAGCAATAAGCAAAAGAATCAAAAGTTTGAAGAAAACAAGTATCAGATGAATGATTCAAACGTGACTGCGCAAGCTAAAGTTAAGTTTCTCATTAAACGAGATACATACTATGAATGTGAACTAGTTCTAAACACATAGCATCAAATCACACAATTCTTAACAAACAACATGTTTAAATTTAAACCAAACCTAACACACTTCTATATAAAGTAGATGAACATATTGAACTCAATTGTGAGGGTATTGAACACTCATCCGGCAATTATGCTAACATTCCAATCAAATTATGTGTCCATCTAATTATCATTTCTAAAAGCATAAAAGCAAATGATCACAAGGTCTTTAAGGGTTGTAATTTGGCTTGGTTACAAAAGAATGGTCATATGTGGGATATTGAATTCAAATGGCCAAGCAAGAGGAACATTCATTCTATTTACATACTTCCTCCTTATTCAAATACAACTCTTGGTGATTTACAAACTTTTCTTTTCTTTGATTGATCTTGACAACTTTTTTGATTTATTGCAAACCTTTTCTATTTTTCTCTTTTCTTTTCCTTGGTTTGCTTTTCTTTCTTTTTTCTTTTCTTTTTCTTTTTCTTTCTCTTTTTCTTGTTGTCAAGATCAATTATCACAATTCACCATTACTTGACATAAACATAACCTCCCTTTTCTCCCCAACTTGGTTCAATGATACCCTAATCGAATGTTCCTTTATCATTTTGGCAAAGGTCAATAATCACGATGGATAAGGGTTCAAAAGAAAGTAAATATCAGAATTCAATAATGAGTTAACTATGAACTGGATTTTTTTACAAACTCCGGCAATTTCATTAAGCAATTGAGCTTATGAAAATTGGCAGTTCATAGTTAACAATTCTGATTCAATAGGTTCAAAGGGGTTAATAGATTCTCACTTCTCACATGGTAGGTTTATTTGGTCAAGTGTTTCACTCATATTCAAAAATTGCCTTGATCATTTCAATGCTTTCATACAATTTAAAACAACAATAGATTTAACATAAATTAATCGAGTTAAACATGAAATGCCGGTCTCCTGCATATATACAATGATTGAGGATTCCTCACATTTCGGCTAGTTCTAATTGGTTCAAACATAAACATGTGCTTGCGTAAAACTGAATAAATTAAATTTGTGTGTAAAGGACTCATTCACATTCAAGAATATACCTAGAAAAACAAGAAACAAGTACCTTAGTTGCGCGCTTTTATCACTACTTCCTATCATTATCACTCACCTGATTCATAGCTCAATGCTTCGCTTTTAAACAAGCACTTAGCTTTTGAATCTTTGATAATCTTTCTTTCCAATTTGTTGGGTACAATTCAAGAAATAAATAACAAAATTTTGAAATTAAGCATAATATACTAAACATAATAACCAAAGTAAATTATCCAAAGTACATAAACATAAACAAAGTTAAATAGTACAAACCATAATAAAATTGTTCAGAAATAAATAAAATGAAAGAAAGAAAGAAACTGCTGCAGCTTGCAAAGTGATCTCAGTCTGAATCCATCAAATCTGCAGCCTCATAGTCAATGCTCCGTGTGCCCTCAGAAGAGTCATCACCGTCGTCATCATCATCACCTCCAGCTGCATCATAACCAGGTGCAGCTGCACTCGCCCCTCCAGAATAAAATGGCCTGGCCCCAGGCCATGCAATGTGCTCCTGAAAGTACGCTGGAGTCCAAGTAGAGTAGCCTGCCTCATGCATATGACTCTGCATAGTCGTCAAGGCTCGATGGTTTGACTCATTCTGAGCCATAATGTGAGAATATGCAGTCATGTGGTATGGGTCCCAACTCGAAAAGTCTAAAGGTGGAAAGGTTAGGGGCTGAGGGTGGCTTGGGTCTTGGGGTGCAGGGGGTGGTACAGCAGAAGAAGAAGGTCCAGCAGAAGAAGAGGTGGTCTTGTAAGAGCAGTACCTATTGATGTATCTATCATCAATAGGGTTTTTGATTTCCTCGTCAACTTGACTGGGCAAGTGGATCCTGGCTTTTCTACATAGTCCCATGATCAGGCCAGGAAAAGGCAATGGGCACTTTGGTTTACCCGGTGGCAGGATACCACTTTCTGCCACTATCCTTATTTCATTAGATATGATCCTCGCAACATCAACCTGCCGGTTGCTGAGGATATAATGAAGTAAGGGTGTGACGTCCAGAGTGGTGGAAGAGGTGTGGGATTTGGGCCTAATATTATACAAAATAAGAGTGAGGATCACCTGAGCTGGGGTAGTCATATCATCCCTTAAGGCTCTAAAAGGCTTTCCCGAGGCCTTGCTCACATCGTAAGTCTTCCCCTCTTGGAATATCTCCTGTGCGATCAAGTCGTGGTTCCAGTTTCCCCTTGCCTGATGTTGGTGGAAGGCACACAGCTCCTCCGACTCTAATGGGTTATCTGAATCACAAAGAACCAGTGGCTTACCCAAATAAGAGTTGATGGACTGTCTATCAAAAGCTATGGTGCGCCCTCGTACAAATGTAGTCCAAGTGAATGGGTCAGAGGGGTCTGCTGGTTTGGCGTTGGCGTAGAACTCTCGCACTATGTCATAGTTTATCTTCTTTGGAGGATTACATAGGATTCCCCACTTCCTCTCGTTAAGCATATGAGCAATGCCGGCATATCTTCCTTCCTCAGCTATCTTGAACTCTTTCTCCGACGAAATTCTTCTGGTTTTAAGCTCGGCGTAACGCTCCTGGTTACGCGGGCTAAGAAACCGGTTTGGATCGTGGGGTTGAGGGTTAGGTTTTGGTCTTGAAGACGAGCCCTCAATGTTGCGTTGCCTTTTGGAAGATGTTTTGGGTGTTATTCCTACAAAATAACATTAAACAGACAAAACAAGTAGGATCCAAGTCAGAATTAGAATTAAAGAAAAAATAAAACTGATTCTGGAGCTTGTCGCTACAGCAACAGGATGGTCGCTTGTAGCGAGGAAGCCCAGAAAAGGTTGTCAGTTCTGCGCTACAAGCGCTATGTAGCCAAGAACTACCCATTTTCAAAAATTTGATTTCTCTCCTATCTAAACAACTTGTGGCATTCGAAATCCAAGGTAAGGCTAAAACAAATGAATCAAAATCATCAAAACTTCCTAATCATCAAACACCCAAATTTTTTTGAATTTTTACAAAATGGGTTTTTTCAAAATACGAATTTCTTGAAAAAGAGGATGATAGGCTAGTTTGTTTGATGATTTTAGTTCATTTTTAACAGCCTAAACTAAAGATTATCATGGGTTTTTCAAATGAGTACAAACCTAAGTTTAAAAATTGAAAACTGTAAACCCTAATTTCTAAAAACATGGTGGCACATTCATTCAACTGTAAAGCTTAACAAACATAAACAAAGGTTTACGAAAATCATACCTGGATGAGAGATTGCTGGATAACACAAGGAACAGAGATTAATTGGAAGAGCTTAGCAGGAAAAATGAAAAAATGCAGAAAAACGTAATGAATGTTGCAGAAATAAAGTAAGATGGAATCGTGGTAGTTTACTGCACTATGGTATGCGAAAAATGGAAGAAAAACTGATAGGGTAATGAATGGGTGGTTGGGGAAGAAGTTAAGGGGTCAAAGTGGCATTGGTAACTGAAATGTCAGTTTTTGCTTCTGTCGCTACAAGCGACCAGGCGTCGCTACAGCGACGGTGCTTCTGAAGCTCATCGCTACAAGCGACCATACGGCGCTACAGCGACAGAGAGTCTGAACATTCATCGCTACAAGCGACCTTCGGTCGCTATAACGATGGAGAGTCTGAAGCTCGTCGCTATAGCGATGGAATCTGTCGCTGTAGCGACCATACAGCGCTACAGCGACGGAGAGTTTAAACATTCATCGCTACAAGCGACCTTCGGTCGCTATAGCGATGGAGAGTCTGAACCTCGTCGCTATAGCGATGGAATCTGTCGCTGTAGCGACCATGACAGTAAATAGAAAAATAAAATTTCAGCTACTGCCACTATCCCTACATGCACTAATGGATGTACAGAAGTAAAATACTGGATAAAAACAACATACCTACACAGTTGGGTTGCCTCCCAACAAGCGCTTGGTTAACGTCATTAGCTCGACGCCTGATTCGTTAGGGTGGCCAAAATGAGACGGAAAGCACATCAGCCTTAGTATTCCTTTGTTTTGGGAGGAATTCCATGAACTTGCAGTCTAGCTGATGTGGAGTCCATAACCTCCCTATCCAGAGTAAGTTGAGCAAGGAACAAATATAATCTTGTACAAGCTCAAGTTTCGCCTTGCATCCCCTCCTTTTTACAAGTTTCTTCCTTGTTAAGAAATTGTTCCGTCTTCTCAATATCCATCTCTTCTTCACTATCAACAACGCTGGCCTCTTCTGAATTTGACCTTTCTTGAGGAAGTTCATCCTTGTGTGGTATCTCTAATTCTTCCACTAATGTTCTTATACCACATCCTTCAAACATCGTCTCTTCCTCAATCTCATCAACATCATCTTCAACAATCTCTCCGAATTCCAAAACGGATTGATTGTTGGTCTGAACATCCATGACTCTTAATGAAAAATTTAATTGCACTTGCAAAAGTTCCAATTGGATTGATAACGCTCTCAATCTTTGGTCGGTATTTTGCATATTGATCATGGATTGTTGCATGAACAAATTCAAAGTATTTTCCGTTCTTAACATTTGTTCGTCTTCAGACGGATATTGTTGAAATTGTTGATAGGATTCATACTCGTATGGATTATAGGAGTTGAAATAATCATGATGATCAGCCATGATTTGTTTCAATGTTGAGAATCTGAAACAAGTGTAACTAACAAGGAAATTTTCTTTGCATAACAAAGAGGGTTAATGCACAAACAGATTATAATGTACTAAAGAAATGAAAAAATATTAACACGATATATACAAAAGCTCAAAACAATCCCAATTATTGCGATGCTCAAAATATCTAAACACTAATCCCCGGCAACGGCGCCATTTTGTTAGTTGCGTAACAAAAGTAAGTATTTTAAATTATCGTCTCCTCATGGATTAGGTGCGCTATCTCGAACCGTTCAACAATCGGTATTGTTTTGAGTTAAGAGTTTCGTAGCTTGGTTGCATATAAACTAAAGTAATGTAAAAGCGGAAATAACACGACAAATAATAGGGAATAAAAGCGTTGGAATAGGAGTTCATCAATCTTGCATCGAATATAATCTAAAAATCATGCATATGAATTTTAGCGTTTTAGCGAAAATATCACGTATCGCTCGACAACGTCATTGATTTCCCAAATGACATCGTGAGATCGATCGTATCGTTTAATCGACGATTTCCCAATCAATCAAACGATCTGAAAGCATTACGATCCGAAACTTTGTGCGATTATCAAAACCCAAATCCATTTCTAGATTTTCTTATTTTGATAGAAGATTATTCTAAACATAGATTCAAAAGTATTTGTCAATAACAATTGAATCAAGCATGAGAATGAAAATCAAAAATAACTTCAAAAACACATAAATTGCTAAAATCATATATTTACATAATCATGGATTACATCTAAGCTAGAAAGAATACCTCCAATCCCAACAAAGGGAAGTTAGTTGTTCATTTTCATGACAACTATACAAAAGAGTAGAGAAAAGATGAAGATCATAGCCTAAGTCTTGATTTCCCAAAGCCTTTGGTTGATTCCACAATCCAATCACTTTTGCTCCTTGAAGATCATAGCTTCTAGCCCTAAAAACTAAGTCCTAAACTATTACTAAACTGAATTAAAAAAACAATCCTCAAATGGAAGTAAAAACTCTCAAAGTTATATTTATAAAATGAGCTAAAAAGGCTTTTATAAAACTGAGTTTTAACACGCTCGCTACAAGCGATGAGCTGGTCGCTTGTAGCAACGGCAGATGTCTTGGCCAGTGGGAATGCTCGACGTCAGCATATAGCATTAAACCGCCCTTGGTCGCTACAGAGACAAGATCTGTCGCTTGTAGCGATGGAACCTTCAAATTTCCCTGCCTAAGGTCGCTTGAAGCGACCGATCCATCGCTTGTAGCGATGAACTTCCATTTTTCCCTTCCTAGGCTCGCTTGTAGCGAGGAAGCTTGCGCTTGTAGCGATGGCTTTAACAAAACTTCATATTTCTTTGCTCAATTCAGGTCCAAGCATGAAATTCCTGCATAATTAAATGGGGTAAGACATAGGATCACAAATTAAGCATTTTAACTACAAATATGAGCTTATCCTAAGATAACTTGCAAAACAAGTAACATAAGTGCTTTAAAATATATCAAAAGATAACTACTTTTAAGCACTTATCATAACCCGACCCAACAGACTCTCAACGGCCCATTCACCCAGGAGCCGCTCGTCCCACCATACTCCTCGATCCCCTCCTCAGACTTGTAGCATGACTCTTGTTCCAGGACCTCCTCGTGAACCCATCCATAATCAATCACAGGGCACAAATGATCCGGACTTTCTGAATTTTCTGCCATCAGAATAGCACTGTCCCTCTTGAAAAGATAATGGAAACCAAGAGTACGGGTCCTAGAACATTTCTCTAACCAACAAATGATTTCCTCGTGAGAGGGCGGGCATTTCAGTAACAAAGTCAGGGATTCCTCCATCCTAAGGTACGAAACGTCCGCCCCGGAGGCAGTCACCGTACGGCGGCGCTACCGGATCTCGCTCTCATAACTGCTGGAGGGGGAGTAACCGCTAAATGAGGAATCCACTAAGTTTTCACAACAAACGCTCATCCTTCTCCCTTAGTACGGGAAAGTAAAAGAAACGACCAAAGGGAAAAATGGATAAGGAGAAAGATGATACCTTTAGGGTTTGATAGTTTTTGAGAAAGGAAGTAAAACCCTGAAAAAACTGAAGAACCCCGAAACTTGGGTAGAAATAGAGATCGCTCGAACAAGGCAGCAGAAAGTCAAGGGGAAATGCGGGGTGAAATATCAAACTTTTGGAAGAAGATTTGCAGAAGTAGTAGCGATACAAGGAATTTCTAAATACCGTGAAGTTTCAAAAGTTGCAAAGGGTGAAAATGAGGAGTGCCCCCCCCCCCCCCCCCCCGCGTAAATAGGCTTCGATACATTCAAACCAATGGCCCATATCAAGGGAAACCAGAAAGCCTCGATCCAACGGTGGTGATGGTGTCACAGACAACGAAGCACACTCAAGTGGCGCGCGGGTAGACCACAACTCCCAACGTGCGTGCCTTCCACGGGGTTGACACATGGAAGGAAAACTGAACAGTCATCGTATCCAAAACGTTCAGTGGGCAGTTAATGTAACTGCCCTCACTCACCTATTCAGGGCGTCGAACCTACCAACATCGAGCGGCAGCAAAAATTCCTTCAAAGGCTTCAAGGGCGCTCGATATTCGAAGACGCCCTCTTTGACATGCCACACATGGTTAAGCCATTGCACCCTAAAGGCACCAACGGCTTGGGGGGAAAATGTTCTGGACTGGCCAAAAGGCCAACCAGACAACGACACGTGGACCATACGTCCACCACTCCAAGGCGCGTCACCTGAAGGTGCACGTTAAACTATTGTGCAGGTGGCTGCAGTGCAGCAGGCCTCTCCGCATCTTGCACCATACATGTGTCCCTAATCACACGCCGTATATCCCAGAGGCGGTTATCCACACAGAACGCCTATATAAGGGTGAGGTAGCTTCACCCTCAAGGTACGATTCACTTTACACACACTTTTCATGCACTCTTTCTCAGTTCCATTACTGACTTGATCGTCTGAGTGCTAACGTGCCTGCAGGCACCTTTTGTTCCATCGCACAGACGCGTCGCCATCGTACTGAAGCACATTCTACCACTGTTGCCTTCATCGGTCTATTATCGGACATATCAAGTCCTAAACATCAACTACTCCTACTCCTGCTCCTGGTCCTACTGCTGCCTCCTCGGCCTCCTACGCCCCTGGTAAATAATGGTGCCATCTTGTCCCTAATATCGCGCAAGGCCTGATACAACTGCTCAATGCTCATCCTCTCCTGACCTAAATACTCATCAGCCTAGCAACAACGCCAGTAACCATCTCAATGGTATTAGGTGAGCCTCTCTTATGGTGTTGTTGCTGGTGGTGTGCAATGATCTGCTCCTCATTTGCTGGCCTCGGAGGGGATCCCTCAATAGGTTCCAAAATCTTTAGGTGTGACACCCGTCCGTACCATACCATATATCCGCCCTCGTATCGCCTTGGCACATGCACCTGCCTACCCATCTGATCCTCTTGAATGGTGTGAACACGAAAGTTGAGAAAAGTTTGTACAATCTCAGCATCATGTATAGCAAGCATAGATGTCGGAGCTCTGGGGATGTCATGCACGTACTCGTACTACCTTTTAACCCACTCAGGCAAGTAACGGTAGACCTTGTCACGACCGCACATGATCCAGCCTGAATACCAGCATATCTCCTCAAACTTCTGGATCTCCCTATGCCCTTCCAACATACATCATCCATCTCCAAACAATCAAGCGCCAAATGGTAGGGCTTCGCCTCTCCATGACCCCTGTGTGGAATCCATCTGACAGCGCAAGGATGGTTTGGGAGATAGTCTTCATTATCATCATGAGGGTAAACTCCTAGAAAATGTGCCAAAACCATCCCTGCACAAACCAAACACATTTATAAGCTATTACCAAGCATAAGATAGAAATTACAATAAACACATTATATTCAGATACACAAGCATAAGAAATTAAAATTATTACCTTCAAAAGTGTTAAGCTTCCCCCAATCGATTTGTTTCTAGGCAAAGAGGCCTCAGATAGGCTTAAAGGTATGTCAATGTCATCCCTCCCCACGAGTATTGGTTCATCGAACCAAGGTTCTCCATCGTCTGCATGTATATCAACTCGATGTGTTTGTTGCTTTTATCACCAAACAACGTACATCCAAGCAGATATAAGATGAAACTCCTCACACATGCAAGCCTACACCTCTCCCTCTTCTCTCTCTCCTCCATCGTTTGTGGACGCGCTAATCTGGTAGCAACAGTCAGGTGCTCCTCATAAAGGTCCTTCAGCGTCTTATAACTAATGTAAGCACCATATTCATCCCTTCAATTTTTCACAGCAACATCATGTGTAACACCTAAGTATGCCACCATCAATTCCACTCCATCAACCTAAGACACCTTCTTTGCATTGCTCAACATCCGCCCTTCAATAGGAACATTCAGTAGACACGCCACATCATCTAAAGTGATGCTCATCTCCCCTATAGGCATGTGAAAACTGCTTTTCTCGGTATGCCACCTCTCGCTAAGAGCCATAAGCAAAGCATGATTCACAGTAGGGTACCCCGTGAACAGCAAATCATGCAGATCACTCGCCCTTACCGGATTCCAAAACCATACTTGATTCTTTGTTGGACGTTGGAGTTCTCCCACCTTAGCCCCATGATTTATGCATTTAACTTTACGGGACATACGAATCTGAAATAATAATAAAAACACCACATAATTACTTAATTCATAATAAAAACAACACAGATAAATCAAAAACATAAAAACAATGTAAACACTTATAAAAATTAATTAAAACATAAACACTTAGCATAAAAAAATCAATTTTATATATACTTCATATATAAAAAATAATGCGAACAATAATTGAAGACAAATAAAAATTAACAAACAACGGCATGTGTTGATATCATTTTTTTTAAGTTTCGCATATAAATTTAAAAAAAAAATATACTTCATATATAAAAAATGACGCGAACAATAATTGAAGACAAATAAAATTAACAAACAACGACATGTGTTGCTATCATTTTTTTAACAGACATGGTCATGTGTTCATATCATTTTTTAAGTTTCGCAAATAAAAATTAAAAAAAATAACACTTACATTATTTGCATTATACCACAACGGCAATGCAACATGAGAAGCAAATGAGGACAACACAGATAAATCATGAGGCCCTCCAGGAAAGGGAGGCACATCAGGTAACTGATGTGGGGCTGCCTTAGCCGCAAGGCCATCCTCATCTGGCTCAGCCACCTCCTCCTGCTCCTGATGCTGATCCTCGCCAGCCTCAACCACATCATCAAACTGTTGGGCGTCATAACCACCATCCGTGGCATTGTGTAGCTGATCCTGATAATTCAGGTACTGAGTCGGGTCATCCACATACGACTGTGTCGGCTGAGAACTTCCTTCACCCACATTGGGATCGGGCCTCCAGCCTCTTCCCCTCTTAGGCACATGAGGGTTTGCAGCCGCCCTCTTCCGTCGGACGCTTCTAGTCATCGTATGTTTACCAGCTCTAGTCCTATTTTGGTCCTGCTCAGACATATCTACACAAAAATAATACCAAAAATCATGGTCATTTAGGCATTTTAGGCAACAATCTAGCACCATAAATAACTTAATTTTTAAACACCATTCAAAACAACATTCCCAACACAATCTAACATCATAAACTAACTAAAAAATCTAAACAATTCTCATTTAGGCATTTTATCAAACACTTTGAGTGCAAAGTATGAAACAACTCCTCGTTATGTTAATTGAACTTGAACTTAAACATAATATAAACTACATTTACAACAACATTCATCTATAACATCATAAACTAACCAAAAATTCAATTTCTACATAAACCCTAACCACATGCAATCTACCAAAATTAACAAAAATAAATCCACACAAACTAACATTATCATTAAAAACGATTAATACTACTTTTGTGGTTTGGTGGAGATGATTTGTTTGATTTTCGTTAAAATAGAATTGGAGAGGATTGGAGGAAATTTGGAAATTTGGATGGTTTTCGTATAACTGATGCAGTTATGTTCTTGTTGTTCTGTTTAACTTCTGATCGAAGCGACAATTAACTGCTGATGGAACCGGCGGTAGTTAACTGCCGATGTAGCAATCCAGCGGTAGTTAACTACAGACAGGGGTTAAAATGGTTTTTTCTTGGTGTTTCTTAGCATTGTGTTATATGTGAACAACAATTTTCTAAATTTTATTAGTAGTTTATCAAATTTATAAAGTTTGTGTAAAAAAGAATTCCAAAAAAATTATAAAATAGAAACAAAGCAATATAAAAACATTTATGAGAGGCAAAAGGATAAAGTATTCTCGCACAACATGAAAAGTAAAGGGTCAAATGAACTTTTCCACTTTCATTTATTACTTAACTCTGAAAAATTGTGTTGATTTAAAATTTAATAATCTCATAAAAAAAATCTAAATATTTTTGTGATTTCAAAATTTGAAAAACATTCGTCAAATATTTTAGCTTAAAGGAGTAGACGTTCAGTGAATAATTATTAATCTAACAACTAGCTACTAACACTTGTCATTCAAAAAAAATTATTATTTGATTAAAAATATTCTTATAATATAATATATTATATCTATTATTTCAAATAAATAGCATGCATTATGCAAGACAAACGTTACACACCAAAAGTCCCAAGTATTTCTCATCCACACAAACAAGTAACAACATCTATGCACACATCCATATCCTCTCCAACATTAGACTCAAAATACATAGAAGCATCATATTCTCCACTCCCACTACGGCACTACCCAAAGTTCCATGTTTATTAGTGTCAAGATTAGTTATTGACTTGTTGTAACCCTAACTCTTAATCTCTAGTCTCAACATAAAAAAAATAAATAAATAAACTCACAAAACAACCTCGTTATTAAAAATCCAACTAAACTTGATCCCATGTGGTTTCATCTTACGAGCACGTGCATCAGCTCTCTCTTGCAACCTTCTAATCCTAGGTGCTAACCCACACACAAAATCCTGCGCCCTTTTTCCCTCACCCGTTAATCCTTCAAGCTTCTCCAATTTCCACCGTTCGATTAAAAACTCCAAGATATCAGCGTAATCATTGGCCGTGTAAACTCCGGTGCGCTGCGCCACGGCCGCGAAGTGCTCGAATAGCTTGGGGTCTTGTCCATCATACATAAGGTGTGCCGGCATTGTGATTTTTTTCTCCATCATATCACCAATGGCTAGCATTGCTCCTGTTGGGTCCACTTCTAGAAGCTTCTCGACGATTTTTGAGTATGCGTTCTCATGACGCTTTTCATCAGCTGCGATGGTACCACATATGCGCGCAAGCACTGGATCGCCGCCTTCTTTCGCTAGGCGAGCCGTGTTTCCGTGTGATACAAATGTTGCTCGCTCTTGGAATGATGTGTATACGAACCCCAAGTATGGGTTGTTTTCTGTCCCGGGGTCCTGTCCAATGCAAACAAAATTTAATGTAGACATTACTTTCAACTTAGGATTTATCCATTTAGTTATAAAGTAAAAAATAAACAATGCTACTAGAAAAAACCGTAACACATGAAAAATCAATTATGTGTACTAAATGTATTGTGAAAAATCAATTATTTTTGGTTTCATATAATAACATACTACTTATAAGAAAAATTCAGCATTTTTTATGCTCGATCAAAATGTATTGTGTAATCATATTAGTTTTCTAATATGTTATGTTTATAAAATTAAGCTGGTAAAATTTAAAAGATCACTTCATTCATGTAATATAAAACTGACGGGGTTAATGATTAAATTTTGTACAAAACTATTTCATAATATAATTTCAAAACAGAGGATTCTGTTTCGGTCCCAAATAAAAACAGAGCATTCTGTGATCAAATGACAACACATGCGATCAAACAGAGGATTCTATTTAGATAGATATGAAAACATAATTTCCCTATCATAGATTTATTTTTAATTATATGATCTATACTAATGGAAAGCAACATTGTAATTTGTAAGAGGAAAAAAGCAAAGACACAAATTAATTTCAATACATTATACACATAATATGCATAGTATTAACTACATTTTGTATTCTTATAAATACATTTTTAAAATCAAGTCTCACTTTTTAATTTAAAATGTTAAGACAACATTTTCTTTAATATTACTTTAATTATTTAAATATAATCCACCTAAATACTCCTACTACTCTACTATCCATCACTTTAATTAATATAATATGAATAATTTAGCTAACCAATTTATCTAATTATTTTCTTAAGCATCCTAGATTACAATAAAATCTACACACAAATTCTTTAAAATATAATATGAAATTAATAAAAATAGAAGAAAATCTCACCATGCCAGCTCCAATGAGATACTGAACAGTTTTCTCAATCATCTCCATATCAACCCTTCCAGAAAGATACAAATAAGTCCTAAGCAAATCCCCATGTCTATTTTCTTCAGCAGTCCAAGCCCGTGTCCAAACGGCCCACGGGCTTGGACTGGCACCAATCTCATCACCAACCCCATCAAGACCATTAATCATACTCTGATACGTCGGAAGCGCGTCTTCCGTCACCATATCACCAACCAACACAACAAAATACTCATCAGGAAGGTCCTTCGTGCGATCACGTAGGACCTTCACCTGATCAATAAATTCATCAAATGGCAATGAAGGATCAGGGAGAAAATTCTGTGGCTGCCAGCACTGTTCCACTGGCTTTAAAAGTGGTAAAACAGACTCAGAAGCCCAGTTTTCTAGTGATTTGAAAATTTCTAGCTTTTCTGGTGGCATTGAGTGGGTTTTGGAGGTTTTTAGTGGTGGTGGTGTGGTGGTGACGGTGGATTTTGGTGGTGGTAATAGGTGGCGGTGTGGTCGGTGATTGATGGTTTTTGGAATGTTCCATGTTAGTGGAAGTGTCTTAATTGAGTGACAAGTTTGAATATGCATTGTTTTGAATTTGATAGCTAGGTATTGTGTAGTGCTATGTTCTACAGGTGAAAATAATGAATGTTATGGGAGATATATTTGTAGCAAAATGGATTAGTGATTACCCTTGAATTTTTGAATAATTTTCAGAAATGCCATATAATGTTTTTATTAATTTATTAATATTTTTTAATAATATTATTTTATTGATAGTATTATTGGTTGTGAGAAGGTGGAAATTTGTAAGATTTTTATGAAATTGTGCTTTAGTTTTAGATAGGTTTGGTGTATTTGGTTGGAAAATAATGAAAACGTGGTTTTGGAAAATGATGTGTAGAACTAGAAAGGAAAGGATGTAGATGTCATTTGATAAATATTATGTGGCATTGGGAAAACAATACTCCAGTCTTAGTAAAAAAGTGGATTTATAAAACAGGGGGTGCTCTGGTTTTGGTGGAGAGAACTATTGGAAATACAGGTCATAGTGATTCTGTGGATTTTTAACTGCTAGAACATTTCATCAACATTTATTAACTGCCAGATCTTTTCTTTTTTTATGTTTAGACTCACTTTTATTATTTTGGCATGAATTATTTTGACTCAATTAAAATTTTTCATAGCTCTTGGAAACATCGAAACTTGTGGTTAATATAAGGATTTCCCCGTCACAGTCGAGCTAGATTCAGACAATGTAGATTAAATTGCCATGCCTAGTTGTCAACCCTAGCTAGTGATTTGCATTTTTATACTAAAAAAGTAAAAAAATTAATAAAAACAAGTGTAACTAATTTTTTGAAAGAGTATATTATTTTTGTTCTTATATTCAAGACTATTTGGTAATTGTTTATGAGGTGTCAATTTAATTATTAGTTTGATTTTTTAACTTCAAGTGTTCGAGTTCAAGTCTTATATGATGCCACTGTAAAATGATCATTAATGATATCGTCATTAGTAATAAGATTCTTTAGTAATATATATAATGTAATTGTGAAGGTTGTTGCTATCAAATTAACTTAAGGGGGATGTAACAAGAAAAACTTGGGGCAATAATGGGATATATTTAATTTCAAATTAGATATACATGTTTAACAAATGAATGGTTATTAAACCAAAATGAACAAACAAAAACAAATTAAGGATATTTATTCCATGTACGAGGATATATAATATCTCTGTGGGAATATACACACAACACTTCCCAGTATCAAGGCTTGTTCTCAATTTGTGGCTGAATATGATGATGATGATGTTCATGACCAGGAGAAGTAGTAGCTGCCACCTCATTGCTACTAGAAACATTGTCTTGATTTGATTCAACTTTTGATGCTTCAGCATGTAAACCATGACCAACTTCTTCATTCTTCTTAATTACTTCATCAATATGAACATCATCTTCAACTGTAACCACCACCGTTGGTTGTCCAAAAGGACCAGGCACAATGTTTTCCGTAACCTTTTTATGTTCATCGATATGAATGGTATCGGTTTCTTGTTTCTTCTTCCTCTTTTGAACGCAGCAAAATAATGCAAAAGCAAGCATGGAGAGCAAGGCAATGCCACCAAATGCAATGATGACAATGACAATGACTGTAGGGTGGTATGGAGAGGGAGAGGGTGGAAGTGGAGGTGGTGGGGATGGGAGGACGTGTGGAGGTCGAGGAGGAGCAATTGGGTGATGTGGAGACGGTGGTGGATGGTTGTGTGGTGGTGGAGGAGAAAATGGATGAGATGGTGGTGGTGGAGGATGTCCGCGTGGAGGAGGAGGAGGGAATGAATGAGATGGTGCTGGTGGTGGAGATTTGAAGGAATGAGGTGGTGGAGGGTTAAAAGGGTGGAAAGGTGATGGTGGAGGATTGAGGGGGTGGGAAGGTGGAGGAGGGAGGTGTGGAAATGGAAAGTAGAAATTTGGTCGATTTAAGGCCATCTTCGTTCTTTTGTACAATATTTGATTTGATGATGTTTGTTTGGAATGTGTTGTGGCTTGAGTGTACTATTGACTTGAAGTGTGGTTTATTTATAGAAGAAAATATGTTGGTACTTACTTTTAAAGTTTCTCAAGGATTGTTTGCAGTGGAAAACACTTCTCATTGGACTTCCTTAGCTTATTTTACTTGTATTGCTTGTTCTTATTTTTCAGACTTGGCCTTTTTTGCTTGTAATGCTTGCTGATCTGTGATTTATTATTATTATTATTCGAAAATTTGGTAGAATCTTTCTGTATGTGACGTTGAAAACTGTGTATCCTGGATGATGTATAACAAGTTTAATTTTGGAAGAGGAAAAAAGTGAAACATTTCTTTTTGAAGTACTATATTGAAGCGAAATTTGCTAATATTGACTCCAATAAAACTTGCACGGTCACATACCCACCACTTCAGATTTGCAAACAGCAAATAAGTGATGCACTGTTAATAGCAACAAGAGGGTGTAATAGCATCCTAAGAAGAAATCACAAGCTGTGTATGGGTATAGACTGTAGAGATCAGATTTGCAAACTATCAATAAGTGATGCATTATTATTGGCAAAAGGAGGGTGTAAATAGTAGCCCAAAGAGAAGTTCATTTCCAAAAAATAAAACTTAAAAGCTTTTTTTTTGTTTTTAAATGGGGTGCAGAAGGAGAACTAACTGCAACACCCTAAATATACATAAAAAAGAGACAAAAACAAAAGGAGAAGGGGGACATGGACCAAAACCTTCTCAAACAATAGAAAAAAAAAAAAAAAAAGAACAAGAAAATAAATGAAACCGAAAAGAGAACTCAAGTCAATCCAAACGCCTTCCCCTGGAAGGAGGGAGTAGTATTTTGCTAGTACACTCATATCCTCCACAAATTTATTTCTGGAAGTGTTCTTTTCATAGTTATTTTGCTGTCAAATAATTTTCTGAAAAATCTAAGTTTACTCAAAAAAAAAAAAAACAAGGCTATGGCTTATGGCTATCAATACTAAAACTCTATTCATACTTCTGTATATAAAATCTTAGAAAACTCATTCAATAGTTACAAAAATTGTACTCATATTTGCACATGACTATAATCTGTAAATCTCTGAAAAAGAATAATGACGAGCTGCTACATAATATTGGCCCATATGCAATTTAGCAATCATATTTTGTTTACAGTATAGGAAGAACGAGAGAAATAAAATCACATTGTGAATATGTATGCCAAGTATGAGAAGTAAAGCTCATAAAGAAGATAGAGATTTAGTTTTGACAGCAGCAGGTGGCAAATTGTTAACCGTAGAATTATCTGTCCAATTCTTCTCACCCCAATGCCATAACATACTCTCCCAGAAGCAGAAATCCTCAAAGCACGTTTTCAAACGCGGGTCTTTTATCTTAATTTTCCAGTGACCATTGCTGTAGTTTCCTTTCTTGGCTTGTCTACGATCCCACTCTAACGCCGCCTTCTGCTTCGACCTAAGCAAACAGAACTTCTGCAAGTTTTCCGGCATGGCATCGTGAACCTTCCACCACCTCGCATGAGCTACATTGCTCGCAAACTCCTGCAGAATGTCCACGTTCCAGTTGCAGTCGTAATCTCGGAAACAAAGCCATGGTTTAGTACCTAGATAGTGGATGACATAAAGGATAGGTGGATCAGCTCCAAAGAGACGAGTTTTCATCGCCTTTTTCTCTTCCTCGTCGCCTTCCCAGAAATGTTTCAAGAAGTTCATGTGTTTCGGAATCCGATGCCACCATGTGAAAATTTCATTTAGATAACCCTGGTCCCCACCATTGTAGGATACAATCTCATTAATGTGATCCATAAGTAGTTGAAATGTGCAATTTGATGGCTCAACCACCATTACACCTGAGTTGAACAGTGTAGCATTGTTTCCTATGGCTGATATTTCAGGCATCTCAAAAAGGAAATCGATATTTCTGAGTATAAGAAGGTCGGCGTCGATGAAAATGATTTTGTCGTAATCTGTTAACTGCCAGAGACGAAATTTGCTGTAGTTCCACTCGTTATATGCCTCTGGTTCTGCCTTTGGATTCCTGATTCTTTGAATTGTATGGATCTTCCATCCAGCTGCTGCCAAGCCACTCCTGTGATAATCACTTATTGTTTCATCAACCAGGATCACGAGATCACGCGTTGAACCAGACATTCGAATACTTTGAGCTGCAGTGATGGCTCCACAAACGTATATATGTGCAGAGTGCAGGATTGTTGCATAAGCTTCTCGGTGTGCCTTTTCTGAGTGAAAATTTTCTGTTAAAGGTAAGAGTGTTAGTCTCTGATCAATATATCTAGTTAACTCCATGTATACTGGAAATTCAAAGGAAATGAAATAATACGCTTTCAAGAGCCATATTGGCTTTATGGAACGCACTAAGATTAAAATGTACTAACCTAAGACATGGTTTTTATGCTTAAATATGCGAGACAATAAGAATCAATTAATTTTAAAGTTCATGCTTTCTCTGACATTAAGCAATAAATCTATTGATATACTATAAAGTAATCAGTTAGTAGTTAGCAATGTGGGATGTGCGGTGTAAATAAATAATAACCAGAAAAGAAAAGTGTGCCGCTTTTAGGATTTTTTTTAGAAATTTGGGAAAAAGAGTCCTGATCTCTTGAATGAATACCCTTCACTGGTCATTTTCTCAATTAGCAACATCTCCGAGTTGGGAAAATAATTACCGAAAACACATTCTTTTCTTCAACATTCAGATCTGGTACTTAGTACTATGGTGTTCATTAACACTGAAAATAGTGATAATACATTTTTTTCTTCAATATTCAGATCTGGTACCTTGACTAGTATCTATGGTGTTCATTAAGATTGAAAATAGTATATACTCAAGGCATAGTTCTGAATGTTGGTCGACAAGCACAATTGCGGCAGCCATAAAAGGTTACAGAAGTCTCGGCAATGCAATTGCAGCTGCATCGGCCGCATTTTTCCACAATGTCAAGGTTAGCAGTGAAAAATGCTAAAAGAATAAGGACACTAAGTACACACAACATAGAAATAAAAGAAGTTCATCGGCCTAACCTTTAGCTTTCAAAGGAACTGATAGTTCACATGAACCAATAGGTAACTGCAGCTTCTCTCTGAGTTTATGCAGGTCGGGTTCATAAAGCCAGGCATTCCCGTCACGCTGCATAATATCCTTGCAAGTAAAGAGATTTGGAATTGGGAAACAATCAGTCACGAAAAGTACATGCACTGGACGAAACCCTTTGGAAGTAGCAGCAAGTCTTGCTGCTTCAATCTGCAGGTGCAAACGAGCTACGTCTCTTGACCAGCGCCCTGACTTGTCGCAGGGAAGCTTAACAGCAATAAGATCAAGCCGTGGTTTTCCTGGTGCCTGAATCCTAGGTAGTGTTGGACAAGTAGGAAACTCATACTCTTCTTCTTCATCTATCCATTCTGGATACAAGTCTTCCCAAGTGATGTTACTAGAAGCATAGTTCAGATGAAGGACAACATGCTCGGCTTCTGGTACTAGCTGCTTCCAGTGGTCAATCTCACTGTCATTGAAGTTTAATAAGCCAACACCCTGATATGTGTACTTATCCTTCAAATTTTCAAGAACATTAGTTATTTGGTTCCAGTCAATATTAAGAAATGATGCATAACGCGGATCAGTTCTATCGAGCTCTCCATTCCAGTCGCTTACAAATGTAGGCCTGCAACCCAAAGAATAAAATATCCATATAATATACAAAGAGAAGGAAGTAAATGAAAATCACTTTTTACTATTTGGACAAATCAATTGTCATTCAGTGTTGTCAATTGCGGATAGCGGAAAATAGCGGTTTGTTCAAATTTGTTACGCTACAGAGCTATAGCTCCACTATTGCAGTTATTTGAAAGTACTTTGTACTAAATAGTTATCGCAGAACAATAGTGACTTGTTCATACAACGCAATGCTATAGCCGCTATTTGACAACACTGTTGTCATTGTATTACAAAGTTAGGAGACAAGACATAATATAAGGAAGGGATGCATGCATTGAAGAATTGTATTTGTAAGTAAGGAGACAGATACATTCTAACAAGGGTAAAATAATGCTCCATGCTTAAAAGGGATGGATGATATTTATGAGAAAGAATCCATGACCAAACTACGTCTTTCAAGAAAAAACCAAATTTAGAAACGAAACTAATACAATGACATGAAACCACCAAATTTAGGCATACCGTGATATAGAGTTTGATATATGATCAGTATTATAAACAGCTGGAGGATGGAAAATAGTAAGCAAGGTTCCCAAGATAATAATAACCAAAATAATTTTCCAATTCGGCTTGCAATTTATACTCCTATCTTGGAACGGAATATGTGATGCTTTCTCAACATCTTTAAAATCCTTATTTTTTTGAGACCTTCTCTTGGTATTATCTTCACTGCATCCAATAGAGGAAAAAAAATCAATACTTTATATCTATGAGAGTCCAAGCAGCAACAAAAGAAGCAGATGTATAGTGAGCTTTAAGACAATGTTCAATTATATGTCTTCATCAGCAAATAGATATAAGCTAGCTATAAGCATCTATGTAAGGACAGGGAATTTCAGCATTGTTAATAATAATTTGGATACCAAAAAAGAAAACAGAATCCCAAATGATTAAGACAACAATGCCCATGTCCCCTAATAAACTCAGTCTTCTGAACCTTTATTTTCTTGGGTAATTGATTCAAAATCTCTTCCTCTTCAAATGTATAATTGAATTAAATCAATTGACAGAATCTCAGCCTCTTCAGAGTCTCTATAACACTATTTAACAGCTTTGTTCTTGCATCATAGCACTATTTAGAACAAAATTTGTATTTTCCATGCTTACTCATACTATTCAGACCAATCTCAAGATTCATTCAACGAAACAACCTCATTCAAAGTTGAAAGTTAGTTGATTTCCACTTACTACAAAATGCCAAATGCAAATTAACTATAGCATAAGGTTCCAAATATATATATATATATTAATGAAAATTAAACAAAGAAAGCAAGACTGACAATGACAAGCATTTAGCATCTCAATATATTGCTACAAAGGATTTTAAGATTCTCAACCAATTAAAAGTTTCTAAAATAGCTCTTATATCTAATGAGTTTAGCTTGACCCACAAAAAATTGGACAAATGTTAAAACAACAAATCCGGCTCTAAAGTAAACAGATAAATAAACCCACAACAATACAAACAATTGATCACAGAGTTCAGTCAATTGTGCATTTTATCTGACAGCATAGTGACTGGTAGTATTTTGATTGTACAGTACTTGGGTTACAGAGTACAATCCAAAGTTTCAATACTACACTCATTGCACTTTCAGGTCCACTCGATGCACTCGATCGACTTATCAATGAACATGAGGCATACTCAACACTAAACATCAAAGTTGGGTAGGTAAGATTAACCAATTTGAGAAATACAAAGGAATTCCAATTAAGCCAAACACTAAACCAGCAGACCAAAATGCAAATCAGGGTTCACATTTTTTGTTTTGTATCAAAAAGTAACCTGAATGAAGTTGACAGTTGGTAACGTGGCTAAACATCTATCTAAGGTCAGGGAATTTCTTCGTTGTTACTCAACAATAATTTGGATACCATAAAAGAAAACAAAGTCCTATATAATTAGACAACAATGCCCATATCCATTTATAAACTCATTCTTCTAACTCTTCTTTTGGGATAATTGATTCAGAATCTCTGTCTTTTCGAGTATATATTGAAACCAAATCAATTGATAAAACAAGGTGCAAAATCTCCATGACTCTAATTAACAGCTTTGTTCTTACATTGTTACATCCTAGCACCAATTAGAACCAAAAATTTGTATTTGCGACACTTACTATTCGGACCAATCTCAAGATTCATTCAATCCACCAACCTCTTTCATAGTTGAAAGTTAGTTGGTTTCCACTTACTTCAAAGTGCCAAATTCAAAATACAAACTAACAATAATAGCATTAGCTTCCAAAAAAATACATATAATGAAAATTAAACAAAGAAAGCAATCCTGACAATGACAAGCATTTAGCATCTCAAACTTACAATAAAGGATCGTAAGATTCTCTATACAACTAAAAATCCTAAAATAGCTCTCATGTCTAATAAGAAGCTAAGTGTATGTTTGGTTCCACTTTTGGAGGTGTAAAATTAATTTTGACATGTTTGGTTCCTCTAGTCTAGAGTATAATTGATTTTGCTTTTAGAATTGATTCTACTTGAAGCTAAAAAATTGTAGCTTCTAATTCCTTAATTGAATTTTACACTCAAATTTATTATTCAACTCATTTTTACATGAACGTATCCAGACATAAAACACTTTACCTTCAACTCAACTTTAGCCAGAATCAATTTACACTCAAAATCAATTTTTCTCACTACATTAACCTAACATACACTTAGAACAAAAAATTCCGATCTAAAGTAAACAGATAAATAAACACATGCATAAACACGAACAATTGATCACAGAGTTCAGTCAATTGTGTCTACGTCTCCAAATGCAGAGCAACCGCTACAGTTTTTCAATTATGCAATAAACAGGGTTACATACTACAACACAAAATTTTAACTGCCAATGGTTGTTAAACTGTCAGTGTGTCCGCTCGCTCTGCTATACACTCGAGCGGACACACTTATCAATAAATATGAGTCATACTCAAATAAAACTGGATAACCAAGATTAATCAAATTGAAATATACAAATATATTTAAAATAAGATAAAAATTAAACAAATAAACCAAAATGCAAATCAAATCAAGGTTCATTTTCATTAAGCAACCTGAATGAAGAAGTTGATAATCGGTGACGTGGCTCAACGGTGTTTGGGGTGGGACCCCTCATATTCGATTCAAGTCAAACCAGTTTCAAACAGAACAAAATGCGAAGTCAAATACAGAAAGAAAGAACGAAGAAAAAACCAAAAGAAAAAAGAAAGAGAGAAAATATTGATGGGAATAAAAAGGAGAAAGTGAATTTCAAAGGGTTTTTGCAGAGAGTGAAAAAATGAAGCGAATAGGGTTTTAAGGTGGATTGGATCAAGAATGAGGGTGGTGATGGAGGGTGGTGGAAACAACCATGACTTGGAGTTGGAACGGTTATTATTCTCGTTGACTTTTTTTTTTGTCTTTTCTTGTAAGGTAAGAACTTACTCTGAATTTGTCTACAAAATTGTGCTAATTTATTTTTTTAGAGATTAAAAATTAATATTTTGTAATAAATATTTATCATTTATGAAATTCATAAAATATGTCTTAAGGGTATAGGTTAACATGATCCACTACTTAATACTACCTCCGTTCCTTTTTAATTGTCACATTTTGACATTTTACATAAACCAAGACAAACTAAAAATGTCACTACTTTTGATACAATAATTTATATTTTTACTATAATAACCTTATTCATTTAATATATCATCTTATATATTTCTCTCTCCGTAATAAATAACTAAGGATAATATTGGTAAAACAATATTTAAAGTTGCATTGAACTTTGAAAGTGACAGTTAAAAAGGAACAAAAAATTTCTTCAAAAGTGACAATTAAAAAGGAACGGAGGGAGTATCAACTAGTAGTAAATATCTAGGGATCACGTGATACTACAGTAATTAGATAAAAAAATATTTTTATTTGTAATATTATGAATTATTTAAAGAGATTAAATAAAAATTATCAGTATTAATGTAATGTAAATATTTTTTCATTGTAAAACTTTATTCAATATTTGTATTGTGTCTGTTGTGAATTTATGTGTATATTTGTGAAAACAAATTTTTATGTAAGTTTATATGATAATTTTTTGAAAACTTGTCATTATTTTCAAAATAGGTCAAATATCTTTTTTTGTTTTTAAGTTTGACAAAAATACAGGGTTAGTCCTTTAAATTTTTTAAGTTTCAAATAAGTCCTTATTACCATTTTAAGGACTTATTTGAAACTTAAAAAGTTAAGAAAACTTCAAATAGGTACACTAAATTAACAACTTAAAGACCGATTTGAAATTTAAAAAAAAAAAAAAAAACTTAAAGGACATACTTGATACTTTTTTTTAAAGGTGGACATACTTGATACTTAAAAAAACTTCTTAATAAACTTAAAGGACTAACTTAGTATTTTTGTCAAACTTAAAAGATTAAAAGAGGTTGAGTTTTCTCATATAAAATTAGACTTTTCCGACAATTGGCTGATTAATTATGATTTTTTTTTTATAAGTCAAAAGTAGGGAGGGCATCAAGGGGAATCAGGGACATCCCAACTAGGTTGACACCTCGCTAAAATCATCATTATATACCATCTACTCAATATGTATTATTAAAAAAGGGAAAATACATACAAAGATGGGCGACCAAACCAAAACCTTCTAAAGTGCATAAACTAGTGAAAAAATAAGCAAAAATACAACAAACAAAGAGAAACAAAAATTCGGCAGTCCAATACGATCCATATTGAAGCCTGCCATCAAAGCTTGAGGAAAAGAAGCCAACCAAACCATGCATATAACTAAGTGACCATGAGTAGCTAATTTATCCGCACAACAATTACCTTCACATAAAATATGAGAACAGATAGCCTGAATACCAAGATGAAAACAATTATGCCACCGGTTACGTAAACGGAAAGGGAAATTTTGTGGGAATTCTTGAAGGCTTGAACAACGCTCGAAGAATCACTTTCCATCCAAACCTGATTCGAAGTGTTAGCAGGCAAATTCCATGGCTAGAATCAAACTATGTAATTTAGGCTTCAACACTGATATAGGGCCTAAGTTACTCGCAAAGCACCCCATAAAAGTACCTCTGTGATCCTGGAAAATACCACCATGAGCAGCATGGCTATAAAGAACCAAACCATATGTATTCACCTTGATCCTAAGAGAAGTAGAAGACTTCCAATAAACTGAAATAATATCCTTAAAGAGCCGGAAAGAATGGGCAATCAAAAAAATTTTCATTAACCAGTTATCAGAAGGTGTGCATTGACCTTTGAAAATGTTACCAGTTAAAGCAACGGATGAAGCAATCTTCGATTTTGTCGCATACAAGTGAGGTTTGTCGCAGCCAAACCAAAGCATATTTCTTGCTAGCCAAATAGTATGAAACGTATGTACCAAAGATGCAAGAAAAACATCATGCACATGTGAACTACCATTAGCCGGAACACAATAAAAACAACCACATATGAAGAAATGTCAATCGAACAACGCAGCTGAACAGCCAACCAGTGCCAAAGATTCGAAGCAAACGAGCAACTCAAAAATAAATGAGAGGAAGACTCGTCCGAATCAAAGCATAACACTCAAGTAGACACCACCATACAACCTCGCAAGCGCAAGTTCTCATCTGTAGGATGCTTATGGTGGAGAAGGCGCCAAACAATAAAAGAAGCAGAGGGGGGAATGCATGCACACCAAATAGAGGCTGCCCAGCCCAGGGGGGCGGGTGAAAGTGAAGAAACTCAAAAGCTTGCCTGGCTAAAAAATTACAATCGGGGCAATGCGCCCAAACAAGCTTATCCAAAAGAGGAAAGACCGGATGAGTAATGTTATCAATGCTCGCTGCCACGATGGGGTTCACCAAAATAAACGAAGGCAAATCCCAATGACCCTCATAAATTGTCGAATCAAGGGCGTTGTCAAACGTGCCATAGGAGGCTGGTGGGATATTAAAAATATCCACCAACGGAGTGCCTAACCAATTCTCTAGCCAAAGGTTAATTCTTTCACCGTTATTAATTAACCAAATAGAGTTAGAAATAACCACTTCCATATGCACTTTAGTCACAAGCCAAATAGATTATGTGAAGTGACGGTGGATGGGACGACCATAAGAGAAATAGTGGTGCTTAAATAACAAAGAGCATTGAGAGTCCCCAGAAAAAATCTTCCAACTCAGATGCAACAAAAGAGAGTCATTAATGATACGTGTAGGCTTAAGATCTAGCCCCCCAAAATCCCATGGAAGGCAAATCGTTTTCCAGGCCACCGTACAAACTTTCCTATAAGATATATCACCACTCCAAACAAAATTCTTGATCTAACATATTCAACAACTAGACCAGCTAACAATAGATGTGAAAAGAATAGACTAGCACACCATGAACTATAGATTTAATCAATTGCACTATGCCTATGATAGTTAACAATGCCCCTTTCCAAGCTGCAAGTTTCGTCTTGATACAATCTACAATATGTTGAAAATGAATGCATTTAGGTTTCCCTTTGAAGATAGGACAACCCAAATACTAAAAAGGAATCAATCCGGCAGAAAAACCACAAAGATTTGCTAACATCAACCTTTGGGAAGAAGTCATAGCACTAATAAACATCTTACTCTTTTCAAAATTAATTAATTGACCTGAAGCTTCCGAGTAAAGATGAAAAATATTCAACAGACAACGAACATTTTTCTTGGAGCTAGTACAAAAAATAAGAATATCATCTGCATAAAGAATGTGAGATGGAATACTCATGCCACGACAATAAGACATAGGAGTAAGGCGACTTGTGGAATGAGCTAAATCAATCGCTATGCTCAACACTTCCTCAGTCAGACAAAAAAGAAGTGGGGAAAGAGGATCCCCCTGACGAACCCTTCTAGCACAAGAGAAATAGCCAACAGAGTTACCACTAACCAAACCAGATAACCGAGCATATTACAAAATTGCTAAAATCCAGCCATAGAAAACCGGAGCAAAACTAAACCTCTGTAACACCAAGATAATAAAGTTTCAATCCAAGGTATGAAATGTCTTCCTAATATCAACCTTCAGTGCAAGATTGCCACCAAATTGCTTCTTATCAAGTATATTAATTGCCTCAGATGCAACAATAACACAATCAACAATATGGCGGTCTTTAACAAACCCTCTTTGATGCACTGATATAATACGCATAGAAATAGTGCTGAGACGATCACTCTGAATTTTAGTGACAATTTTAAACCGAAAATTGGCTAAAGCAATAGGCCAAAACTTCCTCATAGAGTTAGCCCAGGCACCTTCTCAATTAAAACAATAACATTAGAATTGAAGTTAAAAATAAAAGTACCTGTAATAAAAAAATTCTTGCACCGAAGCTATCACATCCGCTCCCACAATATCCCAAAAACACTGATAAAAATGACCGCCAAACCCATCTGGGCCAGGGGCACCATCACCATTTAAACTAAAAACCACCCCCTTGATCTCAGCTGCCAAAGGAAGCGTTGTCAGGATGTTATTCTCCTCCACCGAGACCAAAGAAGGAATTGTATCAGCCACCATAGTATTAAGAGTTCAATTATTTTCGCCACTAAAAATGCTTTGAAAATAATTTACCACATGAGATTCAATGTTTGCTGGTTCTGTGAGACTCATATCACCATTCTGTAAAATCAAAATTTGTTTTGAGGTGGATTTTATCTTTGCCACACGATGGAAGTAGGCGGTGTTTCTATCCCCATAAATAAAGCTTTGATTACGAGCCTTTTCTCTCCAAAATTGATCATGCCGGTTCATAGCATCTGTCATAACAAGTTGAGCCTGCAGCTCTAAAGCATATAAATCATCAGTCAGACCCTCAAAATCAATAAGTTGTTGAATTCTATTCACCTCATCCACAACAAGATAAACCTGACGTTGGACATTGCCAAACACAGACTTATTCCAAAGTTTAAATGCCTCCTTAACCTGTTGCAATTTATCCTGCAAACAATTCATACCACTTCCCACACCATGTTTCTTCCAAGTTTCCAAGACTAACCGACGAAAGTCGTCATGCGTAGTCCAAGCCTTGAAAAACTTAAAAGAAAAGAGACGAAAGGTTGTGGACAATTCAAAGGCCACCAAAAGAGGATGATGATCAAAGTTAATGCAGTAAAGAGCACAACAAGAGGTAACACTCCAAAAATCAATCCAAGCCTCATTATAGATGGCTGGGTCAAGCCAGAGAGCCACATAATCATGTGCTAACCGACCATTGTACCAAGTATAAAGCACACCAGAAGTATTTAAATGATTAAGAAGATGCACAATTGTCCAAGTAGTAAAATCAAGACAAGACAGTGAAGGAGGTAAATGACGCCCACGTTTCTCATGCGCCCCCAAAACTGCATTAAAGTCTCCCACAAAAAGCCAAGGCACCACATAAGAGCTTTGTAAGGTAGTGAGATTATTCCAAAGGTCTCAACGTTGCAAATAAGAAGTACTAGCATAAATACCCGTAATATAAACCTTTCTTGAGTTTCATTCCAACTCCAACACTATGCAATAAGTTGAAGCAAAAACCATACAAAAGTAAACTCATTCCCCCATAAAGCCCAAAGATTAGGCAAAAGAGGGTCTCTTTTATTCATAAAAAATTTAATAACTTGTATACTATTCCAAAACCAATTAGGGACATGAGAAAAAGGAATCATCGGTTCAACAATAAACATCAATGAAGGTCTATGAGTAAAATAAAACTCACGCAGAGAAATTCGGGAATTAGAATTGCCAACACCTCAAATATTCCAGTAAAAGATCTTCATTGAGGAGAGCAATTCGGAAATTAGAATTGCCAACACCTCGAATATTCCAGTAAAATATCTTCAATGAGTAACGATGTTCCGATTACACTAGCTATTTCACGAAGTGTCCTTTCCGTCCAATACACTTGTGCCAGCTCATGGAGACGCAACCAAACCTGATCATGTGTTTGAGTCTGAGTATTTGCATTAAAATCCTTCGTCCATTCGAATAGACGCATCACCCCCAACTTCAAATTAACCGTACCCAAAGCCCAAACTGCTCTCAAGTCATCATATGTAGCAAGCGAAAACTCATAGTAACCACGCCCCAATGAAATCATACGCAGTTGTCCAGTTGTTTCCATTGTTTCTGCAACCTCGCAACAATGTCCTTGGAAGAATAAGGCTTATCCCCCTTATTCAGTACAGGTCTGCCCCAAAGATTATACTTACAAGCTTCTAATCCATGGACATATGCTTCATGTGTAATTTTAATCGAAAGAGTCTCCTCATAAATGGAAGGTTTGGGAGGAGGTTCAGCTGTTATCATCTGTGAAGCCTTAACAACATGCGCAAAAGAGATTGCCTTTAGTGGCGAAACCTCTATTGTAGAGGAAGGAGCCACCTAAGCCGTAAATTCAGACTGCCAATCAAAAGCCATGACTGCAGCCACCCCTCACGAAGTCGTTCCTGGACTCTCACTACAAGAATTCTCCATATTACTAACAAATTTAAAATTGCATTACTTCTAGAATTTAGAGCCTCAGTAATTACTGGCGGAATAAACCTTTAGTAACATAAAATAAACCCTTAATAACGTTACTGACGGAAAAAACCCTCAATAATTTAGTGATTTTCATTACTGACGGAAAAACCCGTCAATAATATTAATAACGAACTTGCCTTTGTATTACTGGCGGAATTAGATCTGTCAGTAATGGTAATGTTCTTGCCTTTGCATTACTGAAAGAATTTTTCTGCCACTAATGGTAATGTGGGACAACAATTCTTGCCTTTGCATTACTGGCGGAATTAAATATGTCAGTAATGTAACTAATCCTCCAGTAACTACGGAAATCCGCTAGTAATAATGCGATTTAAATATCCGTCAGAAATGCAAAAAATCTGCCAGTAACGCCAGTAATGTTTTCAACTAAATCCGTCAGTAAAACCAGAAAGTCTGCCAGTAATGGTCGGTGCTGATAATAAACAAATCCGACAGTAATGAAACGAAATCCGTCAGTAAGCTCATTTCATTCTGAATTTTTTTTTTGCAATATGTAATTCTTCTCATCTTCTATCCCTCATTTACAACAACCATTTATCTCTCTAAAACAATTCTCTAACATCTTTCTACTACATTTCTTCAACTTTCCTCTAAACAATTTTTTTTCTCATCAAGGTAAAGACTTATTTTTTTTAATAATGTTAGTGACATATTAACATAACACTTCTTAAGTATGTTAGTGACATAATAATGTTACCAAAACCCTCTCTTTCTCACAAAAGTGTGTTACCTTCTCAGTTCTCACTCTCTCCCTCATGGCTCCAGAACTCCTCCCTCTTTCACGCTTCTCTTCACCATTCGTTCCTCTTCTTCCGTTTTTCCCTTTAGGTATGTTTTCGTCCCCCTTTCAATTTCAATTTCAATTTCAATTATTTCTTCTTGATCTCAAACTGTTGATTGATTTTTTTTTTTTTTAAGTTTAATAATTGATTATCCCTGGTATGTCTTCGTTTTGCCTTTCAAACTGTTGATGCAGATTCTTTTTCAAACTGTTGATTGATTATCGCTGGAGTTGGGGTAAATTGCTGCTAAAGGGTTTTTCCTCTTTCACATATTGAATTCGAAATTATTAAGGTAAGGAATGAAGGATTATTTTTTCTGTGATTTTGTTAGTATTATTGAATTCGAAATTACATCCATAATGATTGAGATGTGTTCAAAATTTGGGATTTTGTAATTTTGTGATTTTTGATTTTGTGAAACCATTGTTATACCATTGTGAAAGAATTTGTTCATGTTCTGTTTGTGAAACCATTTTTTTTTTGTGTTGTTTTATCTCAAGTTAAAGACTTTTTTTGTGAAACCGTGAAGATGTATAGAATGCAACAATAAATAAAACAGTGAAAGTGTTTTTTTTTTAAAAAAAAAGCGTATTATTGGCGGATATTTCCGTCAGTATTGTTTATTTGCACTGTAATTACTGGCGGATTTATCACCCAGTATTAATGGTCCAATAATTACTGAGGGATTAAATCCGTCAGTATTAACTGGATGAATCTCATGTATACATTACTGACGGATTTTTTTGTCAGTAATTACTGGCCGATTTTTCCGTCAGTAATTACTGAGGGAAAATCCCTCAGTAATGCTTCATCAGATCACCCATACGATTACTGAGGGAAAATTCCGTCAGTAACATTACTGACGCCAGTATTACCGAGAGAAAATTTTTGTCACTAATTCCTCCAGTAATAATCAAATTTCTTGTAGTGTCTCAACAGTGAATGCGGCACTTATGACAGAAAGTTTGAACGTATGAAAGTTCGTGAATCACCGTTTGCGACACCAAGGGCATCGACGCAGCTGCGAGCCTTCCAAATTTATCAAACATAACGTCACAAGAGCAGTGAATTCACAGAAAGAGAACATGTGAGGAAGCAACATTGAGTGTGGAAGGAAGCAAAGGAAGAAGATGATCACGTTTTAAAGCACCAAAAACTCAAAAAATAAAACAACAAAAACCTCGAAGTAGAAATTGAGTTTTGAGTTGGTTTTTTGCAGACGCCTCTATAAAACTACATAGAGAGGGTCTGTAAAGTTTAATAGCATTCTGACTGTGTTGATTTATTTTGATTTTTCAACCAAAACTTGCAAAATTGCACAAAGTAAAAAGCACAAGAAAATGAAAAATATATACACAGTGTGCAAAAAGCAAAAAATACAGATATAAAAAGGAAAATGTATTATTATTATTATTATTATTATTATCACTTACATATAAATGTTACATGAATCCCTAACTCTAATGCAACCCTAACACCCAAAATGACACATTTCTCCCTAACTTTTCTTTTGAAAGAAATTTATGAAAAAAAATCCTTGCTGAGAGTTGAACCACAGACCAACTTCTAATAGGTCACAGCTGTAACCACTGGATCACTAATGGTTTTTGTGACTTATAATTGCTTTTATTTTATATATATATCTACGGCAATTATAAAAAGGGGGGTTTGAATGAAGGAATTAAGTAGTGTTTTAATTAAATCTAAAATATTTTTATGCACAATCTAATATATTTTGGTTTGTGATATGAAATATATTTTAATACTCAATAATATATTTTTATACTGAATATGATATATTTTGGTACTCAATTTGAGATATTTTTGAATTAAATCTAATATACTATTTTTATATTGAATATGTTAGAAAGTGATTTCTTAGTCCCCAAGTTTTGCTAAAATATTTTTATGCACAATCTAATATATTTTGGTTTGTGATATGAAATATATTTTAATACTCAATAATATATTTTTATACTGAATATGATATATTTTGGTACTCAATTTGAGATATTTTTGAATTAAATCTAATATACTATTTTTATATTGAATATGATATATTTTGGTACTCAATTTGAGATATTTTTGAATTAAATCTAATATACTATTTTTATATTGAATATGATATATATGATATATTTTGGTACTCAATTTGAGATATTTTTGTACTAAATCTAATATATTTTTGTACTTAATAATATATTTTAAAATTGAAGAGTAAACCCGTTAAATAGTTATGAGAGAAACCTAGCTCAGTTAAAAGGTTATAAATAGAGGAGAGCATTAGAGAATTAGGGTTACAACAAACAAGAAAAGATTAGAGATCAAAGGAAAACTAGGGTTGTGGAGAGAAGAAGCAAGGAGACAAGTGAGAAGAACCTGGAGAGAGATTTTACCGTAGGAATATCATTTTTTGTGTTATGTATCATAACTAATGTGGATCACATCTGTTTTAGGATGACATTGGTGAAAGCAACCCCCATCTCTAATATCCTGGGGACATTATGTTTCCTGTACATTATTCTTCTTCTTTTTATGTTTCCTGATTTACTATAAAACCATAAGTTCAACGAAGTAGCAATTTATGTTAATTCTTCTTTTCCAATTTTCTATTCTATTTTATTTTTGAACCATGTATTTGCTTTTTGTTTTGCTAATTTGTTCTTTGTTTTAATTAATTTTTCCTGCATTCTTTTTGTAGACTGTGCACTTTTGAAAGATGCTCACATTGGGTAGCATCCATGACTAGGGAAATATGACGATAAACTTTATATTGGACTGCAAAGACATAATTTACTGATATAAGAGATACCATCAAAGACATAATATTTGTGTAGGGATGTTATGAGGGAGCCATTTTTACTTGGTGTTTTGAAGTTAAGGTGTAGTCTATGTTACATTTTTTTAGATGTGCAGTGTGTTTTAATTATGACTTTCTAAAACAACCCGTGCATCGCACGGGTCAAAGTCTAGTTATTATTATTATTATATAGATAGAAATGCGTTACTTACATTATTCGCTCCAAGAGCAAGTAGTATGTTTATCCTATGAGGGCAAATGGACTATCTAATAGACAAGTTTTTATGCATCACAAATGAGCCGCTTTGCATATAGTTTGAATGTCACATGTCTTCTAACTTCCTATAAACCTTCAACAAGTTTCTTTCTAGTATTTAAACCAACATCTGCTTGCTTGAAAGATTTCTTGGATATACTTTAATATGGCAATTTTTAGAAATTATGCAGTTTGAACTCTTGAGTGATTCTGGACATTATCTTTGATTTTTCTTCATATTGGTTTTTGATAGACCGAGAAATTACCGCTTTTATGGCCTATTTTTATCTAATAAATTAGTATTTTCATTTACTTTTATTTGAATTTTACTACTTTTCGTTTGTTTTCCTTTTCTTATGTTAAGAACAAGAGTGAAGGAAAATGGTGAAGAAAATTGATTTTCCCACTTCATACAAAGCTAAAAAACACCAGTATTTTACGTTTTTAACCCCAGCGGCAGTTAACCGCCGATGGGAAGGACGCGGCGGCAGTTAACTGCCGATGGGATCCGGCGGCAGTTAACTGCTGATGGGAAGGAAACAAGCGGCAGTTAGCTGTCGTTGCTATGTTTTGCCTATATTTTCTAAAAGTTCACATTTTTTCATCTTAATGTTAACAAAAACTAATTCTAACATAATTTTAATTTTTTAAAAAAACTGATTTTAAAAAATCAGTTTTTTAAAAACAGATTTAATTTAAAAAAAAAAACTAATTCTAACAATTTAAAGAAAAACTGATTTTTTAAAATCAGTTTTTCTTTAAATTGTTAGAATTAGTTTTTGTTAAAATTAAATCTGTTTTTAAAAAAATTAAAAACAGTTTTTAAGTTAAAAAATTAGCTGTCTTTTTTTGTTAGCTTTTTCACTTTAATCGCATATATTTTATCGTTTTTATTCACTCATTTTCTCGTTTTTGTTCATATTAAGATGAAAAAATGTGAAGTTTTGGAAAATATAGACAAAACATGGCAACGGCAGCTAACTGCCGCTGGTTTCCTTTAACTGCCGATGTGATTAAAAACGTAAAATACTCATGTATCTTAGCTTTCCATGAAGTGGGAAAAGCAACTTGGTGAATTTGATCAAGTCCCAATGTTAAAGCCCAAATCAATGCAAAAGGGGTTGAAAAGTGTAGACAATGGTTAGGATGGGCGTAGTCAAAAGCCCCATGTTCGTATTTAGAAGTTGGAAGACAAAAAGATGAGAAAAGTTTCTTTCAAAAAAAAAAAATGAGAAAAGTTGTAGTCATAGAGCATTATGGGTGTCTCTAACGAGGCCTTACGACTCTAGCAGATGTGACTTTTGAGAAAACTTCGGTTATAGTTTGATTGATTTTAAGGGTTTGCTGCATTTATCTGAGTTAAAGGTCTTGTTGGCCACTAAAGGCACGACCTAAGGCCTATATAATCCACTCTCTTCACCATATATACCTTAGATCATTTGTACTCATTTTCTTACATAGTTTTAGCATTTTCTCTCAGGAGAGATAGGGTTCATAGTTATTGTTTTGTACCTTACTTTCAACCAAACCAATCTAAAAATTTAATCTTTTAGCTAATCAACTTAAAAAAAGAAACTGGTAATCAACACCTCGAGGAAACGATAAATTTTAATACTCCCTCCGTCCCAAAATATAAGCAAAAATTGGTCAACAAAAGTTAATGTATTTGGTTCAAAATTTGTACCAAATACATTAACTTATGTTGACTCATTTTTGCTTATATTTTGAGACAGAGTAGTACACGATAAAAATTGTTCACTTGGCGTCGTTGTTGGGGACTTGTTAATATTCATTTGTTTTTCTATCCTGATTAGACTAAAGTTCTCTTTTAATTTTATGTTCCGGTTATTTTCTTGTTTGGATTAAAAAAAAAACTCAATCTTGGGGAGATTGTTCAATCAATACCCGAGATTGAGAGATTTCTCCATCAACTATGCTACTCCCACCATTACGGATCCACATTCAAGTATTGTGCGTCCTGCGGTGGAGGCTAACAATTTTGAGTTAAAATTTTCTTTGTTGTCCATCATACAACAAAGTCAGTTTTCCAATGTGCCTATGGATTACCATAATCTTCATTTATCTATTTTTATTAATGGTATCACAAGTGATGCCATAAGCCTTCCCTTTTTCACTAAAGGATAGATACAAAACTTGGCTACATTTTTTGTAATCCGAATCCATTTCTACATAGTATGAGCTAAGGAAAGCCTACCTAGCAAATTAAAGTATCCTCCCCCCCCCCAAAAAAAAAAAGGGCTTCTATGTGGAATCAAATCACAAACTTTTCTCAATCTTTATATATCTCTCATATAAGAGATGACAATGACAATGAATCACTAGCAACGGCAAGCGATAGAGCGGTTCCCCCCAAGAAAGGGGGTGGTTATGATGTTGAAGCAATTGATTAAATTTCTGTAAAAATTGAAGCTTTATCAAAGCAATTTGAAAAATTAAGTGTCGATGATATTGCCTCTTGTAACCCAATCAAAGGGGTAATTCTTATTCAAGCACTTTCAATGTGAGATGGAAAGACCACCCCAATTTTCTTATAGGAATCAAAACCTTCAACAGTCGGTTGGATCACCTGGTTATCCAAAAGGACCAAACAACCCACAAAAATCCAATTTAGAGTTAATGTTGGAGAATTTTGTTTTAACACAAACAAAACAAAATGAAGATTTTAAAAAACAAAATTTCTACATTGGTGAAGCTCTAAAACAATTATGGGATCCAAGTAGGGGCGGATATAGACGTTTGTTACATGTGGGGTTAAAATTTCAAAGAACAATAATACAAACTGTATTAAAAATAAGAAGTAACATTGTTTGATACAATACATTACAATGAAAATCGTCTCATATTCATTTGTTGAAAATGAACTAAAATGACATCATTGCTAATTGTTAAAATAACATCTCTTTATATATAAGTTACAAAACATTCGTTTAGTCACTAATCACCCATTTTGTTACATAAGTTACTCTTCACAACTTTCATAACTGAAAAAAAACACGTTCAACATTTGACAAACAAACAAATATTAACGGCTTAACCTTTTCGAGAATCTGAACATATTTTAAAAAATGATCATATGAATATGTATTTAATCTCACTTGGTACATTACTACTAAAGAACTGAAGCTTTTAGATTTCGCAACCAAAGTACTTAGTTTTATTATTCTCAACTAGATATCACATGTTTCATCTTATGAAATGCTTATGTATGAGCAAGTTCAACACAATTGCAAAACATAAAATTGAGCAATATGCATGTGTTTTATTTATTAAAAAAATATAGAAAGTGCATGTGTGGCTTTAGCCACACATAGCCACTAAATACATCCGTCCCTGGATCCAAGGTTGATTCAATGGACACTCACAATAAAATACTTGAGACTCAAATCTCCCAAATTACTCAACAAGTGGCTTCCACCACAATAACCTCTGGGGTCTTACGATGATAGCCGAAACTAAATCTTAAGGGTGCGTTTGGTTTGAGAGTTTTGAAGGGGAGATGATAGAATATTTTTAATATGACGTGTTTGATTCAATTTTTAGAAGGGGAGGGGAGCAAAATCCATTCAAAACCCACTTTTTGCTTTCCCCCAAATCGGAGTTTTTCGGAGGGGAGGGGAGGGGAGGGGAGGGGAGGGGATGTCTTTAAAATTTTATTACATTGATCATATGATCTCAATATTATCTTGTAATAACTTTTATTATTATTAGGTTATATTACTGTTGTAACAACTTTTATTATTATGTTATCTATCACTCTTATTTGTTATATGTAAAAACAAACATCTTCATATATTTATTTAAGTTTGGTAAAACAGTAAATTAATTTTAAAATTCCTCCCCTCCCCATGTGAACCAAACACATTTTTAATTGAAATCCCTCATGTCCCCTCCCCTTCCCTCCCGTCCATTAAAATCCCTTCCCTCCCTTCCGTTGAACCAAACGGACCCTAAGGATCATGTCAATTTTATAACAATAGTTGAAGGGGAATGGGAACCTATGGGCAATGAAGATGGGTGTAGTAACCAATAGTTGACGTCATCCTTGAAGGAAGTCAATGCTATAATTCTCAATAAATTACCTCCTAAGCTTAAGGATCCTGATACAATCTACATTCTTTGCCTAATAGGTGAATGTGAATTGAGTATAAGTGATTTGAGGTCTAGTGTTAATCTTATGTCTTTGGCCATCTATCAAAAAATTGGGAAGATCTCAAACAAACCAACATAGTCCTAGAACTTGCAGATAGTTCTAACAAATATTCGAGTGGAAGTTTGGAAGATGTTCTAATCAAGGTCAGAAATATGATGGTTCTCACTAATTTTGTGGTTATGTACATCAAGGAATATGATGTTCTTTTTTTAGGTCATTAATTCCTTGCTACTGTGGGAGCCCTAATTGATATAAAATGAAAGAAAATATAATTTAGCTTTGATAATAAGTTGTTGAATTCCAATATGTCGATAACCTAAATGCAACTTCTTGTTACAACCTTTCTTTTAAATTTCATTAAATTAATCATATTGTTGAAGAAACATTTTTAGGATAGGAATCCAAGAAAGATTAGGAGTATGATAGCCAAAACACCATCACTCTAACACAAGCCACCACCATCCAAATTCTAGAGGACCTCAATGTAAGAACCAAATAGTTTCAATGTACAATATCTCTAGATTATGATCTGATGATACCAAGAAGAATAATAAAAAACAAGATTTTATTGTTTTTTGTGTATCATGTAAAAAACTATAAAAAGGTCAAATGAGCTTCCATATTAAAACATCAATATATAAAGGGAAAATGATGAGATATTTTCACAATAGAAATTAAAAATAAAAAACTAAACCAAATAAGTAAAAATAAAACCAGACCAACTATAAACTTTTATTCGCATACACAAAACACAATAGTTGTTCATATCATACATGAAGTCCAAACGAAAACAAACACTAACATAAATAAAAGGAACCAACATACATTCAACACAATAAAGTCATGAAGTTACTCCATATATAAGTGAATTTCATTTCATATCAACGTTGGTCATCATCATTGGCATTGTTTGAGCCACTAGCACCTGACCCATCCATGTGGTTGCGATAGTTTTTGAGGTCTTTCCCAAGAGACCGAACAAACTCCTCAAAGCCCAACCTATTCATCGTCCATAGTAAATCATCAGCTGAAACAATCATTTGATGTTCTACATTGGCTTGTTGGAAAGCCTCACTTGTGACCATGTCCATAAATTTAGACACACATAATTGCATTAACTCCTTAGCATCATCAGTGATTATTGTGTCTGGTGGAAGAACACTCTGCATCACTCTTGTCACATGATTGATGGGCATACGCACTTCCTCGCCCATTGCTGGAGTTGAATTTTGGTTCTCAATTGCAACGCCAGTGTCGTTGTTGTTGTTGGTGGTGTTTCTTTCACCTACAAATTTTTTTTTTTATAGAGGTAAAAGGAAAATTTACACCACTAACACACACGGAAATAATGAATGATAATTAAAAAATATGAAAGATATATAAAATTGAGAGAAAGGTCAAATATGGGATCCATTTATTTTTATTTTTATCATCCCGTCAACTCTATATTTCATTTAAAAATTAACTATTTTCTCATGTCAAAGATGGTTAACTAGTGATACAAAATCAAACCCCAATTTCTATATCTTGTTTTACACACATTTAGAGAGGAAAATAATGGCTTGAGAATCCAACGAGAAAAATTTAAGAGAAAATAAATACATGAGAAAAAGTCTAATAAAAATTAAAGCAGTACAATCTATTATTAAATTAAATATTGAGAAAATCTTTATTTCTTGCACGTTAATAAAGACCAGCTTTATCTATGTGATAAAAATCTACAAATAAAAAACCGGTATACTCAATCTTTTACAATGTAGAGAAGTTAGAATATCTAAAATATGTGGTAAACTTGGGCTTCTTTGGTATAAACAAGAATCTGGTAAACTCTTTTTTTTTTTTTTAATTATAATGATTATCTATTATTTAAAACAAAAAGAAGATTTCAACTCATATTAAATAGATATGAGTGTTCTTTTGTTATTTAGAGTGCTTACCGGAGCCTGCTTGTGTCGAATCGCTATCGTTAATAGAGGGGCTTCCATGCTCCATGTTGCTTTTCCACTTAAATTCTACCAACTGAACAATGGATGAGAATTTGTTTTGAGAAGAATGGATGAGAATTTCGGTCTTCACTCTTCTGAATTTATAGAGGGAGAAGGGCTTGCAATGTAGATTAGAAACGTAAAATTGTTGAGATGTCATCTTATTAGTCGATGTACACGTGTATAGAGGATGACATGTAATTTGTATTTGGGTCCAGGCCTTTTCTGGTGTTTAATTTTCATTGCCTTATAAAAAAAAGGATGACATTTTTTTTAATTTTGAATTTAATAAAATTAAAACTAAAAATAATATTTAATACACTTTATATTTAATAAAATAATATTTATTAATGTTTAATAAATTTTTGTCAAAAAAAAGAAATAAAATTTAATTTAATAAACTTTATATTAAATTCTAATAAATATAAAAAAAAAGTTATATTATATTTGGATACATTAAATATTATTATATATTTCATTATAATAAATGTTAATGGTTGTGATTGTAGAGATTAGAAGTATTTTATCATTTTTGGTCAAAAAAAAAAGAAGTATTTTATCATTTAAGACCCCATTTAATAATTTATTTAATGTGTTATAATGAATTTCAAAATTTTTAAATTTTTTTCTAGAAAATCAACATTCTTTTAAGTCTAAAATTGTCATGTCGTTAGTTTTATGTTTTGAGTAGCCTCTCTTAATATCATTTTTTTATGAGTAAATTACACTCTCCTGCCCTAAAAGAAGCTTGAATTACACTCCTCACCCCTCTTATGTTAAAATATACACTCTCATCCCTTGAAAAGTAAAATTTATACTCCCCTCCCCTATGAGATGCTTGAATTACAAATTCTTCCCTTAATAATTAAATATACACTACACTTTAATCTATATTAACATAAATAAATATTTTTATGATATATACTAATTGTTAACCATCATTTAAGACAAATATGTTCATTTCTTTATGATTTAAAGGTCAATGATAATTAAATTTAAATATTTTTTTATTAATTTTATAACTTAGAATATAAAATTTACTTTTAGATAACCATAGTTTATCGACTTTAGTACTATTTTTACATATTTTAATTTTATTTTGTGTTGTTTCATATTTTTATAATAGGATTCAAAACTATATGTTAATGAAATTGTGAATAAAAAATAGTAAAAAATATGGATTCAATTTTTTATTATATTAAAATGGACCCGCAATACTACTTTTCTTTTAAGCGTGTTAGATTATTTTTATGCTAGATTAATAGAAATAAATAAAAAAATTATTAAGGTAGTAAAGTGTATATTTTAACATAAGAGGGGAGAGTTATGTGATTCAAGCTTCTCTTAGGGGAGGGGAGTGAATTTTTTTCTAATATGTTTTTAATTAGAGGGGATGGAATTGTATATTTTAACATAAGAGGGGAGAAGTGTGTAATTCAAGCATCTTTCAGAAGAGGGAAGTGTAATTTACTCATTTTTTATTACTGATTTTAAAATTGATTTTCATTATGGTAAGTGATGATGGAACATCATATGATATTTTAGGCTATGTTTTTAGTTCTTTTCTTTGCATTTGAATGCAAATTATAAGTCATTTAGAGGAGTTGTCAATGGTTTGAGGAACTCTTTGTATGGTCTTCATTCGAGTCGTTGTATTTCAGTTTTATCCTCAATCATGCAACTCCATAAGTGGTTTGCACTCTTCTGAATTTATAGAGATCAATTGCAATGTAGATTAGAAACGTAAAATTGTTGAGATGTCATCTTATTAGTCGATGTACATGTGTATAGAGGATGACATGTAATTTGTATTTGGGTCTAGGCCTTTCCTGGTGTTTAATTTTCATTGCCTTATAAAAAAAAAAAGGATGACGTGTGTTTTTTTATTTTGAATTTAATAAAATGGAAACTAAAAACAATATTTAATAAATAATATTTAATACACTTTGTATTTAATAAAATAATATTAAATAATGTTTAATAAAATTTTGTCAAAAAAATAAAATAAAATAAAATTTAATACACTTTATATTAAATTCTAATAATATAAAAAAACTTATATTATATTTGGATACATTAAATATTATTATATGTTTCATTATATTAAATGTTGAAATAATTTTCAATAATTGTTTCTTTAAGTGATTTTCATTATGGAAAACAAATATAAAATAGATCTTACTTATTTTAAAATTGCTACATATTAATCTCTAAATTGTTGAGAATGAGAATCAAGTTTTTGTAATTTGTAACAATTTGCTGAGAATCAAAATCATTTAAAATTATTTAGAGTCATTGTTTATTTTATTTGTAATTTTGTTCAAAATTATATAATGTAGGGATTATAAGAATATCATCATTTAAGTTCCGATTATTATTTTTTCAATAAGTTTTAGTTCCAATTTTGTACAATTCAATATTTGAAATTTAGAGATATGGTTTCGATTTGATCGTCCAAATTGATCGTAAATAAAAAATTATTCGAATGCTATTGAGATTGTAAATTGTAACTTTACATGTTTGTGCAACTGAATGTTTGAAATTTAAAATTTCACATATTTTTTATTTAATAAGGAATTCTTCATATTTATTGTTTTAATTAATAAAATCAGTATAATTAAAAAATCAATATAATTTTTATTATTCCTATTTATTTTTTATTGTAATTGTAGAGATTAGAAGTATTTTGTTATTTTATACCCCATTTAATAATTTATTTAATGTGTTTTAATGAATTTCAAAATGTTTAAATTTTTTCTATAAAATCAACATTCTTTTAAGTGGTCTAAAATTGCCATGTGACTAGTTTTATGTTTTGAGTAGCCTCTCTTAATAACAATTTTTTATTACTGATTTTAAAATTGATTTTCATTATGGTAAGTGACGATGGAACATCATATGATATTTTAGGTTATGGTTTGAGGAACTCTTTGTATACTCTTCATTCGAGTCGTTGTAATTCAATTTTATCCTAAATCATGCAACTCCATAGGTGGTTTGAGTCTTTTTAGTAAGAAATAATGTAAATCGGCAAAACAAGACATCAAGTGAAGGATCAAGGATATGAAGATTGAATGTCAATGATTTTTAGAAGGTCATTGAAGACAATACAAAGTGAAAAAAATTCATTTCAAGTTCCAAGACATCGCAAGACGGAAGAACGCTCGAAAAAGGGATGAAAACTACAAAATTTGCATATGGGGTGCTGCGTGATGCGCCCCTGCACATGAGGCAGCTTTGGCTACTGCCTCATGTGCCACTACGCCTCAGTTCATGCGCCATGCACATTGTATGCAGGCGGGGAGTGTTGATTGCTTGCTTTTCAAGTTGTTTTATGGAAAAAGCCCAGTTTTATTCTCTTAACCCCTAAGTAATGATGCAATATAAATAGAGACACGTGCACACTTTTTAATTCATTCAGAAAGCTAGCGGTACAAGGCAAGTGTCAAGCATTAGAGCTTTAAGGTTTCTTCAGATCAAATGACATTGTTGTCACTTGGGTAGCAATGATGTGTTACTAGATACTGTTCACTATTTATAATATTAAATATAAGATTTAGTATTATTTTCAATGTTACAAGAATCTACAGGGTCACACACATAAGGACATATAAATCAAAGTTAAATAAATAAGTGGGACTTATTGTATTGGGGTGCATTTAACATGTGGTACTGCATAGCTTGCAAAGCCCACAAGTGGTTTCTTGGCTTGCAGAAGCCCAAAAATGGTTGTTTGGCTTACAGAGCACATAAGTGGTTTTATAAGTAGAACCCTATGCGGGAGAAACAATACTTTTAACCTAATTCACTTGTCAGAAACCTTAGTTTTTTTAACCATAAAATTGTCCCTCTCTCTCTAAACCTTCATTCGAATCAACTAGCAATGTGAGTGAAGGAGTTTTGTTTGTGAGGACTTAGTAGAGGCATCACTACTTTTGTTTGCTAGTGGTCATCGTTTCATGGTTCCTTCTCTACGGTTCAAAGAGGTAAACACATGAATCTTAAAGTATTTAAGTCATTTATGTTTGATTTGTGATTAATTATTTAATCAAGATATGTTCATCAGATTTGTTCCGCCAAGAGGATTAAAATTTCAAAACCCCTCTTAAAATCCCAACAATGAGCAATGGTTGGAATCTTGACTTTTTCTTCAAACTGTGTTGGTTGACCTTCCACAACAACTTATTCCTTTGCTTCTTCTGATATGTTGATGGGAGAATTGTTCTCCTCCTCATTGACACGCCCGCAAGTGTACATGATTGTCGTTGTAATAAAAAGTATCGTATCCAAATCGACTATAATGATTATTGACCAACTATTCTAGGTAAAGATCAAATCAAAGAAAGTTTTAAAAGAAGCAAGTATATATATTTTTATGAAGAGAATAAACAACTCTAAAGAAGTAGTTCGGGAGTTTAGGATCTATCGCAACGATTAAATCTTATCCCCAAAATCTCGTTACTTATCATTAGATCAAGTTTCCAAATATGAGATGAACAAAACTCCTCCCATTTTCATGGTAAAATTATTATCAAGACCCATTAAGCGCCGTCATCCTAAGACATCTCAAAAGAACCTAAACTATTTTCATGTGTCGGTTCAGTTGTTCAATCATGTTGATCGGATATCAAATCTTCATTTTCATTTGTCAAATCAATATATAGAGATTATGTAAATCTATTGTTCATTTCATTACATTATAAAAAGACCAAGATTAATTGGAAACTTGGTTTCATAAGAAGAAATACGAATATAGGTTTAGGAAGATTCAACCATTGGATTCTTCTAAACCCTAAAACTATAAAATACTACTCACTCGTGATCATACAAGATATAAATAAGTAGTGATGAAGTAGAAAAATACAAAGAATCTGGATTCGATGAACATCTAGAATAGCAAATCATCAAAATGCATCAAAATGAGTTTTTAGAGTTTTACAATCTTAATATCTAATCCTAAAGTTCACCATGCATACCCTACTTCTCAAAAACCCTAACGTGGTTGGCCGGAAATCTTCATTCAAGCCTCGTTAAATGCTGAATTTAAATTTCAAATCTCCCAAATGTTGATTACAGTGAACCAAATACATTCCACGACTCTTGGCTTTCCATCATTAATCATCACTCATCTGTTTCCAAGAAGTTGAATACCAATGAAGTGTTTCATTCAACTTAATATAAAGTTGAATTCCTTTGGTCTTGCCCCCCGTCATTCACCACCCCTGCGAGGTCATGGCTCACCACAACATCCAATTTCTTCTCTCCTACCATTGTTTAACTGGTTTGCACCCATCTTTCATTTCGGGTTTAGTTTTTTTTTGCTGTCAATCTAATTATTTGTTGTTGTGTTTTTGTAACAGCACCCCTTGATCCGAATCCTGTGTCTGATTTGGACAAGATTATCAATCAGTTCCGGTTGAAATATAGGACATACCTAATAGAGCTTGATGTCGAATATGTAAGTTCTATATCAATTGTTTGACAAAGTCCTTCAATTATACATTTGTTTTCTTTCAATTGTATGAAGCTTAATAATATCCACCAACCATTTACAGGGTGTTGTTATGCTGCCCATGATGTTTGTGCATGACTTTGGTGATCAGATTGATTTATATGCAACTTTGGTTGATCCAAATAACAATGAGTTTGAGGTATTGGTGGAAAGGAACAACCAAGGCATTTACTTGACAAAGGGCTGGCATGTGATCCGTGATTTCTACAATATAACTTTTGGTGCCTGGGTGACGATGGTCTTTGTAGGTTAGGGAAAGTTTGATATTAAAGTCAAGAATAGGTTTGGGAAGACGATCCGTTATCCCACTTTTAATCCACCAATGAGGTTTAGCGTTGAGAAGAATGTTATTCCAGTGATTTGTCATTGAGATGTTTAGTTTTGATCTATTTTTTTTTGTTCAGTAATTTTTAATCTCCTTTTGTCACTTCAGTGTTGTTGAACAATGTATTTACGAAAGCCGTTGTGGCGTGTTTGCTTAATATAATATTTTCTTATTTATCTTCATAATGGTATTAAGACTAATGAAAAATATTGGAGTATTACTGTCTAATCCTAAGCCATTACCATATAATGAATTATGCATGTTTATGTTGTTACTGAGGTCTTGCTTATTATTACACCATCAAATGCTATGCGAGTTCCAAACTGAAGTGAAGTTCAAATAAAAATCCAGCATAACACTAACATCAGTTATTCATCTCAAAATTTATTCTTAATAGAGCAAGCTGATCCTTTGTGTTCCTTAAGGTCCATTATACTGTTTCAAAAAAACAGAAGGTCATATTATATCCAGACAAATGAAAAACGCTCAGTGTCTAGATTGAAGTTAATACACACAATATGATTATTAGTGTTTTAATGGCCGTACTTAAGAAATTATATGATAGTTAAAGTACAATAGCAATCATATTAGTAACATGTTCAATCACAGAATGCATGCGTAGCTCTTTCAAGATTCCATTTGTGTGTCTGTAGTTCATGTTTGATCCATGGCTTCATGTGTTTCCCATTATTGCTGGAAAATAATTGATGTTGTGCATGTTCGTTTTCTGTGCTTCCTTAATAACAATGAGAACAATTCAGACTCAGGTGCCAACATAAATGAATCATTTCCAATGTTCACACGCGTGCCTTTTCACCTTAACGGTACTGATGCATCATTTTCCCATACAAGTACAACTACATCTGTCCCATATAAAAAAAATTAAGTTTCCAATGTGAATTAATTATAACCCACCTGTTCAAAGTTAGCATTTATCAGCCATTCAATCCCCCATTTAAGTGCTGCGCCGTTTTACATGCAACCCTTGGCTTTTAGTTTTTCCTGTTCCTCTATCCAATGCCCTTTATAACATAACCTCTATCTGTGTGTTTATAAAATTAGGTCCTGGCCGTGTATTATAGTCTCCTCAACAATGGCCTATGACATGGTTGGACAAACTGCATCTGCATTGAGTTCTATGACATGGTTTTACATTCAGGATCTGAAGATCAGAGTCTGAAGAACAGTGTCTGAAGATCAGAGTCTGAAGAACAGTATCTGAAGAACAGCGTCTGAAGAACAACGTCTGAAGAACAGCGTCTGAAGAACAGTGTCTGAGGAACAACGTTTGAAGAATAGTGTCTGAAGATCAGAGTCTGAAGATCAGTGTCTGAAGACTGGGAAGGTGATAGGTGGTCGTAATTTTACATATAGAGATTGTATAAATGTAAGTTTTTCTCCATGAATTGATATATAAAAAGGGAAATTCATAATTAATGACCTTTCATTTTATCATTGGTTGGCAGTTATCAGATTATAGTGGATCATTTTTAATTGGTTTATTTGTGACTGCTGACATACACCCTTTAGCTTTCGGTGCATGTTTGGAATTAGAGCATTAATTATAAAGTGCACATTGGGTAAAGGATGGCTTACGAGTATTACCAAGGCAAGTATAGTCATTGAGCTAAACAAATTGAAAACCATTCATTGCCTCAACAAGTCTGTCATAATTGCTCTACACTCATGGTACAATTTTTTGTAACATTAGTTGCCATTTAATTTACACTCTACTTTGATTGTCAAGCTAACCTCCACTTTACCTGCATAATTCAATCTGGATGTGCCAACTTGATAATTCTAATGAGATTGTCCAATTATAACCAAAGCATTTGTTCCAAAGACATGCAGCTCACCATTGTTCTTCACATATATACAATAAAGAAAACCTTAAAGTGAGTAGCATGAGACTTTGTATGAATTTATTTGAATTAACTAAAACAATGCTTTAACTAAAACAATTAAATCTATTTGTTTGAATTAGGGTTAGGGTTAAGGGGTTATACAATTAGGGTTGCATTGTACATTCAGAGTTTGAAGAACAGTGTCTGAAGAACAGTGTCTGAAGAACAGCGTCTGAAGAACAATGTTTGAGGAACAGCGTCTGAAGAACAATGTCTGAGGATCGGAGTCTAAAGACTGGGAAGGTGATAGGTGGTCGTAATTTTACATATAGAGATTGTATAAATGTAAGTTTTTCTCCATGAATTGATATATATAAAAAGGGAAATTCATAATTAATGACCTTTCATTTTATCATTGGTTGACAGTTATTAGATTATAGTGGATCATTTTTAATTGGTTTATTTGTGACTGCTGACATACACCATTTAGCTTACGGTGCATGTTTGGAATTAGAGCATTAATTATAAAGTTCACATTGGGTAAAGGATGACTTACGAGTATTACCAAGGCAAGTATAGTCATTGAGCTAAACAAATTGAAAACCATTCATTGCCTCAACAAGTCTGTCATAATTGCTCTACACTTATGGTACAATTTTTTGTAACATTAGTTGCCATTTAATTTACACTCTACTTTGATTGCCAAGCTAATCTCCACTTTACCTGCATAATTCAATCTGGATGGACACAATTTAGATAGATATTCAGCATCATTCCCTGGTTGCTCTATCAAATGTGTTCCTTTTCTTTGTTTATAAATTTGTAATATCTATTCCTTCTCTTCAAACGTATGTCACTATGATGGTCAACAAAAAACACAAAAACCAAAATTGGAATCAACCGTTTACTGACATTACTAATGGTAACATATCGTTGTTATGATGTTTTGCATTTTAATTCTTATATACTGTAAATCATAGTGCTTCTTATTTCCCTGTTACATTGTTGTACAGTTGTTCATCAAGCTGAACTGCCACACGGGTCAGAGGGGAGCCTTTTTCGAAACTTTTCTCCAATTGGTCCGGGTAAATATGTTCTGAAGCGTGTACGTGTTGCAGCTGATAGCATCGATGGCTCCAAGTCACAGGGACACAAGAATAATGAATATCACACCAGATCCAAGGACATAGGCGAAAATTTATCCGTTGTTTAATACATTGAATATTTACTGAAATTGATTTTTACATAAATACATGACCCGTGCGGCAGCACGGGTGGAAAGTCTAGTTGTAGAGATGATGATGATTCAGTACTATCGTGTGCCTATTTATAGCCTAAGAGGATTTTAACACTCCATTACATCAGATGAATCTCCATCTTACATAAAAAATACATGGAGGGAAAATGGGAGGATTACGGTCGTAACCCAAGGTTACGAGTGGCCATAAATATTGCTTTTAAATGTACTAGTCTTAATTCATTGTGCCCATTTGTAACACTCTTTAACACCGTTTGAGTAGGACACGTCTTGTGAGACTTTAACTTTATCACTTTTAGCTTGAAATATTCACTTGGCTCCATGATTATTCCTACAGACGGAAAACAAACAAATAATAGTGAAAGGTCCTAAAAATCTAAAAAAAATGACCAAAATTTCAAGTAGAACATAACCTAAAAGGAGTTGTAATAATGAGTTGTCAAACTCCAGCAATCTTGAATATTTTCTTGTCCTCAAGCAAATAATAAAAGCTAGGACACACATGTGTAAACATTGGGACGAAATGAGAGACCTAGAAATCACCAATTCAATTCAAAGTTAGAGGCATAGACTCCTCAAGGGCACAATGTTCCCCCATAAATTCTAGATGCTTTTGAGTTTGCTTCAATTTACCCCTCAAAAAGATTAGTTCCCACCACACAATTGACTATAAACTTTCGTCTCACCATTCCCTTTTAAAGAGGCGTATGAATCAAGAATACTTTTCATCAAGAGAAAGATTTTCGGTCAAGGAAATTTAGTTTTTTCAATAATTATTGAGGTACTTATTCAAAAAATAATTATTGAGGTACCATTATAACCTTTTTTACAACCAATTTTTTTTAGCATCATTTCGATTTTTGAGGCATATGAGGATCAACCACCTTTAGAAAAGTTGACCGGATTAGGGTTACCAATCTTAGCGAATTTAGTGTCCTTTAATTTTCCAGGCATCGAGGATCAACCTCCCTTAGAAAAAATGATCGGACGAGGGTCATCAATCCCACTTAGTTGCCTTTTAGTGCCCTACAATCTAATCTATTAGATCGGGAAATTTTGAGTCTTAGGCTGGCCTGAAAGGTATTCAAGCTTTTAATTAACAGAGGCGAAACAATATGATTAAAGTTTTCGTTTTCATACAAGCTTCGAGAAGACAAAAAGGTTCATTGAAGTTATAAGTCAAGTAGTGTGGAACCTAAACCTATGAGGGATTTTTAAATCACACAAAAGTTTCGATTGATGAGAAAATGTGCCTATGATGGATTTTTAAATCACACAAAAGTTCCGCAAATGTATCTCATCCATTTTTCGTGCTCTTGAAAATGGTGGAATAAGTTGTGCTTCTCCTTTGATTCCCATATCTAATTTAACTTTTTCAGTGTTTCGGTCTCCTATCTCATTTTTTATGATATGGTCTATTCACTTGTAATATGACAATGTTTATTAGGACATACCGAATATCCATGTCATTAAAAATATGTCTAATAAGTGTTGTCAAAATTATAATATGGATGCTGTTGTATTTTCCCTCTTGCACCAGCTCCCCTCGACTCAAAGTGAACTCTTTGTTACAGTCATGTAGAGTTTGTGGAAGCGCATGAATTTGAAGTTGTGGCGGCAACAGAACGAATCGAGTATGCAGACTGTTGAACGTGCAACACATTCTTGATGAGTGGCATGCAACTCAAAACATTAGGTCGCGACAAGCATCAACCTCGTCTAATCTTCAGGGTAGTTCCACCTGTAGTGAAGAGGTGAAATGGACAAAAACTGGCAAGTGGAAGATACAAATGTAATATTGATGCCTCGTTCTCCTCGGCCTTGAATATGGTAGGTATTGGTATATGTCTAAGAGATGATGCAGGTGAGTTTGTTCTTATTAAAATTGACTACTTTTCTCCCATATGTGATGTTGATGTGGGGGAGGCTATTGGTCTTCACACGACACTAGAATGGTTAACAGACCTTCAGTTTGAAAAAGTAGATTTTGATTTAGATTCTAAGAAGGTTGTTGATCAGTTTAGGTCAGATATAGAGAATAATAGCGAGTTTGGTTGTATTATATCTGTCTGTAGACAGTTATTTCACAATAGTTTTCAGAACTCTCATGTCGAGTTCAATAGAAGGCAAGCTAATGGGGTCGCTCACGAGTTAGCTCAAGTAGCCCCATATAATCTTAGCCCCCACATTTATTCTGACGTACTGTCATGTATCTGGCATTTGTTAGCTAATGAAATGCAGTGAATTTTTTCTTCAAAAAAACAAAAAGTGTTGTCACATCATAAATGAAGAGATCACGCCAAAACTTATTTTTAAAAAATAAAAAATAAAAATAGAGACCAAAAGTGCATACAAACCAATAAATTATTAATATATCTAATTAAAATGCTAACGTGACACCAACATCAACAATCCACATCATACTAAAAATTGCCCCATCAACCTTAAGAGTTGTATCCAATTTTAGAAATTGTAGAAAATAGGAGGATCAAATTACAAATTAAAAATATGGGGACTAAATCAAAAATTTTACAAAATATACGGGGACTAAAATTACATTTAAGTCTGAATAATAATTGATTAATTTTTTTTAAAAGTTATAACCAAATTGAAAAGCGAGGGAGCACATTGCCACTCATTGTTGTCTTGCCCAACTTAGGGATTAGTCGCTGCACTTGTACGCAGAAAATATCCAATTCACATTGAAAAAGAAAAAGAAAGAAAAGTGATGTGGCATCCACATATGTAATGAATTTATTACAATGACAACTAAAAAATTGACACATCGTAAAAAAATTGGGTGAGGGATTCAATTCCGGTACTTTAAAAATTAGGGGACCAAAATGTAGAAATTAAAAGTATGGGGATCAAAATTCATAAATTTATAAAAAAAAAGGGACCAAAACTCCAATTAAATCTAAATTTTAGCTTCCTTTATTGAGTAAATATGTAAATTTTAGTAGAATCATTATATATATATATATATATATATATATATATATATATATATATATATATGGTCATGTTAAAATCACATATATATGGTCATGCTAATTAGTACCCATGTGCCACTGGTTAAGGAAGTCAAAAGAAAAAGTTTTAATTGAAAATGACACTGCACAATTTTCAATATAATACTATTATATTTGACTTCCTTAACCAGTGTCACAGGGGGCACTGGTTATATATATAGCGCTGTCGCTGTCCTATGTTTTTTGCATTAGCAGTGTCGGTGTTGTGCCAGGTGTCCGCACTTATTTTTATGGTTCGTATTAATGGAAAAATTAAACATAAGAAGTAGATTGAAGAAGTTAAATATGCTAATTTAAAAAGAGATACACACACAAAATAGGTTGTGAGTCCTACTGTGAAGTGAGTTCCACCATCATTAATTATTTTTTATTGTGTGTCTTTATCAGAAATGAAGAAAGTCATAAATGGAAAAAATACTAACTCTTTTCTTCATTTCCGTTATAGTTGGAAAGTGTGGATGAGTGTCCTTGATTTGTGGAGTATGCGTATTCCTATCACTTCTTCGCCAAATCAATGGTTTGATTGTTGGCTTGGTGCAATAAAGGGTGGTTTTCAAAAACATATACATGTGGATGAGTTCATGAGCCTATGTTACGTTGTTTTTTTTTGCTTCTTTGTGTATCTAGATTATGACATCTTGAGGAAATTGGTGTCCTTGAGCTCTGCAGGTTGCCTGATGCTTTAATTGTGCTGATCTCAAAATTACGGTTGGTGTATTGCATATTTTTGGTAGCAGTGATGTTGTTGAGGAGTTGTTTTTCTTGCCATTTTTTTTCGTGCTTAGTGCTAATTGTTGGGAAAAAACCAGACTTATGAGTCTCTTTTAAATGCGGAAATAATTATCCCAACCACCTGTGCAATTAAATGGACAACCAGAAAAATCCAATTCCAAAACAGAATAATAATAGCAGCAAAATAAATATCAGACACCAGAATTTTAACGTGGAAAATCCTCTCAATGTGAGAGAATAAAAAACCACGGGACCAAGCCAGGTAAATCTTCCACTATGAATAAATAATGGGTACACAATAGTCTTCTAGTAAACACTAGGGAGCAACAATAATCATCACCAAGGGTGGAAACTAATCAACAACACAACTTCCACACAAATGGGTAAACTAGCACAACCTAGAGATAGATTTAAACTAATAGTAAAAATTAACTAAGTGATAGAAAACACATACTCAAGTTGTAGCTCAAACCAAGTAACTTTGCTACACACTCTTTATCACTTAGAACCAAAATCTCTTCTTCTTCTCTCCCACGCGGCTGCTGCTATTGTTGTTTTTTGTTTTTCGCTACTGTGTTTCTGTGTTGTAACTAGGGATTCAAAATCCCTTTTTTTCCATCACATGACACATGGGCCAAGCCCATTGGCTTTTGTTTCTTTTTGTATTTTTTTTTCTTTTATTAATTGGTGGGTCCCACTTGGGGAGTGACCCCACCCAACAAATCTCCCCCTCACGACTCAAGTGGGAAGGAGCTGCTCCACCATGCCCGCCTTCTTTCTGCAGTAGATCATCTTCGTCACAGGCAAGGTCTTTGTCATCATATCTGAACCATTCTCGTCAGTATGGATCTTCTCAAGTGAAAACGACTTCAACTCCAATGCTTCTCGTATCCAATGATACCGCACATCAATATGCTTCGACCTGGAATGAAATGTCGGATTCTTTCCAAGATGGATTACACTCTGACTATCACAAAACAACACAAACTTCTCTTGCTCAACGCCTAACTCTTGTAGGAATTTCTTCATCCACAAAAGTTCTTTGGCCGCTTCAGTAGCTGCAATATACTCAGCTTCAGTAGTGGATAAAGCAACACATTTTTGTAACCTTGATTGCCAAGACACTGCTCCCCCTGCAAAAGTCATCATGTAACCAGAAGTAGATTTTCTACAATCAAGATCACCAGCCATATCTGCATCTGTGTAGCCATCTAACACAGGATCACCACCTCCAAAGCATAAACATACTTTAGAAGTGCCTCGAAGGTATCTGAGAATCCACTTCACTGCTTGCCAATGGTCTTTACCAGGATTAAAGAGAAATCGGCTAACAACACCAACTGCATGAGCAATATCAGGTCTTGTGCATACCATAGCATACATCAAACTACCAACTGCGGATGCATAAGGAACCTTCTTCATATCTTCTTTGTCATTCTCACTTGTAGGGCATTGTTCTGAACTCAATTTGAAATGACCAGCAAGTGGAGTACTCACAGGTTTTGCTTTGCTCATGTTAAACCTCTCTAACACTTTCTCAATGTAATTGTGTTGAGACAACCACAATTTACCATTCTTCCTGTCACGAGAAATTCTCATGCCAAGGATTTGCTTCGCAGGACCCAAGTCTTTCATTGCAAAAGACTTGCTTAACTCTTTCTTCAAGCTTTGAATCTTCTTAGTGTCATGACCAACAATCAACATGTCATCCACATATAGCAAAAGAATAATAAAATCACCATCAGAGAATTTCTTGACAAACACACAATGGTCAGCTGTAGTTTTACCATATCCATGCTTCTCCATGAATGAATCAAATTTCTTGTACCATTGTCGTGGTGCTTGCTTGAGACCATACAAACTTTTCTTCAATCTACAAACAAGCTTTTCTTTGCCTTTGACTTCGAAGCCCTCAGGTTGCTCCATATAGAGCTCTTCCTCCAAATCACCATGAAGGAACGCCGTCTTCACATCAAGTTGTTCAACCTCTAGATTCAAGCTAGCCGCTAATCCAAGCACAACTCGAATAGAAGTCATCTTCACCACAGGTGAAAAAATCTCTTCAAAGTCAACACCTTTCCTCTGATTAAATCCTTTCACAACCAATCTTGCTTTGTATCTTGGTTGGGATTTATTGTCTTCAGATTTTATCTTGTATACCCATTTGTTCTTGAGTGCTCTCTTGCCCTTAGGCAACTTCACCAACTCAAATGTGTGATTCTCATGCAAGGAATTCATCTCTTCTTGCATGGCCTTCAACCACTTTTCTTTGTCAACATTTGCAATGGCCTCTTGGTAGTGCTCTGGCTCTCCACTATCGGTAATCGTCACATAGTCATGTGGAGGATATCTCTGAGAAACTTGACGCTCTCTACTAGACCTTCTCAATTCAGGCTCAACTGGTGGCTCAGGAGGTTCCTCTTCAACTGGCTCATCATGGTGAGGAACATGATTATCAGTTACATTCTCATCATCTACCTGTATATCTCCCTCATCAACAGAAGTTTCACTAGGAGGTTTAGGCGCAACATCATTGTAACTTTTAGCATCAGATTTCTGTTTCTCAGCTTTGTCAAAGTCTTCAATGGTTTGGTCTTCAAGAAATATCACATCACGGCTTCTGATAATTTTCTTGTCAACAGGATCCCACAATCTATAACCAAACTGTTCATGACCATAACCCATGAACAAACACTGTTTCGATTTCTTATCAAGCTTGGACCTCTCATCTCTTGGAATGTGAACAAAAGCTCTGCAGCCAAACACTCTCAAATAACCATAAGAGACATCTTTTCCTGACCATACTCTATTTGGAACATCACCATCAAGTGGAATAGAAGGAGAAAGATTGATCAAATCCACTGCAGTCGTCATTGCTTCACCCCAAAAGGCTTTTGATAATTTTGCATGAGAAAGCATACACCTGATTCTCTCATTAATAGTACGGTTCATTCTCTCTGCAACTCCATTATGCTGAGGAGTCTTTGGAACTGTCTTCTCAAGCTTGATTCCATGCTCTTTGCAATACTCTTCAAATGGACCTCTGTATTCACCACCATTATCTGCTCTGACACATTTCAGTTTCCTTCCTTTCTCTCTTTCAACACTTGCATGAAAGTGCTTGAACACATCGAGTACCTGGTCTTTAGATTTCAAAGCAAAAGCCCACACTTTTCTAGAGTGGTCGTCAATAAAAGTAACAAAATATAATGCACCACCAAGAGATTTACTATCCATCATGCAAACATCAGTGTGAACTAAATCTAGAATATTTGGCCTCCTATGAGGACCAGAACTATGAAAGGAAACTCTATGTTGTTTACCAGAAAAACAATGAGTACAAGTTTTTAGAGGTGTACCTTTTACCGGAAGAAAATTTTTCTTCACAAGAATGTTGAGTCCTTTCTCACTCAAGTGACCAAGCCGTGTATGCCACAAATCAGTCGATACATCTTCAACTGCATTCACCTCCTCCTTGCATAACTTTACAGGCATCCTGTAAAGAGAAGTGGGACTTTGCTCCTTTGCTACCACTAGAGACCCTTTGGTGATCTTACAAATGCCACCGCCACCAAAGTAAGTGTGATAGCCCTCAATATCCAAGGCTTTGGCCGAAATCAAGTTGAGACGAATATCAGGAACATGTCTAACATTCTTCAACTGAAGCTTGCAACCACTACTAGTTTCAACCCAAACATCTCCCATACCAACAATTTCACAAACTCCTTCATTTCCCATTTTTACCGTGCCAAAATCACCAATGGTATAAGATGAGAAGAAATCACGCCTAGGAGTAACATGGTATGAGGCTCCCGAATCAATAATCCAAGTTGAGTCATGGCTGACAAGATTTATGGAATCATCATCATCATCACAAATAATGTAGACATCGGTAGCACTATCATGTGCAACTGCAGTAGTGTCTTTATCATTTTTCTTCTCACTACCTTCATCTCTTTCCCTTGATTGATCTCTCTTGAGTATCCTGCAATTTCTTTTCATATGTCCCACCTTGCCACAATGGAAGCATGTAATTTCTTTTCTAGTTTTTGACTTGCTTCTTGACTTGTTGTGATTTTCAGATTTTTCACGCTTATGGAAATTTCTAGTTTGGCTTCTCCCCCGTGACTCTGTAACAAGAGCTTCTGACTGAGTAGGAGTACCAATCAAACCACGCTCCTTTCTTCGGGCTTCTTCATTAAGCATGCTTTCTTTAACCGTCGACATTACCAACTTCCCACTTGGAGCTGAGTTCGTCAGTGTCACAACAAGAACTTCCCAATTATCAGGCAAGGAACTAAGCAATAATAAAGCTTGCAACTCTTCATCAAGCTTAATATCAGTAGCTGCCAACTGATTCACAGTGTTCTGAAACACACTCATATGCTCTGCCATCGACTCCCCATCTTTGTATTTCATATTAACTAGCTTTCGGATCAAACATGCTTTATTTTGCACGTTCTTGCGTTCATACAACTCCTTTAATTTATTCCACATTGTATGAGCATTCGTTTCAGCTTCAACATGAGGATACACACTTAAATCCAGCCACTGTCTGATTATAGCAACTGCCTTTCTATTCATCTTCTTCCAATCAGCATCAGAAGTATCCTTGGCTTTAGCAGAGTCACCCTCAATAGGATCATACAAGTCTTTGGTGTATAACAAGTCTTCCATGAGAGTCTTCCAAAGTGTGTAATTGGAAGAGTTCAACTTAATCATATTTGGCTCAGAATTTTTCTCCATTTAAAATGCACAAAACAAACCAACCGGGCTCTAGATACCACTTTGTTGGGAAAAAACCAGACTTAGGAGTCTCTTTTAAATGCGGAAATAATTCTCCCAACCACCTGTGCAATTAAATGGACAACCAGAAAAATCCAATTCCAAAACAGAATAATAATAGCAGCAAAATAAATATCAGACACCAGAATTTTAACGTGGAAAATCCTCTCAATGTGAGAGAATAAAAAACCACGGGACCAAGCCAGGTAAATCTTCCACTATGAATAAATAATGGGTACACAATAGTCTTCTAGTAAACACTAGGGAGCAACAATAATCATCACCAAGGGTGGAAACTAATCAACAACACAACTTCCACACAAATGGGTAAACTAGCACAACCTAGAGATAGATTTAAACTAATAGTAAAAATTAACTAAGTGATAGAAAACACATACTCAAGTTGTAGCTCAAACCAAGTAACTTTGCTACACACTCTTTATCACTTAGAACCAAAATCTCTTCTTCTTCTCTCCCACGCGGCTGCTGCTATTGTTGTTTTTTTGTTTTTCGCTACTGTGTTTCTGTGTTGTAACTAGGGATTCAAAATCCCTTTTTTTTCCATCACATGACACATGGGCCAAGCCCATTGGCTTTTGTTTCTTTTTGTATTTTTTTTTTCTTTTATTAATTGGTGGGTCCCACTTGGGGAGTGACCCCACCCAACAAATCTCCCCCTCACGACTCAAGTGGGAAGGAGCTGCTCCACCATGCCCGCCTTCTTTCTGCAGTAGATCATCTTCGTCACAGGCAAGGTCTTTGTCATCATATCTGAACCATTCTCGTCAGTATGGATCTTCTCAAGTGAAAACGACTTCAACTCCAATGCTTCTCGTATCCAATGATACCGCACATCAATATGCTTCGACCTGGAATGAAATGTCGGATTCTTTCCAAGATGGATTACACTCTGACTGTCACAAAACAACACAAACTTCTCTTGCTCAACGCCTAACTCTTGTAGGAATTTCTTCATCCACAAAAGTTCTTTGGCCGCTTCAGTAGCTGCAATATACTCAGCTTCAGTAGTGGATAAAGCAACACATTTTTGTAACCTTGATTGCCAAGACACTGCTCCCCCTGCAAAAGTCATCATGTAACCAGAAGTAGATTTTCTACAATCAAGATCACCAGCCATATCTGCATCTGTGTAGCCATCTAACACAGGATCACCACCTCCAAAGCATAAACATACTTTAGAAGTGCCTCGAAGGTATCTGAGAATCCACTTCACTGCTTGCCAATGGTCTTTACCAGGATTAAAGAGAAATCGGCTAACAACACCAACTGCATGAGCAATATCAGGTCTTGTGCATACCATAGCATACATCAAACTACCAACTGCGGATGCATAAGGAACCTTCTTCATATCTTCTTTGTCATTCTCACTTGTAGGGCATTGTTCTGAACTCAATTTGAAATGACCAGCAAGTGGAGTACTCACAGGTTTTGCTTTGCTCATGTTAAACCTCTCTAACACTTTCTCAATGTAATTGTGTTGAGACAACCACAATTTACCATTCTTCCTGTCACGAGAAATTCTCATGCCAAGGATTTGCTTCGCAGGACCCAAGTCTTTCATTGCAAAAGACTTGCTTAACTCTTTCTTCAAGCTTTGAATCTTCTTAGTGTCGTGACCAACAATCAACATGTCATCCATATATAGCAAAAGAATAATAAAATCACCATCAGAGAATTTCTTGACAAACACACAATGGTCAGCTGTAGTTTTACCATATCCATGCTTCTCCATGAATGAATCAAATTTCTTGTACCATTGTCGTGGTGCTTGCTTGAGACCATACAAACTTTTCTTCAATCTACAAACAAGCTTTTCTTTGCCTTTGACTTCGAAGCCCTCAGGTTGCTCCATATAGAGCTCTTCCTCCAAATCACCATGAAGGAACGCCGTCTTCACATCAAGTTGTTCAACCTCTAGATTCAAGCTAGCCGCTAATCCAAGCACAACTCGAATAGAAGTCATCTTCACCACAGGTGAAAAAATCTCTTCAAAGTCAACACCTTTCCTCTGATTAAATCCTTTCACAACCAATCTTGCTTTGTATCTTGGTTGGGATTTATTGTCTTCAGATTTTATCTTGTATACCCATTTGTTCTTGAGTGCTCTCTTGCCCTTAGGCAACTTCACCAACTCAAATGTGTGATTCTCATGCAAGGAATTCATCTCTTCTTGCATGGCCTTCAACCACTTTTCTTTGTCAACATTTGCAATGGCCTCTTGGTAGTGCTCTGGCTCTCCACTATCGGTAATCGTCACATAGTCATGTGGAGGATATCTCTGAGAAACTTGACGCTCTCTACTAGACCTTCTCAATTCAGGCTCAACTGGTGGCTCAGGAGGTTCCTCTTCAACTGGCTCATCATGGTGAGGAACATGATTATCAGTTACATTCTCATCATCTACCTGTATATCTCCCTCATCAACAGAAGTTTCACTAGGAGGTTTAGGCGCAACATCATTGTAACTTTTAGCATCAGATTTCTGTTTCTCAGCTTTGTCAAAGTCTTCAATGGTTTGGTCTTCAAGAAATATCACATCACGGCTTCTGATAATTTTCTTGTCAACAGGATCCCACAATCTATAACCAAACTGTTCATGACCATAACCCATGAACAAACACTGTTTCGATTTCTTATCAAGCTTGGACCTCTCATCTCTTGGAATGTGAACAAAAGCTCTGCAGCCAAACACTCTCAAATAACCATAAGAGACATCTTTTCCTGACCATACTCTATTTGGAACATCACCATCAAGTGGAATAGAAGGAGAAAGATTGATCAAATCCACTGCAGTCGTCATTGCTTCACCCCAAAAGGCTTTTGATAATTTTGCATGAGAAAGCATACACCTGATTCTCTCATTAATAGTACGGTTCATTCTCTCTGCAACTCCATTATGCTGAGGAGTCTTTGGAACTGTCTTCTCAAGCTTGATTCCATGCTCTTTGCAATACTCTTCAAATGGACCTCTGTATTCACCACCATTATCTGCTCTGACACATTTCAGTTTCCTTCCTTTCTCTCTTTCAACACTTGCATGAAAGTGCTTGAACACATCGAGTACCTGGTCTTTAGATTTCAAAGCAAAAGCCCACACTTTTCTAGAGTGGTCGTCAATAAAAGTAACAAAATATAATGCACCACCAAGAGATTTACTATCCATCATGCAAACATCAGTGTGAACTAAATCTAGAATATTTGGCCTCCTATGAGGACCAGAACTATGAAAGGAAACTCTATGTTGTTTACCAGAAAAACAATGAGTACAAGTTTTTAGAGGTGTACCTTTTACCGGAAGAAAATTTTTCTTCACAAGAATGTTGAGTCCTTTCTCACTCAAGTGACCAAGCCGTGTATGCCACAAATCAGTCGATACATCTTCAACTGCATTCACCTCCTCCTTGCATAACTTTACAGGCATCCTGTAAAGAGAAGTGGGACTTTGCTCCTTTGCTACCACTAGAGACCCTTTGGTGATCTTACAAATGCCACCGCCACCAAAGTAAGTGTGATAGCCCTCAATATCCAAGGCTTTGGCCGAAATCAAGTTGAGACGAATATCAGGAACATGTCTAACATTCTTCAACTGAAGCTTGCAACCACTACTAGTTTCAACCCAAACATCTCCCATACCAACAATTTCACAAACTCCTTCATTTCCCATTTTTACCGTGCCAAAATCACCAATGGTATAAGATGAGAAGAAATCACGCCTAGGAGTAACATGGTATGAGGCTCCCGAATCAATAATCCAAGTTGAGTCATGGCTGACAAGATTTATGGAATCATCATCATCATCACAAATAATGTAGACATCGGTAGCACTATCATGTGCAACTGCAGTAGTGTCTTTATCATTTTTCTTCTCACTACCTTCATCTCTTTCCCTTGATTGATCTCTCTTGAGTATCCTGCAATTTCTTTTCATATGTCCCACCTTGCCACAATGGAAGCATGTAATTTCTTTTCTAGTTTTTGACTTGCTTCTTGACTTGTTGTGATTTTCAGATTTTTCACGCTTATGGAAATTTCTAGTTTGGCTTCTCCCCCGTGACTCTGTAACAAGAGCTTCTGACTGAGTAGGAGTACCAATCAAACCACGCTCCTTTCTTCGAGCTTCTTCATTAAGCATGCTTTCTTTAACCGTCGACATTACCAACTTCCCACTTGGAGCTGAGTTCGTCAGTGTCACAACAAGAACTTCCCAATTATCAGGCAAGGAACTAAGCAATAATAAAGCTTGCAACTCTTCATCAAGCTTAATATCAGTAGCTGCCAACTGATTCACAGTGTTCTGAAACACACTCATATGCTCTGCCATCGACTCCCCATCTTTGTATTTCATATTAACTAGCTTTCGGATCAAACATGCTTTATTTTGCACGTTCTTGCGTTCATACAACTCCTTTAATTTATTCCACATTGTATGAGCATTCGTTTCAGCTTCAACATGAGGATACACACTTAAATCCAGCCACTGTCTGATTATAGCAACTGCCTTTCTATTCATCTTCTTCCAATCAGCATCAGAAGTATCCTTGGCTTTAGCAGAGTCACCCTCAATAGGATCATACAAGTCTTTGGTGTATAACAAGTCTTCCATGAGAGTCTTCCAAAGTGTGTAATTGGAAGAGTTCAACTTAATCATATTTGGCTCAGAATTTTTCTCCATTTAAAATGCACAAATCAAACCAACCGGGCTCTAGATACCACTTTGTTGGGAAAAAACCAGACTTATGAGTCTCTTTTAAATGCGGAAATAATTCTCCCAACCACCTGTGCAATTAAATGGACAACCAGAAAAATCCAATTCCAAAACAGAATAATAATAGCAGCAAAATAAATATCAGACACCAGAATTTTAACGTGGAAAATCCTCTCAATGTGAGAGAATAAAAAACCACGGGACCAAGCCAGGTAAATCTTCCACTATGAATAAATAATGGGTACACAATAGTCTTCTAGTAAACACTAGGGAGCAACAATAATCATCACCAAGGGTGGAAACTAATCAACAACACAACTTCCACACAAATGGGTAAACTAGCACAACCTAGAGATAGATTTAAACTAATAGTAAAAATTAACTAAGTGATAGAAAACACATACTCAAGTTGTAGCTCAAACCAAGTAACTTTGCTACACACTCTTTATCACTTAGAACCAAAATCTCTTCTTCTTCTCTCCCACGCGGCTGCTGCTATTGTTGTTTTTTTGTTTTTCGCTACTGTGTTTCTGTGTTGTAACTAGGGATTCAAAATCCCTTTTTTTTCCATCACATGACACATGGGCCAAGCCCATTGGCTTTTGTTTCTTTTTGTATTTTTTTTTTCTTTTATTAATTGGTGGGTCCCACTTGGGGAGTGACCCCACCCAACACTAATCATCCTAATTACTTGGAGTTTTGTAGTTGTTAAACATTAGCTTGATTTTGGCCCTTGGTGTTAGTTCTTGAATGTTTGGTGCTGCCAATTAGAGTGAAGCACTCATCCTTTCTAAAGAGTAAAGACATCGTAAGGTGTTGCTTTTCCAACTTTGTAGCATATGATTGTGTGGACCTCTACATTCCTTTATAGAATATGGGTAGAGTGCTCTCTCTCACTATGATGCGAGGTTGGACTTTTTTTATATGAAATTTCAATTTATCCAAGGAAAAAGAAAACTAGTTTGTGACAACTTAGGAAAAAAATATTTCAAATATGATGAGAATAATTGGCCACAATTATGGTGAGTCTGATGAGAATTTATGTTTTTGATGATGTTTATACACGACTATAGTAAGTTGGGAAGATCGAGACCACTTATTTTTTCAATGCGACTTCTATGGTCGGCTTTTGAATCAAATTTATGGCTGGTTAGTCTTATCAACGGTTCGTCACGGTAATATCTCATATCATCTTCTTCAGTTCTGTGGGCTAGGGGGTTTTCAAAAATTCTCGCCTGTCTTTCAACATTATCTGGATTTCTGTGCTTTACATAATTTGGAGTGAGAGGAATGAGAGGATTTTCAACCATAAGACCAATCTTTTCCAATCCTTAACCGAAAAGGTTAAAGTCCAGACATTTTAGTACCTTTAATTGATGGCTCATGGAAGAATGAGGTGCAGGGAGTGCCAATCTTGTAAAAAGGAAGACAACTAGCATGGTGTTGTAAAAAGGTTTTAAGTGACATTGACGCTGATTTCACACAAAATAAAAGGGAGTCGTAGGTTTGGAGTTCATATATAAACAAGTAATCAAGGAAATCCAACCTAAACAATAAATATAATCCCTCCGTCCCAAAATATAAACAAAAATTGGTCAACAAAAGTTAATGCATTTGGTTCAAAATTTGTACCAAATACATCAAATTATGTTAACTCATTTTTGCTTATATTTTGGGACGGATTAATATTTTTTTAAACAACTAGTAACAATGACGTTTGTTGGAAAAGGAAACAAATTCGTCAAACACTAGTAATACTTTGGAATTTCCAGCCTTTATTGAGTTTTTAAGTCGTATACATATCCATAGACCATGATTGTCCATTAAGCGATTCACGACTTAAAAAAAAGTGAAACTATTTTAGACTCGTGTAGTTATCTTCATATTATGGATAGATATAGATACACGTGGAGGGGAGGCATGTCCATATATATATATATATATATATATATATATATATATATATATTATATTATAGGGGAAATACCAACTTATGCTCTAAGGTCATCTACAACTGTAAGTGTTTCACCTATTTAGCATCAAGCTAAATAGGTACCCCATTGTGGAGTGATATTTGCGGTGCTTATATTGAAGGGTGTCTATAGAAGGATTTTCTCTCCCTTAATTTTTTTGTGGATTTCACTTAATATTTTGTTAAGGTGTTGGGTTAGAGAAATTGAGTTTTTATTATGTATTGACATTAAAAAGTTGTATACTCGATGATGTATACGCGTAAGACCCACTTAAACACTCAAATATGAGAGCTCTCCTGTGGATAGTCTAAGGGCATAATTTAAGAAGCCAAATATAAAAATTTAATCTTAGAAATTGTACATTCATTTATATTAAAAGTTTTAAAATTTATTTCTTTAATACAATATTTATTTCCTAATTCCACTTTTAGCTCAGTAACTTGTGCATGTTAACGTGACCTTAAAAAAATTATCCTACATATGATAACTTGATGAGGAAGTTTTTTCAATGCATTTGGTAAGATATGGTAATAGCTAGTGAAATATAAGGAGAAAACAAGCGCAATTGTTGAAACTCTTAAATCTAAAAACTCTTAATCTAACATGTGAAACTATTTCAAGCATATTAAACGTGAAATTCTTAATCTAACATGTGAAAGTCTTTATTAAGCATAATAACGTATGGCAATTGATTTTTAGAAAGTAAAAAAGGTAAACACGGTTATAGTGAGCTTTATGGTATGTATGGTCTATTTGGTTCAAAGTATAAGCATGAAACTCTTATCCATTATCGTTGCGTAATTCCCCATACCAACAAAATAAGCACTTACATATGAAAATAAAAAAAATTAATGATAAATGTTAATTACTAGTTGTTAGATTAATAATCACTCATTCGTCGTGGTTTCAACTAGAACTTTCAACTGATAACTCCTTATCATTTAGTTCAAACCATTTATATATTTTAATTTACTGATTCTCTTTGTTTTGTTTCCAGTAATATATATTTTTGTTTATTCATAATATATTTAGAAGAAGTTATTATGGAAGAAATGTGCTTATTATTCACGGGGAAGACCCCGTATTTAAAGTGTTGCTTTCGATATACTCCTTCCGTATTTTTATTATAAATTATTTTGAAAAAAAAATGTTTTGGTTTTATTATACACTCTCTGTAAAAAATTATATGACGTTTTGGGCATTTCATACGTATTAAAAAATGTAATTAATTTTGTGTGGGAAAAAGATATAATGAGTTGTTGCACAAAATTGTCCTTAATAATTCACATGAGAAAAATAAATTAAAGAATTGAAATGAGAGAGAGTAATAGATAGTTAAGGGTAAAATGACAACCATACCCTTTTGTATTCTTCAACAAAAAGACCTTGTCATTTGTACCCTTGGGCGCCTAAAATGCATCCCAAGTGTCAAGAGTAATGCATGCAACAAGTCAATTGTTACCCTTGCAATAAACCAAGTGTCATGACTCATGACGAATACATGCAACGAGGCAAATGTCAAGAGGAATACATACAACAAGCCGAGTGTTGCCCATGCAATAATCAAAATGTCATGAGTAATGTATGCAACAACCCAATTCTTATCCATGCAGTAAACCAAGTGTCAAGAGGATTACATGCAACAAGCCAAATGTTATTCACGCAATAAACTATATCTCTTTCTTATTCCCTCTTGAATCCCAACTCTCTCTCTTTCTCATGAACTCACCAAAACTTGCCACTCTCTATCATCTCATTTTTTTCTTCTAAAAATGGAATCTCTCTTCTTCTCTCATCAGTCACAACCCTCTCTCTTTCTTCTTATGGATCATCTCCGCCCTCCTCTTATGTGCTCGCTCTCCGCAAATCCAGTGACAATCGAATCATGCATTTCTACTACGACTTCCTCAGTCGACAAATTCTTTTATGACTTTGCCAACACTTGGATTCGCACCACCAAAAGACCCACCTCCATGATCCCTTGCTCTGATGTCAAATCTTCTTCCGTCGTATGGCCTAATATGTGTAGATCAAACAAGGACTTAAATGAAATTTCTTTGATATACATTGTTGAAGGATTTCAAATTAATGTGATTGTTATTATATTTAATAATGGATTTTTATACGAATAATTTACTGTATTTCTTTTTCGAATTGAACTCATAACAATAATTTTATTCACCACAATTTCTAACAATATTACATTTTGCATATAACTCAACTGCAAAGCACAGTGCGAGGTCTAGTCTAGTAAAAAAGAAGTAAAATCTCACTTAATTTGATTAATGAGAAGTGGGCCGTCTTATTGGACCATAGATGAACCGGCCCAATTTCATCAAGCAACACTTAACATTAAAACGAATTAGGGCTTCTACCCATTCCACTATATAACCAACGCCACACCCTTCTTCTTTCATCGTCCCCATCACAAATTTCTCAATCTCATAGTTTCTTCTCCATATTTTTCCTTTTTATAATCTTTATTATTCTTTCTCAATTATAACATGTTATGCGCTTTTAATTTTATGGGCTATGATGAATCATAGAGATAGTCATGCACCACTCTGATTTTCAGTGCTGATAATTTTCTCATACCCATTATTTTTCTGAGCCCTTTTTTTCCTTCAATTATCATAGATCTTCTGAATTTTTGATGATTTTTTATTTGTTAATTTTTATGTGTTATTGAAATTAGAGAGCCAAATGATGCGGGGTTTATAACCCCAACCATGATGCGGACCGTACAGCTTTATAGCTTCTGGGGATGAAATTTTGGTTTCTGATGGTTCTCCGTTCGTTCTATATTCCATTGTTTATTTTTTATGTTTTTTAAGCTATGAAGAACCGACACTCTTCGGATTAGGCGTATTACTTCATAGTTTGAAATGTATTATTCTAGTGTCCTTTGATTAACATATTTGTTATAATTTTTTCTAACTTATTGGTGTTGTTAGACTAATTATCCTATTATTCTTCTTTTTTCTAGGATTTTATTTTAGGGCGTCATATATTTTTTATTTTGTTGAATTTATTTTTTGTTTGAATAAAATATTTTCCCGTTGAAGAAAATTTTAGTAATCTGAATGGAAAGAAAATCATAGTTGTGCTCCCTTATGTATTTAAGGTTGAGGAATCAGTTTTGGTTTTTCGTAATTTCCTCCTTGGTTGATACTTGGCATTCTGAGGGATATTTTCCATTTTCTTAGTACTACGGCCTTTTGAATTCATTTTCAAGATCTCTCTACTTTAAACAACAAAGGCAAAGTGCAACACTCGTAATTTTTTTTAATAAAAATAGTCCAAAAAAATTACTATTAATTAAATAAGTTTGTTTACTGAAATAAAAAAAAGCTTCTAGGAGTACATTTTTCTTTGCAATTCATTTTTTTTTATAGAAGTTAGAAGTATAAAACTCATTCCTAACAACTGCTTTCATTAATATTATATTTCTAACTAAAAAAAATAGTAGTATATTAGCATAGATCTGTTCTGTTCTAAACCATAGTACATTACCCATTATTGGGCCTGAAAGTATGTTCCCTCAATAGTGGAATGAAAATTGTTTTTCCCACCTCAAAGCTAAGAAACATTAGTAAAAATTTTACCTACGTAGTTAAGTATCGATAGATTGGTGCATCGACCTACGTAGTTAAGTGTCGATGGATTGGTGCATTGACCTACCGCTGTTCTCATCGGTAGTTGCGTCCTGAAACCTCTGCAATGGCCAAAACATGCTGAAACAACTTGTTTATATGAGTAAATTAAGCAAAATATCAATGTTACCAACAATTAACAAAACTAACAAATGTCGTATATTTACAAAAAAAAAACTAACAAAAGTCATGAAAAACTAACAAAAGTCCTAAACATAAATATTCTATTGTTGCCTCCTTTCTTGGTACATTTATATGTTATTACCAAGCATAAGATAGAAATTACTATAAACACACCCCTATCGATTTGCTGGTATGAGGCAGTACTCGTGGGGAGGAATGACATTTACCTTTGGGTTTAGGATATTGTTATAAATGTCATACCTAGGATAAATATTTGAGAGCTGAATGTTACCGTGGAGGAATGAAGCGCATGAAGAGCGTTGGCGAAATATTCAATGCCAGGTAGTGGTTTTCAAACCGTAAGTAACAGAGCCTGTTAATGGCCGAGTTTCAGGAATACTAAAGATATTTATGGAATACTCTGAGGAATGATTACTTTGCTCAAGACTTTGCTCTGCTAAGTTTCAGACTCAGAAACAGGCTACAAATTCACCCTTCAGACCCAGGAGACCCTTAAAGATTGAATCGTATGTTGTCGGATTATAGTAGTCCGGTTTTGAGGAATAATCAAGAATTATCCAAGAACTATTGTGAGGCTCTAGCATCAGGAAGATCGTCACTAACGCACAAGTTACAGTTAAGGTTGTGGTTAATGTTAAGGAGTTCTATGTCTTCTTTTGATGGGTTCCTTACGCAAGTATTCGGGTAAGCCGACAAAGATCACCTTATGTTGGTATGTTTTTAAAGATGGTGGAAATACAGACCTTGGACTGCTCGAAACCATATGAAGAGGGCCACAGATGAGAAGACCTATGGAGAATTATTCAGATAATAAGATTAGATGTGAATTGTGGATACAGTAATAAGTTACTGGAAGGATCCAATAGGAAATGATAAGTGTTGAAGTTTAAGATTTATTAATCGGGTACTCGAAGAGGCGTAACATGTGTTTGGGCTTACATGAGAGCCGGTAAAAGTTGAGTCTTATCCAGACGGATTATTTTCGGAGAAACTCGAGGAGTAACCAAGAGATATGATAGAGTTATGTGGACCTAAGTTGTCTTGGAAAAAGGTTGTGGATGTGAAATCCTTACGGGTAATTATAGAATGAGACTCGATTCATTAATGGATTGTTAGTTGCGTAACAAAAGTAAGTATTTTTATATTATCGTCTCCACAGGGATTAGTGCGCTATCTCGAACCGTTCAACAATCTTTATCGTTTTGAGTAAGGGTTTTGTAACTTGTTTGCAAATAAACTAATTGAATATAAAAGCGAAAATAAATATGACAAGAAATAGGGAATAAAAGCATTGAGATCGGAGTTCCTCAATCGAGCATAGAAAATAATCCAATAATCATGCATATGAATTCTAGCGTTTTAGCGAAATTATCACGTATCGCTCAACGATATCATTCGTGTCCAAATGACGTCGTGAAATCGATCGTATCGTTTAATCGACGATGTCTCAATCTATTAAACGATCCGAAAGCATTACGTTCCGACACTTTGTGCGATTATCAAAACCAAATTCCATGTCTAGAATTTCTTATTTTGATAGAAGATTATTCTAAACCTAAATTCAAAAGTATTTGTCAATAACAATTAAATCAAGCATGAGAATGAAAAGCAAAAATAACTTCAATAACACATAAATTGCTAAAATCATATATTTGCATAATCAAAGATTACATCTAAGCTAGAAAGAGTACCTCCAATCCCAACAAAGGGAGTTAGTTGTTCATTTTCATGACAACTATACAAAAATGTAAAGAAAGATGAAAATCCAAACCTAAGTTCTTGATTTCCCAAAGAGCCTTAGTTGATTCTACACTCCAATAACTCTTGCTCCTTGAAGATCAAAGCTTCTAGCCCTATTTTCTATCTAAAAGTTATAACTATATTACTACTAAACTGTAATAATAATGTTCTAAGCAAAAAAATATGAAACAAAGCTTAAATACTAAAAGCTGAAAGTGACATCTCGCCCGACGAGATTTGCTGTCTTTGCTAGTGGTTTTCAGCCACGTCTTCAAATGTCCTTAAACCGCCTTGGCTCGCTGAACGAAATTTATCTCGCTGAGCGAAATCAAGCTCCCCTGCTCCTGAAAATCCCTGTCTGAGCTCGCCATTAGCTCGCTCGGCGAGTTTATCAGATTCTTTTCTTCTTGTTTCTTTGCTCAAATCATGTCCTGGCTTGCATTTTCCTGCACAAATGGATGGGGTAAGAAGTAAAAGCAATATTGGGCATTTGATCAGTGATTATGAGCTTTTCCCATGATAACTTGCAAAACAAGCTACTTAAGTGCTTAAATTAACTATGCTTTTTAACTCAATTTTGACACTTATCATGGATTCAGTATATGAAAGATGAGAATTTCCAGAAGTCATAGAATGTTTCTAGAAATTACCACAAGTAAATAATGTATGAACTTAAGTTGCTTCAGGTATGCTTTCAGTATGGTTTCTGCAATGTTTTAATGATTATACATGTTGAGCTGACCATGAGATGGTTACAGAATTCAGAGTGTGGAGAGTAAAGTTAGAACTAGAGTATAAGCTATTTTGACAGGAGCATTGTTGGGCTCGTAACTATTGCTAAAAATTGTTTACAGGTTTCGGCGTATTTTCGTGAAAGTAAGTATATGGTTTATGTCCGAAAGGAAACACAAAGTCAGATGGCGATCAATCAGTAAGTTAAACAGGTGGTTTAAGCCACAAGAGAATCAACAAACGTAAGATGATTCTGCTGTGATAGTTATAAGTCACTAAGGAACAAGTCAGCCAGAGAATTTAATAATGGTGTATTACTCCTACTCCAAAGTGATTTGTTTAAATCAGAGTTACGCAGCGGAAAAGTGATTCAAGGATGAGTTAACGAACAATTCTAAGCTGAAGCTTAGAGAACAAGGATGCTTGTGAAGTCCTTGTCAGATGAACCACAGGAGGGCAATAAGTGCCCAATTATTGAACCACAGAATATCAGTGAGCAGTGACGACTTGAACTTGTTATAAGTTCTAGCAGGAAATTTAAAAAGTTAAGCCGAGGGATATTTCAAACCTCGAAACTCAAGAGAAATGGAAATCGAAGCAGTTTAAGATTCTGTGATAAGAATAAGAAGGATATGTTTCTAGCACATAAGTCTAGAGCAAGGAAAGTCACCGCTAATACGGTAATTTAGCTATTTTAGCTCAGCAACTTTAAGTGGACTTGAAGAGTAAGTTTAGTCAAAAGGATCAAGCATAAGGCAACATCAGAAAAGGTTGCACTTGCAAGATGATATTTTTGAAATTGAAGCGTTGATCAGAAACGACAATGTAGTGACATATGAGTTTAATCCATGTTGTACCCACGATCTATCAACATGTCACTTGTATCAGGTTATGTTTAGTATTATATATACTTATCAGGCAGTGCTTAAACTACTCAGATAGTAGTGTAGCAGATTTTCAGTTATGTGGCATGTTTTGACAATAGTGGTACGCAGTCAGGAATGTTTAAGTAGGAAGGTTTTGACAGAACAGATTGGTTGATATCAAACATATCTTAGCTGAAGAGTTCGGAATTCTTGAACTTAATGTCCACCAGTAAAGGAAGAAGAACTTTTATGCAGATTAAAAGTCACCCGTAATCTACAGTAAAGGGCTACGTAAGTTCAGGTTATGATTAAAGGATTAAAGATTAAGTGTGCTATTTTTGGTAGCAATCAAGTAGAGTTTTCTTTTGAAAACAAGGATCTTGAACTCGATGTTCAGAAATGAGAAATGGGTTCACGATATTGACAAGTGTAACCATGATCTAAGTTATGTGATAATGTATGCTCAAGGAATAAACATGAGTTAAGAATAAGAAGAAGAACTCCAACTGATGGGGTATTGTCTCGAATATATTTTGATTAAGAATGACGTCCCGTTAGTTGGACGAAGGTAATGTGATATACTGTGTACCCGTTAGTAGTGTACGCGTGCTCGTCTATGTATGTAAGCTAGGTGCTATGAATTGTTATATAATGTTATGTGAGACGGCTTATACCACTCATCACTTGGACTAAACTCCCATAAGTTTTGGATTTATCGGAATAGAAAACATTAACGCTATGATTAAGGAATATATTGAATGATGCAAGATTGTCAGAATTCTAGTAAGGAAGAAAGTTCCTAAGACTTCTGGATACGTGTTATCGTTGACTAGTTAAAGCAGAGCACGGATAGCTTATAAGATTTCTCGAGCTCTCAATGATTCTTGTAGTGGGAATGGAAGTAGAGCTTATGGTTATGATCAGCATTACACCAGGATGTCAGAAAGAAAGGAGCAGGTACCATAAGTGAAGCCTCCTCATGTTTGGATAGTGGAAGTAGTTGCAGTAGACTTTACTTCCGTTTGAGAATACTCAATACCAGATGCTTTTCAGTGCAAGGATAATTCTATACAAAGAATGGTACGAATTGTAATGTAATAGATCTCTCGAGAGTTGGAATATTTGAGGGAGATAAGATTGACCCGACGACTTCAGGATAAGATTGAGCGGTCAATGAAGGAGAACTTATAGAATTCAGTAAGGGAATCCAAGATTTAACAATTTTAAATTGGATTTGCAAGAAGTATGTCGAACAGGAGACATAGTCAAGTAAGATCGATATGTTGGTTCAGACAACCACACATCCTACCAGGTAAGAAATTATGTAATTTGCATCATGCCTTTCGATTAGAAAAGAGATTGTCGATTATTTTGACTTACAGAGAGGGAAGCCATGGCTAGGGAACAATTTTAATCAGTCAGGTTTAATTGAGACGCATGAATGATCTACATATCAGATCCCCAGAGTAGCTATGGAATCCCAATAATCAAGTTGAATTGGTGAATTGGCTAGTAGAGAAAGAGGTAGAAAGGATCTATCCTTTCAGGATCTCAGGAGAATTCTAAATTTCGAGGACGAAATTTCTTTAAGGGGGGTAGAGTGTAACATCCCACTTAAACGTAGATTTTATCAGTAACAGAGGAATAACGAGTGAGTAGGGACAAAATGGTAATTTTGAGAGGAAGGGCTTTATAAGGGGATAAACTTGAATATTTTCATAATTATCTCATTTCTTTCCCTCTCTAAGATCAGATTTTCCTCTCCCACTCTCTCTAAGATTTCGATCATCAGCATCAGCAGCAGCCTTGATCCACAGTTTTGCTTCCCTGATTCTGGAACTGAAAGCAAGTAAGCTTTTGGGAAGGATTGGAAGAAAGGAAGGAAAAGGGACTAAAGCTAGGGTTTTGGTAGAAGGAAGCATGGCAAGACCAGCAACTATATGGTGAGTTCCTTAGTACAGCTTAATCCCTCTTGGGACATGTCATGTGAGAATTACAGTTTAATTGCTAAGATTTTAGTAAAAGGATAGTTTTCCCCCTTTTTGATACATATGCATGATCCTTGCTTAATCCTGGTTCACAATAAGTTTTTATAGTTTAAATGAGTCCCTGACATGTTTCCAAAGATCACTGGACAGTTGGGTACCAAGGTTTTCAAGATTAAAACATGTTTTCAGAAAATTATGTATTCTGCTACAGTCGCAGAGCGACGCCCAGGGTCGCAAAGCGAAGTAGTCAGAAGCTGGGTTCGCAGAGCGAAGATTTCAGACGCTCTGCGAAGCTTCAGAAGCTGACTTCAGAGTCTGAAGGATCAGACGCAGGGATCGCAGAGCGGCACTCAGGGTCGCAAAGCGAACCTGCCCAGGATGGCATTTTATTTTCAAGCAACTGTACCATGCCAATGATCTTTGATATGCTTTGGGGTAGTGTTATAGATGAACCTACAAGGATTAATCTGGGACAAGGATAGGTATCATACAGAGAGATGAGTAATTAATCCATAAATTATCAATTAGTTAAGGGCTTAGTTTTCAGGTTTCCCTTAACTAAGCAGAATAGTATGTACTCATTAAGCGTACAAGTACAAAGCATATTATAAATATTCAAAGCCTCAGATAGGCATAAGGGGTTTAGATACCTAACATGATCTAAGTGGCTTATGAGAACGATAAGCTTAGGACCTTATATTATAGGTTAAGTAACACATGATTATTTATGTAATGAATGCATCAGATATGCATCATTTCAGATAATGCATCAGATATGCATAATTTCAGACAATGCATCAGATATGCATATGTTCTGAACGGTGTATCAGATATACACATGCAAGTTAAGTTGTGTATTAGATATACATAACGATAAGAGGAGTCCGGTGATTAGCCTCAGATAGGAGTTTTCACCGGTTATCAGAGGGATGTGCTTCGGGGTTACTCCACTCGGGGGCATTCCATAAAATGAACTCAGATAATAATGTTTGTTCAACGCTAACTTTCTAACTTTATGTTAAAGCAATATGTATATGTATTTATTACATAAGTTTATGGCAAGTACTGTTCAGATAACAGTTATCAGGAAGTGATCGTAGGATGTCCCCAGATCACTAAGTATGAGAATATGACAAAGTAGTCATCAGTTATCAGGTAGATATTACCTATCAGACATGTATCAGGTGGTGATCTTAGGAGTCCCCTCGATCACCAAGTTATCCGGTTATAGTCTAGATTTCATGGCTATTCAGTGATCAGGCTCATGCAGTGATCCTAGGTTTCCCCTTGGTCACTAGTTTAGCAGGATGTAGTCTAGTTTATGACTACACAGTTTAGCAGGATCAGGCAGGTAACCCTTTATGGGTAAGGTTAAAGCTTGGCGATCATAGGAATCCCCAAGATTGCCAAAGTAGGCATGGCGACCCTAGGTTCCCCGAGGTTGCCAACAGTAGGATGGGTGGAGCTCACTGAGACATTATGTCTCATCCCATTCTTTCTGGTGCAGGTTTTCAGGTTAGCAGGATGTTCGTGATGAAGTTCTTCAGGAAGACGCTGGATGGAGTGCAGATGCTCATCATGTACCAGCTCAGGAGTTATCAGACCTTGTATAAGTGTATTTATTATGGTACTTGAAAGGTTGTATAAACGAGCAAAATAGTATCCATTCAGTTGTGTTGTAATATATGTAATTATTATTGAAAAGTTTAATGTATCCAGTATCAGTTTAATGCACATGCTAATATTCTAGATAACATTAGTATGAGTGTTACATAAAAAGTCTAAAAATGATGATTTAAAACTAAAGTTCGAAATTGAATAAGAAAACTATGTCTGCCTTTCTCTATTTCAGTTTTAAAATTTAAAAAATAAACCTTTTTCAAAGACGACTTGACATAACCTTGTGTATGGAAATGATCTTGTCAAGATCTTTGGACGATGGATTGCTGGAAGAATAATGACGACCGTGTGTCTTGACCGCACGGACCGTGCGTTGCTCTCGACATGAGAGTGCATGTCAAACGCACGACCGTGCACCCCCTGTTTTGTCCTGAAACCTCATTTTTGCAATACTTAAAGGTTCCAAGGCATGTGTTTGGGTCCCAAATCCCTAAACTTGATTAGTGAGTGTTTAATTATGATGTGTATGGTTGATTAACTTGATGTATGATTAAAGATAACATAGGATTTAAAAGATGTGAAATGAACTTGTGAAATTTATTTTTAATTGAGCCGAAAGATGTATGTAAACATGTTAATTGATTATAGAGGCGTGAAGGGTGTTGAAACATGTTTATAAGGTGGTATAGTAATAGGTTAATGAAACTTTGCTTGATTTATTCATGGAATATGAGTTATGTGAATGATGAGGAATAAAAGCATGAATTGTTGAAATGTTTATGATATGACGATGATTAAGCATGTTGAAATATATTGAAATGAAGTGGTGATGATAGTTGTGACTTAATGCATTATAGTTGTGATTAAATGATGATGTGGTGATAACATGAATTGTGTGGATGTATTGATTTGATAATGCAAATGAAAGTTGTGATAGTTGTGAAAGTTGCATGATTTATGATCATGATTTATAGTTGTGTGCATTGTCAAGTCCATACGTGAACATCCATGCATTCATGGTCAGTCGAAAGTTGCATGATTTAAGATCATGATTTATAGTTGAGTGGTTTAAGATCACTATTTATATTTGGGTGATTTAAGATCACTATTTATAGTTGCGTGGTTTAAGATCATGATTTATAGTTGTGGGATCACTTAGTAACAGACCTCTGATATCCAAAACCTTGGTACCACATGCATGTAGAGTCGTGTTAGGCGCATTGCATGCACTTGAGTCGTGTTTGACAATGTTTTGATGTGAACTTATGCATTTATGTGGTAAATGTCTAATTGATGAATGTGTTGAGATTGTGAATAATTTATAGTTGGGTTAATGATGTAAATGATGATGAGATGGTGAATAACTTATAGTTGAAATGATGATGATGATCTCGTTGATGATAATATGTTATGTATGCTTTTAAGCACCTTGCTGTTAAAGTGTTGATGAAACCAAATTGTTAATGATTTGTAAATGAGTTATGAATGTCGTAAGATGATAACCATGCTTATTATGTTAATTACTTATATGATGTTGTTGTGCCTGAAACTTACATGCGTTTATTAATCCTTTTTGTTAAACGTATATCTTGCCCTCCAATGACTTTGTCGTCGCCTGCATCCTCGTGGTGTAGACTTTCAGGTTGAGGAGTAGTTGCTTGGTGAGTTTTGCTGAGGATGGCGTCATGCCTACTCCATTTATGTTGCTTTTTGAGCATGTTTAGATTAGGTGCTCTGATCTAGGAGTTCTAGGGGTTTTGACATTTTGTTTTGGATTATGTTGAGAGATCTTATGATCATACTGTTCATGTACTTACATTTTGAGATTTTTATGATGTGACCCGAAATGATATTTGTTGAGATGATTATTCCGCTGTGATCTGAGTATATTTGTGATGAAATTTTTATTATGAGAAATTAGCATGAGTTGTTTGACGTATTGTAATACCTCGATTTGTTGAAATGCATGATCTATTACTTAAATAGTTGTCTCGGGGATCGAGGTCTTATAATATGTCCATCAGAGTGTTGACCAATGACGTGTCCTTCAGAGTGTACTTCCATCAAAACTTTCTTCCATCAGAGCTTGCTTTCATCAGAGTCTAGTTCTATCAGAGTTTGTAATGCTTCATACAACTTTTGATCAGAGCTTTGACTTTTTGTTGAACTTTCTTCATATCATCTTCTTAGTCTTCAGAGCTTCTGTTGAGTACCAAATGCTTTCCTTTACGTTCAGAGCTTAGTGTTTCATAACAAATATGTTCACTTCAAAGTTAGAATTTAATTCTATGGTCCTACACAATTGAACACACATTAGAGTACCCAATTGTTTTTTCATACATTGTTATCATCAAAACCTTAAAGACATTGCTCTAAAACCCAATTTGGTTCAACAATCTCCCAAGTTAAGTGAGCTTCTCTAGGATCTGATTAGAATCTTGCATACAAGCATGCATTGAATAAAATATCAGGTCTAGATGCAATTATGTAAAGTAGAGAACATATCATACCAGGATATACCTTTTGATCTACCTTGCTATTTTTATCATATTTTCTCAGATTGCAGGTTAGATGCATGGGTGTGGTCATCAGTTTACAATCCATTAAATTGAACTTCTTTAAGAGTTCCTTGGTGTACTTGGATTGATGAATATATACTCCATCTTTGCATTAATTGATTTGAATACCAAGAAAGAATTTCAATTCTCTCATCATACCCATTTCTAATCTTGCCTCATCTTCTTAGAAAATTTTCTGCAAAGAGTTTCATTAGTAGAACAAAAAAATGATATTATCAATATATATCCAAACAATTAAAATTTCATTTTGTAACATCTTTCTAAAGAGAGTAGTATCAACTTGTCCTCTTTTAAAACCATTTTCTAAAAGAAAGTTGCTTAATTTGTCATACCAAGCTTTGAGAGCTTGTTTAAGGCCATGCATGTGATCACCAAAAACAACAAATGAAAGTTTAGGAGTTTGTTTAAGAGGGGAAGGGTGGGGAGGATTTTGGAAAAAAAGGAAAGAGGAAGTTAATTTTGGATAACTCAAATAATGTCTTAGAGGATAACTTTGGAGGGTTTGAGTAAATTCTTCAAATCATTTTTCATGTTATAGTATTCGCAAAAAATTAAAAATATATTAATCATAAACATTCTTTACAAAATCACTTCTCTTTATTTCCTTATCTTTATCTCCCTAAAACTCTCCCGTCCCCTCCAAACTCTGAATCAGAGGTTAAGAGACAAATTTGTTTACTAAAATATAATTTTTTGGCGCTTATTTAGCAATATTGCATAAACTCGGAACAGAATGAATTATAAATAATTGTGATTTATCTCCTACACGATCACAATATTTGTAACCACCATAAAGGAATTATTAAAAATGCAGCCATTCACAAGATTTCAAATTGAACTGTCATGTTGAGAACACCAAGACTTTTAATATATCCACCTTACAAAAACTATGATAGACTTTTTTATAACCAATATGTAACAACAGTTTCATGATTCATCTACACAATTTATCATCATCTTAACAAAAAAATTGATCTTCATATCATGTATCAACTAATTCATGCAACATCATGTAGTTGCATTGCATCTAATACCTCTATACTTTTAGTGTACACTTGTATAATTTCACGAACCACCACTACTATGCCCACGGGAGTGCACCAGGATATGGAGCTGGTCCACAGTATCTGAACAAAGGTTCAATTTCTGGACATCCATTAGGATACGGAATTGAACGATGAAAAGGGTCACGCTTTAGCTTTTTGTGATAGAGTGAACCTCGACATCCGTACGGATCTCTTGAGAATTGCATTCTCACCAATTCCTCGCCTTTTAAAGCAGCTTCTTTTGCATTTGACGTAGCAGGTGTGCCAGCGTAGAAGAACCTTGACTCTGGAAAGCCAATCGCAGATCGATGTAGATTTGCAAATCTGTCTTCCTTGAAATCATAACTTACAACCTGATTCCCAGATTTAGCAAATCAGAATAAACTCATGATGCAACTGAAAAAATAATGCAAACCATCATTCAATTTATAATGATATCGATGCATGATATTTGGATAGAAAATGATCGTCAAAACAAAAACTTAACATGCCGTTCCATACTACTACTATTGAATCAACAGTAATATAGAAAGAAGCAAGTAATAAAGATTGTAAGTGGAATGTGCATGTGATCATAGGGGCATTGCAAACATGACTACACGGGTGCAGCAAATTATGAAGCACAAAGATGCCTGAGGAGATTAGACGTATATCCCTGTCCAACACGTGTCGGTGTGCGATAGTCGTAGGACACTCGTATGACATGTGCCCGACAACTCAGACAAGTGTCCCAATTTTTTTTTTTTTACCTCACACACATTAGACACTGTTTGGACACATTTTGAGATCCATCTACGGATGTTAAAGATGCGTTGAAGCAGTAATGATCAATGAAGATGTTAAAGACATCAAATTTCATTTCATCGATTTTTTTTGTAATGAAACAAATTGCGCAAATTACATGACATATATGTATCGGTGTCCTGTGTTTATGACATTAGCAGTGTGAACATGTCGGTGCCTGTGTCAAAGTTTGTGTTTCATAGACAACAACTTCTCTAAATTTTCTGACATGTCAATAATAGGAAGCAGACACTTCTTTAAATCATATTGCAAATGAGCTAATGTGAACTGCAGCATTTTTCTTCCGTTAAGTTTTACTAGTTAATAATCCTCTGTACTTTCTTTTCTGCAATTTTGTATGCTTAATACTACCTCCGTTCCTTATTACAGGAGACAATTCACTTTTTAGGTTCCTTGAATAACTGATGTATCTGATCTATATAGACCAGATACATCAGTTATTCAAGGAACCTAAAAAGTGAATTGCCTCCTATAATAAGGAACAAAGGTAGTATTTAGTATCGAGGCAGAAATATCAAAGACAACTCCATACTACTTTTTTTTTTTTTTTTTTCTATAATGCAATATGATATTCATATGCAGCAAGAAATCAGCATGCGCATTAATAATATTTTTCACCAATTAGTTCTGAGCATATCTCAGCAGACATTACAAAAAACTGAGAATCTGATATTGTGATGGAACAACAGAATGGCCATAGGTAGTCAATCACATCGCGATCACCGTGGTGCAGAGCGACCTATGGCCGCCACGGCGGGGTCAGTCGTGTATTAAAGGAGCAACCGTGTCAGATACATTCTCGGAGAATACAACATGCCGTGCCATTGCAACGCATCTTGTACGCGATAATGATAATCGCGAGTAAAACTATTTTTGCCCTTAAAATCTGAGACCCTTGAGACGTATTCTGGGTTTTTCACAAGCAAACCCTACTTCTCCTCTATTCTTCTCCGTGAATGCAGAGACCTATCACTTTCCCTTCTTTTTCATCCCTGTGCACAAACCTACCTTCTTCCTGCTTCCTTTCGATTTCTGCAAGACAGCCGCAAACACGTTCACCCCACGCTGCCGTCAAACAGTCTAGCGCACACCAGATTCTGTTTTCCCTCCTCTGTTTCCAGTGTTTCCCGTTTTTGTTCCTCTCTGTTTCCAACTTGTCCAGATTTCCTTCCTCACTTTTTTTCCCACTGTATGTTTTTATTTTTCTTCCTCTGGTTTTTATTTATTTATTCTTATTTTTCGACCCAGTTTTTCTTCCTCTCCATTTTTTTTATTTTGATTTTTGTTTCCCTCTGTTTTTCTTATTTCTCAGCTATGTGTTTATACTTTATAGTATTATTCATTTATTTGTCCAAAAAATGATCAAATAGTGGCTACCCTGCTATACTCTATCCCACTTTTAGGGCCGGGTGCTCTGCGCTGCTATTTGGGATTGACTACCTAAGTATGGCCACATAGTTTAATATATTATTTTTCTTTCTTTTAATTAACTTTGGTAATTCGACAAAAATATGTGTTTATACAAAGGAACATAATGCTTCAGAACTCACAAAAGTAAGGCTTACATACAGTAATATTTTGAGGATAGGTGCCAGTAAGCTCTCTGAACCGACAGACACTAAATAGAAGATTTTCAAAGCTGTCCCTTGCATGTTCTTCCGTAAGTGCTCTCCATTTCACACTTTCTTCCTTACCTACAGAGACAACCCAAGATAATGATACTATTTCTATAAAGGCAGTTTATGTTGGAAGCAAATGCAGATAAACTAAGGCGAACCACTTTCATGTTATCCATATCAGCAATACCCAGGGAAAACAAAGATAAACAATGCAACGGAGACCGATCGAGCTAATTATTTTGAAGTTGTAGGAACTTTTTTAGAAGCTACAGCCTACATAATTGATGAGACAGGGCGGCAAGACCGTAAGGAAACAAAATGATGAATTTATCAATTTCCATGTTCTTTCACATATAAGAGTTGCAGAAACACATCTAAATACAAGCTCGATTGGCTACCGGTCTACCATGCTTGATGTTCTTTTATCATAATGTTTTTAATTTACTTTGAGACATTCATGTCTGACATAAAGTGCATGATACACTAGTCAAATATCCAGGCCATGCAAATTGATATGAATTGATGAAAGGATGAAGTAGAATGGAATGAAAATAAAACATATTTCAATGCTTACATTACATAAAATAGGAAATAATGAAATGGAGTCTGAATCCATTCCACCAAAAAATATTCTTTCTATTTCCCTCCAACTTAAGAGTATGAGATAAAACCATTTTTTATCCTATCATAAAAATATCCAATCAATAGAATGATAGTAACTTCAATCTACTTCATTTCATTCACTCAAAATTTAATTTCTAAAACCATAGTCTTAAATTGCAGTCTGCAAGTCAAAATTACTAGAGTCTCTATAACAACATAGCAAAGGTTTTAAGTAAAGGTCTGCTTACGATCTGTTATCGCAATCACTATTTAAATCATGAATCGCAATGTAACCGCAATCACATTATAAAAATGGTCCCCTATCACAAATGTTCCAACAAAATAATGGTTCTTTATATATTTGCTACCTAACATGATTGCAATCACAACCACATCATCCATATTCTCGGTTATATCAAGGACGATAACACAATCTAAATTTAAAACTTTAAATGTGATAGCAACCTAAAACCTTATCGAGAAAACATTTATTTCTAACAAACAAACTTTCAATGAACAAATCATTTTGATTCCTAAATGTGTAACATCAGTCACTATTGTCCATGAATGTATCATAATTACAAAAACATCCTTAAGTGTGTCTTTCGCTAGTAATTTTATAGATCAAATCAACTAACATAAGACACGTTTGAGAATCAAACAAACAATTGAACAAACTAACTAACTAACTAACATACACACATATCGTGACAGTGCCTCAGACATTTACGTATAGAAATGACCATTTAACCAATAAACTTCGAAAACTTACTACTAATACCAAAACAATCACTCTAAGATATAATCAAAACCAACAAAACTCACCAAACCATCCTTTAAAATCAGCAACAGCCCAATAACTCTGCGCCTCACTCCTCGGTCCAGCGTCTTTCCTCGTCTCACCACCACTAAACAAAAGTAAACCCTCCTCATCCTTATCAACAATCCCAACTCCTTCCTCAATATGCTTCACAAACGTAGCAGCCTGACCAGGATTCTTCTGATACGACTCCAAATACCACGAGTCCTCTTTCTCAATCTTCCCACATCCACCACTCATATAAACCGAATGACCAGCAACCATAACCAAATTCCTCAGCTTCGAAAACGGATAATCATCAAAACCCAGATCAGTTTTCGCGTAATTGTTCAATTGGGTTGCGTTGTAAGAGAGAAAAACGAAAAGGGTTATACAAAAAGTTAAAGATAGTAGTAAAATAGCTACGAAAGGGTGAAGCTTGAAAAAATGGTGGAATTTTTTGAGCATTTTGGAAAGGTGGAAAATTGGTGAGTTTTTTGGTTTTCTGGTTCGTTTGATTGTGGTTGTGGGGATGCCAGATTCTAAATCGAAATCAGATTTTGGGTATGCGGGGAATGATTTGTAGGATTGTGATGCGAATGAGAAATTGTTCATTGTTTTGGTTTGAAGCGATGCAATGGAATCATTGGATCGCGGTTTTTTTTTGCAAGAGAAGCTACATGGAATGGAGTGTGCAGTGAAAAAGTGGATTGATGAGGAGATCCAAATTCAGAGGATCTTATTTTGTTTATTGGATTCAGATCAGTTTTTTTTTTTTTGAAAGAGTGGTACAAACCGAACTCAATCGCAATTTATATTTTAGATAGAACGACTCTTTTTTTTTTTAATTTTTTTAAATTGATTCAATCCATGGTCTGCATTGTGAATATTTGTTGATTTTAACGATAAAATATGTTTCATTTAGTAAAATACAAATGCCCAATTCACTCCTTAACATCTCAAACTGAACTGCATCCAAAGCTACGGTAAAAATATATGTTAGTTGCTTTCAGTAGCCACATGTTCAAATGTCACCGTTTTGTCTTCAACAAGATCCATGATAAAATGATGAATGAGATGCATGGAGATATTGATGGCGCTCAAGTTGTCAGAGTATAATGTCATGACATCTTGTTCGACATTGTACTCCTTCAACATTTGTTTAATCCAAAGTAGCTTCCTGCAACTACTTCCTGCAACTATATATTCTGCCTCAACAGTAGACAAGGAAACACAATTTTGTTTCTTACTAAACCATGAGATTAAATTGTTTCCTAAGAAAAAGCATCCTCCAGATGTGCTTTTCCTATCATCTGCACTTCCTGCCCAATCAACATCACAATATCCTACTAGCAAAGAACTTGTGTTATGAGAATACAACATACCATAATCACAAGTAGCATTGATGTACTTCATGATCCTTTTCACTTGATTTAGATGACCAACTTTAGGCTCAATTTGGTATCTAGCACAAACTCCTACAACAAAAATGATTTCTGGTCTACTAGTTGTGAGATACAAGAGACTACCAATCATGCTTCTATAGAGAATTTGATCAACATCAACACCTTTTTCAACTTTTGTTAATTTTACATGTGTTGCAGCATGTGTTTTCTCGTGACTAGCACTTTCAAGACCAAACTTCTTCACAATGCTCTTGGCATACTTGCTTTGAGAAATAAAAATAATATCATCCATTTGTTTCACTTGCAGGCCAAGAAAATAAGTGAGTTCTCCTACAAGACTCATTTCAAATTTAGATTGCATTTGTTGGACAAAATGTTGGACCATCTGGTTCGACATTCCTCCAAACACAATATCATCCACATAGATTTGTGCTATCATAAGTTTTCTTTGTCTTTCTTCACAAACAAGGTCTTGTCTATTCCACCCTTTTTGTAACCATTATTGACAAGGAATTCAGTTAACCTCTCATACCAATCCCTTGGAGCTTGCTTCAAGCCATACAGAGCTTTTCTTAATTTGTGCACATGATCAGGAAAGCTTGGATCAATGAAACTCTTAGGTTGTTCAACATACACTTCCTCATTCATGTACCCATTCAAGAAAGCACTTTTCACATCCATTTGAAACAATTTGATTTTCAACATACAAGCAACTCCCAAGAGTAATTTGATTGATTCAAGACGAGCAACTGGAGCAAAATTCTCATCAAAGTCAATTCCTTCTATTTGAGTGTACCCTTGAGCCACTAGCCTAGCCTTGTTTCTGGTCACAACTCCACTTTCATCCGACTTGTTCTTGTAAATCCATTTAGTATCAATAGCATTCATCCCTTCAGGTCTAGGAACCAATTCCCACACTTTATTTCTTTTGAACTGACCTAGTTCCTCTTGCATATCATTAATCCAGAACGCATCAGTCAAAGCTTATTTAATGTTCTTTGGTTCAAATTTAGAAACAAAACCGAAGTTTGACACAACATCTCTCGATATGGACTAATCCCATCATTCAGTCTCCCTATAATATTCTCCTGAGGATGTTTCTTCTGGATTCTAATAGATGGACCTTTGTTAACTTGAGGATCATCTGAATCTACATTAGCTGACTCAATGTTGGACTCAATGTCTGGGACATTATCTGGGACATCCGTCTGCTGAGGTGATGTTCCATCATCTTCTTCAACAGTTGAATCATCAACAACAACATTTATGGATTCCATCATAACTTTGGTTCTGGAATTAAAGACCTTGTAAGCTCTTCTATTTGTGGAGTAACCTAGAAATATTCCTTCATCCCTTTTGGGATCCATTTTTCTTCTTTGTTCACGATCAGCCAATATGTAGCATTTACTCCCAAAAATATGAAAATATTTGACAGTTGGTTTCCTTCCTTTCCATAGATCATAAAGTGTAGAAGATGTACCGGGCAATAGAGTAACACAATTATGGATGTAGCAAGCAGTGTTCATGGCTTCAGCCCAAAAATAATATGGAAGATTTTTTGCATGTAACATTACCCTTGTTGACTCTTGCAAAGTTCTATTCTTGCATTCAACTACTCCAATTTGTTGAGGTATAATGATAGATGAGAAATAATGACCAATTCCTTCAGATGAGCAGTATTCAGAGAACTTGGTATTCTCAAATTCCTTTCCATGATCACTTCGAATTTTAACAATAACACTCTCTTTTTCTCTTTGGAGACGTTGACATAAATCTTTGAATACATCAAAAGTATCTAATTTTCTCTAATGAAACTCACCCATGTAAACCTTGAAAAATCATCAACACAAACAAAAACATATTTCTTTTCACCCAAACTTTCAAATTGCATAGGCCCCATGAGATCCATGTGAAGTAATTCAAGAACCTTGGAAGTGGCTTGATGTTGGAGCTTCTTGTGTGACATCTTGGATTGCTTTCCAATTTGATATTCACCACAAATTTTTCCTTCCTCAATCTTTAATTTAGGTATTCCCCTGATGGCTTCTTCAGATATGACCTTCTTCATGCCTTTGAGATTTAGATGTCCAAGTTTTTGGTGTCACAACTTGACTTCATCTTCTTTGGACATCAAACATGTGGAGGAAACAACTTTATCTCGAGGAATCCACAAGTAACAATTGTCTTTGGATCTCATACCTCTCATCAGAACATCATTCTTGTCATTAGTAACCAAGCATTCAGACTTAGTAAAGTTGACTTTTAACCCTTGATCACATAACTGACTAATGCTAGTCAAATTAGCAGTCAATCCTTTTACAAGTAACACATAATCAAGCCTTGGAAGCTTCTGAGTCTGAGTCTTCAGAGTCCGACTTCTTCAGATTCTGACTTCAAGCTTAGCGTCTCAACCAAAATCTTTTGCTCTTCATTTGTTCTTTCAGAACCCATGTATGATTAAATCCTTGTAAATTTTTATCTATGGTCCTGCACTCTTGAACAAATATTAGCATATCCAATTGATCTTTTAATATCTTGTTATCATCAAAACTTAAGAGGCATTGTTTAAACTTATTTTGTTCCAACAGTCTGCCTTGCACAGTTTTGAGCAGTGCCACGAAATGTGTTAAAGAGAACGACCTGATCGTGACTCAATCTAGTAACAACTTCGATAGATATTCTCTTTCAAAATAGAATTTGGAAATCCAAATACAACAATTTAGAAATCCAAAACCAACGGTAACTATTTAAATTGCACACCACAACGATTTCAAACCAAACCTAAGTTTATACAAGAAATTGCTACAAATACAAAATTAACACAAATTGAATCTATGACAAATATGAAATCAAGATGATTACAAATTTATTGAGTAATTGATCAAAGAAAATTAAATTGAAATTTTTAACTCAATCAACCTGTTGAACTTCAATCACAACAACACAATTTGTAATCAACCACATGTGAACATCATCACAATTCAATTTGACATTGTTCTAATAATGATTCAACCCAATTATCCTGTCTATGGGGCCACTCCACTCTCGACGAATAAATCTACCGAATTTGTTGTCTTCTACTATGAATGATGCACAAAGTTCTTATGAGTTTATACAAGCAATTGGCAAATAAATAGCTACCAAATGACTAGGTTCTAATTCTTGAAGTAAACTCCTCAAACCAAATCCAAATCCTTGAGATTTGTACACAAAACTTTCTATTCTTCTACAATCTTGCAGCTCCTTCAGATATCTATTCTAAGATACCTTCAACTCAATGTCCTGTCTTCAAGAAATTCCCCCCAACTCCATTGAGGAGAAAATAATTTCCGTTCCTTTTGCCTTTAAATATTAAACCACCTGTTGATATCCTTGAATGAAAACAATTTATACAATAACCTAATTGTATCCTTCTACTATGAATCCAATCTCAAAGTGTTGTTTAGAAAGATTTTTGGAAGAGATTGTCTCAGAGTAAGTGTAGAGAGAATGAAAGAATTTGTTTCCAATGAATGGAAAATACGTGGGAAGATATATTTATTGTTGAAGGGTTTTAGAACAAATGAAACCTGAAAAATGGTTAAAAAACACAATGTGAATTGATTCACTCATTTCATTAGTAGATTCACAAGTTAAAAAATCAATTATGGGTCGATATGAATAATAATATAATTGGGAGCAAGAATGAATTAATTCATCTTCATTCTGATGAAGAATGTATTGATTCATAAAAGTTACAAATCATTTGAGCTAAGAAATGATATTTGTACAACCATTTTGTGACAACGTTTTGACAATTTTATCTCTCATACTCACATTATGTTTTTACTCTATCTCTATATATATAGTTTTTGATCAATAAGAGAAAAAGAAGGTTGTCACAAAAGTTGTCAACAAATAGTTGTACAAATATCATTACTCATTCGAACCTTTGTTTTTCAGAATCCAACATTTATGTTTACGGTAAATCAATTCGTAATATGTGTATATGTGTGAATCAATTCACAACTTTGTTTTTCAAAATCCGGAGTGTATGTTTGCAGCGGATCCATTCACTATGTCATTTAACCAATTTGAATCAATTCATATGACCAAAAACTCTTTAAAAAAAAACGTGAAAACTATTTTCCAACTTAAGTTTGTTCTAAATTAAGTTTTCAACCAAAGTTTTATGAAATTATGCAAACGATACATATGCAAAGAGATTTAATCCTAAATAGAAGGACACATACAAATAAGCTACCCTAAGATTTAAGACATTAATCAAAACTTAAGACTAGTTCAAAGACAATGGAACTACAAATTAACACCTATGACACTGCTCTTACCAAAATTAACTCGAAAACTCAAGACCAACTAAAAACAATGGAGAATTGTCTTAAGAATCCAAAGGTTATCCACAATTTTTTCTCCAAGGAAAAGAGTATCATCTATACACTAAATGTGAGAAATTATCAGGCTATAGTTTCCCTATCTTTAACCCCGAATACCAATGGAGCTCCTCCGCCCACCGGATTGAAGGACTCAACCCCTCTACCGCCAAGAGAAAAAGGAAGGGTGTAAGGGGATCACCCATTTTGATCCCTCATTAGATATTTATTTCATGAGTAATGCACCCATTTACCATAACAGAAAGATTCCCAGAGAACACACACTCATAACAAAAATCAATTTAACATAATGCATTTTCTACAATGTAATGTTATAATTTAATTAATGGTATACTTGATGTCATAACTAGGTCATCCAAGTTTAATAATATTGTTTGTAAGCATGTAAAAGAGTTTGGTTCTTGTTGTTTCGATTGTTAGATAATATTATTACTCTATCGGCTTCAAAATACATGTCACACTCAACCACTTCACACATGTTAATACACAACTTTGATCGTTTGTATCTTTAATTATCTAACATAAACAATTATAAAAATTTAATATTTTAAAAATATTTATCGAGACAAATCGAACAACATCTTACATGATAACATTTGTATTCATATATTAGTTAAAAATTATGGTCAAAATAAGTTATGTGAATAACGTACATTGTAAAAATGCGACATGTATTTTGAAAACCAAGGGTATATGATTTTATTATATCCTAGTAAAAAGTAGTTTAGTCTTTTTCTGTATCTAATATTTATATTCTATTGTAAATCTCATTCTCCAAGTTTTGCTATTCAATTGTAATGGAACCCTAGCCTCCAGATTGTCTCCAACTCTTATTCACATTTGGTTTTCTCTCCTCTTATCAATGTTTCTATTTTGTATTTTATTCTAACATTGATATTCTTTGAAATAAAAGATAAATATAAACTTTTGTCCAAACTTCTGTTCATTACATTGCTCGAAGCCCAAATGATATAAAAAAGAACCATTGATGTTCCTTTATATTCCTTTTATCTTACACGATATTTACAACTGAATTACATGAAATTAACCGGAGGAAGGAAGCCAAAATAAAATATACGGAATTCCACATTATTACTTGTTGGTACCTTCCAACTTCATACCGATGTTCCAACATTACTTTTATAATCTTGACTTCAGGTTGATTTCAGCTTGTCCAAGTTAAATAATCTCTGCAAAACAAACATACATAAGGTTTTTTTTTTACATATAGGAACTGTCATGACCAAATTTGTTTCTTGGAGAAGAAAAATGCAATACAAAAAACTGCTGAATGGCCAATTTTCATGACAAGTTGATAACATTAGGAAGATGAAATCAAGCTTACTAAAATACAGTGGATATCTTCAAGAAAAGGCACAAGTAGAGAAACCAATATCTGCATTTTCTGTTTAAGCATGTCACGGTCTTCATCTTCAGTCTTAAGGAGATCTATGAATGTCTTTCTTTCTGGAACTAATTTTAGGGCCACCTGCAAATTACAATGCCAATTATATTTGTTCACATGTATCTTTTAATTTCTTCACTAACAGTGCAACTTATGAAAACTTTGTTTGAAGTATAGATCATAATCCTAATCCCCTCACCCTAAATTTCAATCACAAAAAGAAGATCATAATCCTAAAATTTCTAAAAAATAAATAAATAGAATGTGTTAATTAATGACTGAAATTAGATTCGCAAAAAATAAAACTGTCGCTATTTATTATAATCTCTAAAAAAATTATTCTAGTGTGATATAATCAAGAATATGTGGTGATCAAGATATACGTTATTTCCTCTAAAAAAAAGTATACGTTGTTTAGCATGCAAAATCAATCTATAACATAAAACTGATTGAAAATTTAAAGAAAAAATATAAAGAAAACGTGATTAGTACTCTGACAGCAGTTGATGAAATCCATCCATGCCACGGTTTTAATGTAACTTCATATGATTCTTCAACCACTTTCTCCATTTTCTTTTCAGGATCATTGGATAGTATTTGTAATAATGAGGAGGTAAAATCCAAGGTCCTGCATAATAGCTCCTGAAATTAAGATATTTTTTCTTTGGTAATGCCCATGGAGAATATTAGACGCCCCTTATATTATGTGTTCATTTGAAATATTTATACTCAAATTATTCGTTATTATTTTATAATACAAATATAATATTTATTCATTTTCTATTAATATTACCCTTATTTTTTTAGGGGATTAATATTACCCTTATTTATTAAAGTAGGAGTAGTTAATAGTATATAGTAAACCTATTTTTTTGAATTAAAAAAATTGTATGAATAGTTATTTTCTTTAGAAATGTGCACATCTCAAATGAGACGGTACATGGTACGACTCGATTGAAGAATTTATTTATTTTGGTCAATTAATCTAGTAACTAAAAATTCATCTCTTAAAGTGAATAAGTGAGATGTCTGGGGTTAAAACTCCAACCTCTATGTAATATGCCTACCAACTGAGTTAAGATCACGGAGACGACGAATTAAGAATTTACACTTTGATTGATGAATGAAATTGAGTAGTGATATTCTATTTGGAATTTCTACTCATTGTGAGGAGTTACAAAGTCTATACATTCAAACACAATAAGAAAAATTTAAAATAATAGAAAAGTGTAATAATTGTGGATTTTTAATATGAACTCGGCCTAAATAGACCCTCATATTTAGTAAGTTTCAATAAAATATTATTTTTGTTCCCACGTAATAGTTTGATAAATTTATTCTTATTAACTATGAAGAGTATAATGACATTGAGAATGATATACATATATTTTGAAGTATTATTGAAATAAAATTATTAATGTCACATTGAAAACATAAAATGACATTTATCTTGAGAATTTTTTTTGGTTAATATGACACTTAAAGTTGTATATAGGGATATCACCTTGTGAGCCAAACAAAGGCCTTACTGCAGCTAGACCCCTTCTTTGCATTGCCTTCCGTTGCTTCCAGTTTCAATATTTCTACCAAATTTAGATTCGTTGTTGGATTTGATTCATGCATTAGTTCCAATCTCTGCAATCAAACGGAATTTAATACACAACTAATCATTGGTAGTTGACCAATTAATCATATTTAAAAAATTGAAGTACACAATGAAAGTCATATAATAAATATACAAAAAAAATCCCCATATTATATAATTAAAGAGAAGGGGTTTCCTTAATTTATTAACCACCTAACTTATAACCCTTGGTTAACTTTTATGTTCAAATTCTTATTAAGAAAAACTTTATGTTAAGTTCTGTTATTTAAGGTATTGAATCTACAGACTTATAGATACTTGGTGAATGTAAGGAGAGAGTGGAGTGAGATCTGCAAACTTAAGGTATTTAAATCATTCTCGGTCTCATTGAAAGAACACAGGCTACTTAACTTATAGATACTTGGTGAATGTAAGGAGAGAGTGGAGTGAGATCTGCAAACTTAAGGTATTTAAATCATTCTCGGTCTCATTGAAAGAACACAGGCTACTTAACTTATAAACTAGATCAACCTTAGTTTCTAAGTTGCGGTTGCATAGGCCAAACTTTGATATCATGGAAAAATTTAGTCTCAATTGTAGTTATGATGACATTGTAGAGATCTCTAAACTAAGTGATTGAACTCGAGTGGTTAATGAGGTAGCTAAAAGATGAATTAGTTGGAAGAACCCGAGTTTGATTTTTAGAAGGAACAATATTTTGCGAGACTATGTTTACCTCATAGCCGAACTCTTAATTATCAAAGTTTTCTTCCCCCGAAAATTTGAGGGTTAACATAAAAAAATTGTAGAGATCTCTAAAATCTTTATCTTACAATCGTAAATACAGTAACTATAGGAGATCTAGAGTTTAAATCTTGGTATCTAATATATAATCCCTAACATTTTTTCTATAAAAAAATGCATTAAGAAAAAGGTTAAGTAAGGGTTAATTGGGTGGTTAATATATATAATTAACTAATCAGCTGAATTGAAAGATTTAGCCATGGATTTTCTTTGTACCTTGATATTTTGATACACATCTTGTCTCAAAACAGCCATTGTTGGCCCAATTTTATCTGTTTACACGTAATAACAATGTGTTAATATAAATGTTTAAACACACATCAAACTTTGAATATAATTAAAGATTTGAAGTAAGAAAGTTAACCTACCAAGAACATGCAGAACTGAATAACATATAGAGAGAAAAGGCTTGGTGGGGATGTGAGCAGCTTCATGGTTTTCTTCAGTTGGTTTAACTATTACCACCATAGAAAGTTCTTCAATGACACAACTTATCTCTGATTTCTTCTCCATTATTTCTCTCTTACCACTCTTCATATTTCACTAACCTTCCTTAGTTTCTTCCTTCTCCGTACAACTACGGTTCTATATATAAATATATAAATGTACCACACTACAATGGATTTCAAGTTTCTTCTTTAAGGAACAAGTCTTGCAAGCTCAACTATATATTAAATTATTATTATACCGAGTACCTTGTCAAAGCTTCTTAGACTTGAACTCTTTTTTCTTTTCTTTTTTTAAATAAATTATTTTTTTGGTATGTCGATAACTCTTGTGATATATCAACGTTTCCCTTTAAACTATTGACGGTGACATATATATTTGACCTTGGAATTATTCTTTATCCAAATAATGTTTTTTTAAAACATTATATAAGTAGATAAAATCCATGTAGGTCCATATTGAAATCGACATGTCTAAAAGATTATAGTAGGAATCATTTTGCCTTTGTTGATGTAATTTGGAGTTCACATTTTTATGCGCATGATGATCTACGGTCATATATAGGTAAGTACTGGCATTAGGAACATATTATGTTTTATTATATTCAATTATTATTATGCAAGTGGGGAAGGACATGCCACTCTTTTGCCCATGCAAACCATTTGTACTCATCTAAACTCTCCTCCTATCAGCAAAAATCAGATGTTTCTACCATATTATACTTTTGGTATGTCATGATGACCGTGTGAGATACTAGAATCTTCATTAAGTTTTAAAGTTTTTTAATTTAATAAAATGGGAATTGAATACCACAATTAATAAGATAAATAATATTAATATAAGTAATAATAATATATTAGGCCGATAATGGTTTATTTTGAATTTGATAATATCAGTAATTTGTTTAATTTTATGCGTTGTATTATAAATTTTCCAATTTCATAATTTTTATAATATTTGTGGTGGTATGTTATGTAATACTTTCATTCTATTAAAAAAAAAGTTTGCCTTGACTTAAAAAAAAGTTTGCAGTTTGATCATACATTGTTAAATGGCCAATTCTCATTTAGGCCCAAGATATAGGTGGACTGCTTACCTTGATTTCCTGAAAATGACTATTTAGGCCTTGGATTGCTCACATGCCCCCGAAAGAAATCCTAAAATACCCTCTTGTGTTGTAATTTTTGATTGGTTAAGTTTGGGAGTTACCACCCGATCAATAATATAGAAGTGTGTTTTGCTGTTTCGAATTCAAATATTATCAGAACATAGAAGACAAAAAAAAAATCTGTCATTAAATCACATTCTAACCCACCAGTATAAAATAGGTCAAATATCATTTGCGGTCCTTTAAGTTACATGATTATAACAAGTTAGTCCTTTAAATTTTTTTTGTTACAAATTGGTCATTTAAGTCATAAAATATTTGCACCATTAATATCCTAATTTCATCAAACTCAATAAAAAATTGTTTATGTGGATGTTTAATGTTAAGTTGGTTTGTCCAAATTCACTGCTTTCAAAACTAGAGCTCATAAGTGTGTTATTCGGTCTTGATTCAAAACAAAATTGACCGATTACTTGATTTATAATATTGTTGATCAAATATTTATATGTAAAATTAGGCTTGAAATTCAAAAACAAGAAGAAGAAAATGTGTATAAGTAATCATGTTTGATGTCATAAGCACTTTTGGACCTACCATCTTAATGTTAAATGGTCTATAAGCACTTTTTAAAGAAGTTGGATGAAACGATGGATGACAATGTAAATATTTTATGACTTAAAGACTAATTTGTAACAAAAAATAACTTAAAGGACCAATTGGTAACAAAAAAACTTAAAGGATTAATATATTATAAACATATAACTTAAAGGACCGCGGAAGATATTTGACCTATAAAATAACCTTTTTAGTTTTCTACTTAAGTCGGTTCTTCCTACCACCTGACTTAACAAGTGATGCGGTGGCAATTTTGCAATTCTTTCAAACTTTCATAAGTCGGTTATCTACTTACCCGACTTAGCATCGATAGAATAATTACAAAAATAATTAAAATAAAATTTATTTTTAGTATTACATAATGAATTAGTGTGTTATTTATTTAGGCGAAAAGAACGAAGGCATAGGATACTCATGCTTATAATAATTATTCCCATAGATTGTCTCAAGGAGAATATTCTTTACTTGAGAAAAAGATGATGCAAGAAAAACTCAGAAATACAAGAAGCATCTTGAGACTTAGAAGAAGTTCCACCTCCATCTCCACAATGTCATGAGAAGTGGTAATGAGTCTGACTAAAACCATCAAGAGATTATACATCAGAAGACATACGTCTTGTTGCAAAAAAATTGTAAGTAAATGAGATAGGGTAGCTTAATTGAAGCAAGTACTAATTCAACTTAGTGTGAGACTAGTTTTGGAATGGACTTAGTTGTGAGATTGGTTTTTGGAATAGTTGGTCCGGATTTAGCACAGTGTTGACATTGTTTTGAGTTTTTTTAGTGTGGTTGTAGTTCTTTTATTGTAGATGTTTTATCTATTTTCATTTTAGTCTATCTTTTTTCATTTTAGTCTAACTCTTACCTTGGTAGTGCATTGACTATGTTTTACTTTGGTATGACCTTATAATTTTATGATTTTATTTTGATCAGTACATGTGTATTTTGTATTCTTGTACTTCTTTTGATTAGTACATGTATCTCTGGTCCAATTCCTACATGTATCTTTTAAATAGTACGATTTAATGGTATGGAATATTCTATTTATTGCAAAAAAATGGGTTGCATATCCTGCATATATGCAAAAAAAGGAAACTTCTTAAGTTGGTTAAAAATTATAAGACTTAAGAAATTAGTTTCTTAGGTCAGGTTAATATGCCAGTCGTATTTTTGGAGGCCCATACTACTTAGGTCGGGTGCGTGCCCGACTTAAAGAGGCTTTTCTGCACTAGTGACTTAACGTACAACAACAAAATTCAACCACACAACAATTTCAACAACATAATATAACATTGATGAATACAACAACAAAAATAATTATGACAACATAATTAAATTCAAACAACTTCATGGATTAGTCTAACAAACTTTTTCATATGGTTCATCCATGCACACTCAGATTTCTCCATATATCTAGGGGCAAATCAAACTTTCTCGAATAGCCTGAACATATCTCATCAAGGTAGCATCTAACTCGATTACTCCCTTCAAACTATACTGTCACAAACATGGTTCTTACATCGTCATTGTTCTAGAGTTTCATCTAGGTCGATTGACAAACATCGATGCTCAACATTGACCACCCTTTGCGTGTTTTCGTGGTTGAGACGACCGTTAACTCGTCCCATTTGATCCTTCAAGCTAGACATTGTACCATCACCACTGACCATAAACATATTGGGTTTCCCATTGTTACATTAACTCCAACTAGGTTAGTGTTCATTTCTACTAGATACATGTTAATTGTTATGTAGTGTGGAGTTAAAAAATGAACCATGCACCAATTTATATAAGTTTATTTGCATTGTAGACCACAAAAATTGTCGGTGCATTGTAGAACATAGAAGATCTTGTTTTTCACTAGTTCAAATTATAGAATCTCAATTGTTCCAAACTCCCAACGCACAAGTTTTAAATCAGTCTGGGCATCAATATCTTGACATGTTATAGATGATATAAACTAAACGGCTAAAATATTGTTTTGATTTATAGAATCTAAACCAGGTATGCACATGATTTTGCAGCATATACACTTTTTGAACGTAGCATACCCAAATAGAACACAATGTAATAAAATAGAATACGATATAATACAACATAACACCATATAACACATAGTATTATCCAAAACATAATAAATAGACTTTAACACATAATATCATAAAAAATGCAATATACTCACGGTTAAATGAAATCTAACTTAGTCAAGATTATAAGCAAACAATAGCCACAAGATTGACTTATGGAGGGTTCAATAAAAGAAAAGAATAATAAATTCCTAACGTGTATGATGGAGAAAACCCACTTAGAGGTATGCCTTTTGGAAGCGCTGCATCCTCATCTTTATATGGACTAGGCGATGAAAGAGCCGTCAAAGATATGATGTTCATTGTATAGGGTGGTTTCACATGGACAATCACCTTTACCGGAGGAGGTGATTGGGCAAGATCCTTTAAAGCTTAGTTGGAGCTTCATTTCTTGATCTAATCTATCTATACAACGTAAAAATGGATTCTTCTTCACATGAGGCAACAAAAGATGACGAGTAGTAGATTTCATTTTCTTCATAATTGGGGGTATCTCGATCGTATCATATAGCTTGAAGGAAAACATACTAAAACAATGAAAGAACAAACATAAATTAGCATATTTGAACACACTTTGGATTGTAGAAACCGAAATGACGATGAATCCATTTTGTATTCTATATGCTGAAGGAGTCCATAAAAAATAATAATTCAATCAAACCATAAAGAATGTAGAAAACGTTTTGAGATTCATGTGAAAACTGTTTCAGAATTAAGTAAAAAAAATAAGGGTTAAATATGTTTTTGATCCCTATAAATATTAACTTTTCGTTTTAGTCCCTCTAAAATTTTCCTACGATTTTAGTCCTCAAAAAGTTTTCCATCACCACTTTTGGTCCTTGTTTTTCAATCAACTCATGTATATCATTCAAAACTTTTAATGATTTTTTTTGCAGGAATAGAATTTTATAAGAATATCTCCCAAAATAAATTAGAACTTTTCAACCAAACATGAATTAAAAATCATATTTAATTTATGTTTGGTTGAAAAATTCTATTTTTTTTGGAGAGATTTTTATGATATTCTAAACATTCTTACAAAAACTCATTCAAAAATTTAAAGGGTAAACATGGTCCAACTTAAAAGCATGGACCAAAAATGTGGACGAAAACTTTTAAGGAATAAAAGTCAAAGAATCTTTTTAGAAAAACTTAAACGAAAAGTTGAAATATTTATAGGAATAAAAACGTATTTAACCCAAAAATCAATTCAACCTCATTTTAACCGAATATATTGTGTTGTCAAATATAACTTTTAAAATTAAAAACCAAAAACTTGCAACCACTCGAAGCAACCTTGTAGATTAAGGCTTTGTTTGGGAGTTTCAAGGGGATGAGAGAGGAGTGTTTTGAAAAAAAGGAAGAACAGATGGAAAAATAAAAGACAATGGGAGGAGAGAGCTTTGGGAGTTAATTTTTTATTCATAACACAAAATCCCCCTCATTTGGGGGAACTCAAAGTTTGCATTGGGGGAGGGTTTTGAGGGGTTTATATTAATTTTTCAAATTCAATCTATGTTATTATAATATTCTTCAAATTAAAAATATATTAATCATAAGCATTAGTTTATCATTTCCTAAAAAATTGCTCTTTCAAAAAAATATGAAAGATTTCTCAATTTTTCTATAAATTTCCCACCCCCCCAAAGTCCTCATTTCCCTTTCCCTCCAAACTCTCAAAGAAAAGCTTGCGTTTGATTTGTGTTGTTTTGATATTCTTTTAAATAAATAAAATATAAATAAATATATACTTTTGTTAAGACAAACTTATGTACATATATATAGCTTCAAACACATGTTAGCATCATATGCATAAAACAACGCTTGATGTTCCTTTAAACCTTTTAGCATACACGATATTTACATCTGCATTTGCATGAAATGAGCCGTAAGCAGCAAATAACAAAACAAAACAAAAATCAAAGAAGACCAATTGATAAACATCATCTCTCCTTTCATTGAATAAAATCTTTGCTATTAAAAAAGATATATACAGAGAATTCCTCATCATCTTTTCAGGTTGATTTCAGCTTGTCCAAGTTATATAATCTCTGCAAAACAAACATACACACATAAGGTAAAGTTTGCAATATGTAGAAATTTTCATGACCAATTGATAATCAAGCTTACTAGGATACAGTGGATATCCTCAAGAAAAGGCACAAGTAGAGAAACCAATATTTGCATTTTCTGCTTCAGCATGTCACTATTGTCTTTATCTTCAGTCTTAAGGAGATCAATGAATGTTTTACTTTCTGGAACTAATTTTAGAGCCACCTGCAATGCCATTTATATTTATTCACACCTTTTTAATTAATTAATTCACTAACATTGTTGCAAGTTTTGTTTGAAGTAAAGATCAGAATCCTAAATTTTTTATAAAAATAGATATGTTAATTAATGAATAAAATTTTATTTGCAAAAATAAATTAGCATGCAAAGTCCATCTAATTAATAGCATGAAATATAATACTGATTGAAAAATGGAAGAAAATAACTAAAACGTGATTAGTACTCTGACTGCAGTTGATGAAATCCATCCATGCCATGGTTTTAATGTAACTTCATAAGATTCTTCAACTACTTTCTCCATTTTCTTTTCAGGATCTTTTGATAGAATTTGTAATAATGACGAGGTGAAATCTAGGGTCCTGCAGAATATGTAGCACCATAAATTAAGATGATACTTTTGTAGTCTTCTAATTTTTATATTGAATTTCTGCTCATTGTGAGGAATAATAGCAAATATCACTATATATAAATTTATTTCAAACCTTATCTTTATTCATAGTGAGATTTATGTTTTTCTAAGTACATTCTGTCACATCTAATATTGTGGGTTTGATGCGTGTATATAAACAGTGAATCATCCAATAAGATAAACTCTAATAACATGATATATTTTTATATCAAGTCTAACTCATTTTTATAAAACCGACTTATAATATAAGATGTGTCACTCTTATGAATTCATCTGAGATCTTACTTCTACAGACACCTAAACAAATTTTCTTCAATCCACATAACAGGAGTTTTTTTGGATTTTTTTTTTCAAAATATCTCCTTTTAAAAAAAATCCCAATATATCCCACTTTTCAAAATATTCACGAAAATATCTTCTTTGTTTCATCTTCTCATATATTGCATCCCCAACCACTTGTTCGAGATGTGTATTATTGACTATTAGAGTGTTGTAATGACAAAAATGGACTACGTTTGAGATCCCCTATCTTAAAGTGGTGCATATTTGAATGTTACTGTTATTGATGATTATATAAATCTCATTGTTGCTCATGACTTAGAGATATTGCAGAATTTGAATGATAAAAATGTTACAGAAACCAAGCATAAAATATATACGACGAGGAAGAGACCGCAGAAACTAATAAATATAAGCATAGCTTGTTCTATTGTATGTGAAAAACTTTTTATAGAAGTGATCTCTAAGTTAAAGAAAACATGGTAATTAATATGAGGAACTCTATTTGTATTTTATTTTAATTTGTTCTGTTCTGGGTTGTTTTTCCTTTTTTTTCTTCAATAATTTTTTACTTTATATTATATAAAATGAGAAGTGTTATTAGGTGTTATTATATTATTATAGGTATATCACCTTGTGAGCCAAACAAAGGCCTTACTGCAGCTAGAACCCTTCTTTGCATTGCCTTCTGTTGCTTCCAATTTCAATATTTCAACTAAATTTAGATTTGTTGTTGGATTTGATTCATGCATTAGTTCCAATCTCTGCAATCAAACGGAATTTAATACACAACTAATCATTGGTAGTTGACAAATCATCAATATTTTAAAAAATGTACACAATGAAAGTCATATAATATAATAAATCTACAAAATATCCCGTCCGACACAAAAACAATCCCCATATTATAATGAAAAGAGAAGGGTTTTCCTTAATTATATAACCACCTAACTAATAGCCCTGAAGTTAACCCTTTACGTTAAATTTCTTCTTATCAAACAGAAAAACTTTTTTTTTTAAATAATTCTGTTATTTAAATTTAAGATGTTACATCTACAAACTTAGATCAATGGAGAATGTAATTAGAGAATGTGTGCGAGAAAAAAGTATTCTTTTTCTTATAGCATCAGAGGTTGTTGACCTTTTACATAAAGAGAGACTAGGCTACTAATTAATGATGTCAATTCTAGTTGCTGACTGCAATTCGGAATTAGAATAGATAGACTAGTCTTCATTAATTATGTTACTCTCAAGCAATGAGTTGTGAGTCACATAAAGGGTACTACCTAAGAAATCCAGGGTTCGAACCCTAATAACTAACATTTAATTTGTCTATTAAAAAACAAAATAGTAATAAGAGAAAGGTTAAATGGGTGGTTAGTATAATCAAGTATAATAAGCTGATGAATTGAAAGTTTTTAGCTATGGATTTTCTTTGTACCTTGATATTTTGATACACATCTTGTCTCAAAACAGCCATTGTTGGTCCTATTTTCTCTGTAATTATTAGACACATATTTAATAAACAATGTGTTGTATAGATGTTATTACTCGCATCAAAATTTGAACAATAACAATGAAATTAAGATTTGAAGTAATAAATCATACCAAGAACTTGTAGAACCAAATAACATATAGAGAGGAAAGGCTTAATGGGGATGTGAGCAGCTTCAAGATTTTCTCCAGAAGGTTTAACTATTACAACCATAGAAAGCTCTTCAATAAAACAACTTATCTCTGATTTCTTCTCCATTTCTCTCTTAGCACTCTTCATATTTCACCAACCTTCCTTAGTTTCTTCCTTCTCTACAATTAGAGTTCTATATATATATTTATATACCACAAGATAGCATGCATTTCAAACTTCTAATTTGTATCAAGTTTCTTCTTTAAGGAACAAGTCTTGCCAAGCTCAACTATATGTTAAATAATTAATATTCTACGAATCACTTGTCAAAGCTTCTTAGACTTGAACTCTTTTTTCTAAAGGAAAATTATTTTTGGTATGCCGATAACTCTTGTGCTGTATCAATTATTCCCTTTAAACTATTGATGGTGACATATATATTTGACCTTGGAAAAAACATTATATAAGTAAATAAAAACCATGTAGGTCGATTTGAAATCGACATGTCTAAAAGAATATAGTAGGAATCATTTTGCCTTGTTGATGTAATTTACAGTTCACATTTATATTAGCATGATAATCTACGGTCATACGTAAGAACTGGCTGTAGGAACATAAATTTTTTAGTATATCTCTTAAATGGGGGAGGACATGCCACCTTTTTTATTTTTATTTTTTTAAATTTCCATGTACCCTGTTTGTACTTATCTAAACGATCTTTCTCCATGGAAAAAACTTACTGTATTTATGAAACTCAAGTCGTGTGTATATGGTCATAGTAGTTTCTTTTTCCATCATACTCTTTTCTCACGTGTCTTTCTATATTTCAAAAATACCTCTGTCCGGATTATATACTATGAACTTATTTTTGGGGATTTTTAGATTATACAATTCGAAAATCACTTAAACCCTAAAATCATACTATAATTGATACGATGGTGTCTGCAGACCACCGTACTATCCCTATATAAATAACACAACACGTTTGGGGATAATATGAGTGGTGACCATGGTATCATAATCCACTCCCAAAATTAAATTTACTAAAGAAATTGTAGAAGGGGTGAAAAGTAAAGAATGAATGAAAATATTGAAGAATGCAAGACTATTTATAACCATAAAACATTCCTATAATGTAACTACAATTAAAGGAAGCATTTAATATGACCAAGAATGCATTAAGCATACCTCAAACCATCCAAAACTTGATTGTAAAGCCACAGTCAATATTATGGGATGGTTCTTGATTATATAATCCTAATTCATTCTCACAACACATGAAGTTTAATTTCAACATCATACATTAAACAACAATTTCAACAACATAGCAAATTAAACAACATAATAAAACACACAAGATCATGGATCAACCAAATTGAAATCTTCGTCTAGTATATCCATGCAAGCTCTGATTTCTTTGTAGGTCCTGGGATGAATTTAAATTTCCTGAATATATAGGAATGACCTGACCAAGAAAGCATCTAACTTGATCAGTCTTATAGAAGTTTTTGTGCATTGTAGATCGCAAAAACTGTCGGTGCAATGTGGACCACAAAAAAATTTTGTACTTGACTAGTTTCGATTTAAAATCAGAAATTTTTTTGTTGACATCATGTATTCCCATATTCTCCCTTCTGAGGATGTGCACGAGGGATGAAAAACTTTTTCCTCCTCCCCCATCCATCTTCTTGTACAACAAGTTTAACATTAAGTGTCTAATAATTTGTTGTAATAAACATTATGTTAATGTATATGTATTATGAACTATTGATCAGAAAATAAAATATGTTCAATTATTGATAATTTGTATCATGTTTCTTTAAATATATGTAGTTTTTTTCATTTTCATTATCATTTATGCCATTTTAATATTGTATGCCACTGTTTTGAAATGTTGATTATTATATAATTTGAATATGGGTATTTTCGGAATTTAGTAGGACGCATAACAAGAGAATAGATGTAAAAAGAAATAGCTGCCTATTGCCATACATGGTTAAATGGCCCATTTTGTTTAGGCCCAACAAGATATAACTGGCCAATAAAGGTAAATTCATCAAACGTCCAAATGTTTTGAAAATTTTCTAGAATCATCCTTATTATCTAATCCTATCTAACATGCAACCCTACTTCCCAAACCCTAAATCCTTCTATTTTGGTGGCAACAATGCTATCAATAATCATTAAATGATCACCTGATCTGAACGCATAACACCACAATTTGAAATTCCTATTCCCCACCCCTAAAAAAAATTGATTGCATTTGTGTGCTCTCTAAAAAACGCCCGAGCGTACCAACGCTCGGAATGACTACAGAGTCGCCACCAAAGTTTTATTTTTAAAGGGAAACGTTGATAAAACCCTTGACGATGTGGAAAGGATGGTCATCACAACCATTAACGGGTTCGGGAGTCGATTATGCAAGGGGAAGGTATTAGCACCCCTCACATCCGTTGTACTCAACGGGAACCTCCTAGTTAGTTAGGGCTAAAAGTGTTTTAAAGGTTTGCTTGCGACATTTTAATATTTCAAAGGGGAAAAAGAAAAAAAGGGGAAAAGGTTATTTTTTATTAATGTGCTTGACAAGAGTGGGATCTTGCTCCTACGTATCTCCTGGTGCGATGGAGAATTCAATGCTACGTAGTTCTTTGGTAGAACACGTTTGTTTGTTGGTTGATTTTAAAGAACGATGTTTTTGATCATATTCTAGCGGTTAAACGTAGCTTGTATGCTCGCGCGTGGGAGGCTTAAGCGTTTGTTTGTATCGCGTTAGAATTGATAAAACATCGTGCTTTTGTGAAAAGAGATTTGAATTTTAATTGACCATGGGGGGCCAAGAATTAGTTTGGTGTGTGATTTTAAAGAACGATGTTTTTGATCGTATTCTAGCTGTTAAACGTAGCTTGTATGCTCACGCGTGGGAGGCTTAAGCGTTTGTTTGTATCGCTTTAGAATTGATAAAAACATCATCCGTTTGTGAAAAAAGGTTTGATTTTTAATTGACCACGGGGGGACCAAGAATTAGTTTGGTGTGTGATTTATTTTTTATGTTTTTTGTATTTTGAAAATAGAATGACGATTGTCCGAACAACGAGACATACGTCAAGTGCCCGTGCAACCGGGGAATGGAAAGACATACGTCAAACCACTCCTTTTTCAATCAAGTTTATTGTTGAAAGTAAATGTATTTTTTTTTGTATTTTGAAAAGGAATGACGATTGTCCAAACAACGAGACATACGTCAAGTGCCTGTGCAATCGGGGAATGGAAAGACATACGTCAAACCACTCATTTTTCATTCAAGTTTGTTATTGAAATTTATGAAATTACAAATAAGAGCAAAAACACTTGTTATACTTTTGAAAGAAAATGAGTAAAACAACCCTTTCTCAGACTCTGAAACCTCACTCCAAAACCTCAGAAGCTAGCTTCAGAAGCTTAAACTCAGAAGCTGAGTTCTGCTATGGTCGCAGAGCGACCAGAACTTCGCCTTGCGAAACCTTCAGAAGCTGACCTCAGACTCTGAAGTTCAGAAGCACTGTCGCAGAGCGAACAGAACTTCGCTCAGCGAAGTCTTCAGAAACTGACTTCAGACTCTGAAGATCAGACGCACTGTCGCAGAGCGAACAGAACTTCACTCAGCGAAGTCTTCAGAAGCTGACTTCAGACTCTGGGGTTCAGAAGCACTGTTTAGAAGCACTGTTCAGAAGCTGCTTCTGAACTACTGTTCAGACTGCTTCTGATTTCTGATTTCAGAACCTCAGGGGGGTGAAAAACATTCGAATTCAGTAAGAAAAAGAAGTAAACCACTTCTGTTTTGGTGTTTTGTAAACTTTGAGATTTTTTTGGGGTTTTTAAAAGATGTTTTTAGTTTAAAAATGAGTTAAAGACCACTAAAAATGCAGAACAATGATGCTGGACAGCAGGAACAACAGAATAAAATGCAAACAGAAATGCAAATAAGAGATGAGAAAGGTTTAGGATGCTTACAAACTCCTAGCCAAAGCTTTGGATGCAAGAAAATGAAAGAAGCTTTTGAATAGCTGTGGTTTTTTGATGATGGAAGTGAAGAAGAATATGAACAGCACCAACAATAGTGTTTTACTATTGTTCTTCACTCTTTGTATGATGTTTCCTTATGGTTTAGTTTCTGTTTTGATTGTTTGATTTGCTTGTGATGATTTGTGAAAAAGAAAACAGAAAACAAAGCTTTTCTTTTCAAAGATTGTGGTGAATTCTTGCTGTTTCTTTTGATTTTGTGTTTGCTCTAAAATTCCTCTTAGAATTCTCTCTAAAATTGCTCGAAGATCAGATAAAAATCCAGATCCTATTCTCTGATTTTCGTGTTCCTTATATAGGCAAAATGTGATCATTTGTAATCATGATAATCCTTTGAAAACAGGGCTGTTTTGTGTGCTATGACCAAGACTTTGGTTAGCATTTAATGCAAAAGGACAGAAGTGACCTTGCCTTGTGATCTTAGTGAAGACTTTGGTTAATTCTGTACAACTAGTGGCTGAGTTCTGACAGAAGTTGCTGGAAAAATGGGAAAACAGGGTGCTGTTTGCAACTTGTGGTGCTTTTGGGATTGATCTTTGAAGATTTGGGGAAGAAAAACAGGAAAAGTAGGGTGCTGTCCTGTGCAGAGGTTGGGAGAAACAAAGGAGAAAGGTGCTGCACACAGGGGCAGCAGCAGAGAACAAATGGGAAGGAAGAAATGCTGGAACAGGGCAACAGTTTTGGAAACAGGGGCAGCAATTTTGCAGCTTACCTTGACTGGTTTTGATAAAGAAGAAAGGGAGAAAAATGGCAAGGTGGATGCTGGAAAGTAACAGGGTCAACAGCAGAGACACGGAAGGGGAGAAGTGCTGCCCTGGGCAGCCACTTGCTCCTTGCTCTCTTTGGCTTTGGCACACGTTTTCCTTCTTCTTCTTCTTCTTCTTCTTCTTTCTTCTTTTCTTTTTTGAAACAAACTTAAATAATATTAAAAGTAATAATAATAATAATAATAATAATAATAATAATAATAATAATAATAATAATAATAAAGAAAGATAAGTAAATAATAATAAAACTTTTTATTATTATTTATTTAAAACGGAAAATAAAAGTTGACTTTTTTTTTGGTGTTGACTTCTTTTTTTGTGTTGACTTCTTTTTTTTTGAAGAAGAAAAAAACTTGGACAAAATTAGGGTACAACAACATTAACCAACATAAGTGACACCTTCCCATCTTTCCTACACACATGAAATGATTGAGTATTTTCCCTACAAAGGATGACTATACAACTTATGCTCTTTTTGTCTATATGATTGAGTAATATTATTTGTTTGTTTTATAGGAGAACTGAACCCCTGCGTAATAATAATGGATAGTATTAGTGTTTTTATTTCACTGAAGTTGAAAGGATAGTAAAGTTATTTATATAATTTACTTTGTTTAATACCAGGTAAGGATATCCGCAGATGCGGATACCAACAAATCTACATCCGTAAATAATGGGTAGTTGAAATATTTGTTTATTTTATCCATGAATATCCATTACGATATCTGCAAAGTGTCCTTGACAAATTTTATCCGCGAATATTCGCGGGTGCGGATTTTTTTGTCATCCCTAGTCTCAATATGCAACATTAATATGGTGTCAATGTTTAAAGTAAATCACTAAAATGGATAGGAGGAGTGATAGTTGATGTCAGTTCCTAGTCTATATCTATATCTATATCAATATATAAATAAGGGTCAATTCTATGGTGTAAAAGCAAGATAAGCATTGCATCAAGCATTAGTTAGTTTTTACCGTTGAATCAATAAATTTTACCATTGAATTTGAATCAAATGAGATATCAGACTTGCTTGATTCATAAATTGACACAAGACGACGAACAACACAACACCACACATAGATAACGAAATCACAAAGAAAAAACTTAGTGAAATTCTGGCAGAACCTGAATCTGTTCGTAAAACAGAGTAGAACAGAGTACAAAATTGCAGCGTAAAATAGTAGTTCAGAAGCAAGACAAAACAGACAGAAATAAAGGACAGAAAGTAAAAGTGCACATATATTTGTTAACCCAGTTCGGTGACAAACACACCTACGTCTGGAGGCTACCAAGCCAGGAAGGAAATCCACTAGCGTAGTCCTAGTTCTAAGTTCTCAGCAAACTCCAAGTTTACAACTTATCACCTAGCAACTACCCGTATTGACTTCAACCTAGGAACTCCTAGACCTGAGATCCCGTCTCACTTCCCTCAGTCAATCACTGCCCCAGTGATATCATATTCTAATAACAATCAAAGTAGGAGACACACTCCAAAGACACAAAAAATCACTCTTGCTTAAAAGCTTCAAGTGAACTACATTTACAACTCAATAAAACAAACCAACTCTAAACAATTGAGTGGTGTACAGAAACAGAGCACAAAGCTCACAATGAACAGACTCAAAACCTGTTGGAACATGTGTGAAAATTGAATTAAAAGACTAAACATAAATTCCCACGTTGGGTAGAACTATTGTTGTGTGAATTGAAAAAAGTGGAAGTCCCACATCGGATGGAACACACACATTAGTAGTGTTTATATATTGGGGGGTGTACCTCTAAGGGGGGGTGCATAATTAAGTGAACGAAGTAAGCACTAAAGAAAAAATATATATTTATATATTTTATTATTTGGAAATGTTAAATTAAGTAATTAATTTAATCATTATTAGAAAGTGCTTTCTTAGTCCCCAAGTTTTGCTAAAATATTTGAACACAATCTAGAATATTTTGGAACAAATCTGAAATGTTTTGGTATGCAATCTAATATATTTTAGTACGTGATCTAAAATATATTTTGATACTCAATAATATTTTTCTGTACGGAATAATATATTTTTGTACTCAATATAATATAATTCGGTACTCAATTTGAGATATTTTTGTACTAGATCTAATATGTGAATTACTTGTTGCCAAAGTTTCTCACTTATTAGTTGTGAATTTTCTCTATAAATAGAGAACTCACATAGTGCATTCTACACACCAAAGAGTTCTATTGAGTTGTCGAGAACTATTTCTCTCTTCTCCCTCCAGCTTGTGTTAACGAGCTATTCTTCTCTTCTTCTACTCTTTCTGTCCCTTCGGATTTGAGAGTGTTCTTAAGACCATAGTCCCTTTCAGTAAAAAGTCCCTTCGGAATTAAGAATGGTCTTAAGAGCATAGTCCCTTCAATTATTTATGTCTCTTCAAAGTAAATAATATTTTAAGAGTATAGTCCCTTCGATAATTTATGTCCTTTTGGAATAAATAATATTTTAAGATCGTAGTCCATTTTCCGGTATTATAAGAATGATCTTAAAAATATATTCTTCTTAAATTCTTGAAGAAGTTAGAATGGTGTTAGCACCATATTAGAGTGGTCATAGTACCATAGTTGGAGAAGTTAAAAATTAGAATGGTGGGAACACCATATTTGAGTGGTCTCCGCACCATAATAGAATGGTCACAGTACCATGGTAGAATGGTTTCAGTATTAAAAGAGTGGTCTTAGTACCATATTGAAGGTGTAATTCTCGAACGGTTTCCTACAGTGCAGTAGTTAACCGCACAGTTGTAGCTGGGCTTGTTTTATCCTGGAGGCGGCGTGGTTGATAGTCTGCCTTGCACAATTTTGGGCAGTGCCACGAAACGTCTTAAAGAGAGCGACTTGGTCGTGACTCAACCTAGTAACAACTTCGGTAGATATTCATTTTCAAATTAGAATTTGGAAATCCAAATACAACAGTTTGGAAATCCAAAAACAACAAAACCTAAGTATAACTCTCTCTATAATGGCTTATGTTTTTATCTCATTCTTCAATAGCAGCGTCTTCTATATATAGTCTTCAGCAGCAACAAATAATTGAACCAAATATTCTTCAAAGATATATTTCCAAAATTCTTTAGAAACATATAGAAGCAAATATTCTTCAGAAATATATTTTCCAAAGATTACTTTGAAAATATATTCATAAATAAAAGAAACCAATCTTCAGAAAATATCTCACGCAAATATTCTTCCTTCTAGAAACACCAGCTTGGAGAATTCTTCAATCAAATCTACTAAAGATAATGTGAGAAAATAAACAGCTGCAAGGCACGAAAACAGAACGTAGAAAACCAGCTTCTAAAGGTACTTCTGAAGAAGTGCTTCTGAAGGCCTGCGTCTGAAGTTCTGTGTCTGAACATTCAGCTTCTGAAGGCTGCTTCTGCGTCTGAACATTCAGCTTATGAAGGTTGCTTCTGAACAGTGCTTCTGAAGGTTCAACTTCTGAACAGTGCTTCTGAAGTTCAGCTTCTGAAGACCCAGCTTCTGAAGACGTACATATTGAGATTTCAGCTTCTGAAGATGTACTGTTTCTGAAGACGCACATCTGCTTGTATATTTGATTTTAGCAAACATGAAGCCAACAACCAAATATCCAACACTTAGATCTATGTGAAAATCACTTATTTAAATTGAAATAGAGAGAAAAAGATGAAGATGAGTGATTTTGGAACAAAAATTGAGACAAATCCATCCCCTAAACACACAAGATTTGAACTGATTGAAACAACTGAAGGTGAGAAAAACACACAAGAAAGGGGGGGGGGGGGTTGAATTGTGTGGGTAAATTCTTTTCTTTCTCAAAAACTTTGGTTAAGTTCAGATTCTGATAATGATCAGTTCTGAACTATTTTCAGAGTTGTTTATGCAGCGGATATAAAGTAAATGAGAGAGGGAAAGAAAGACACAAGAGTTTTTATACTAGTTCCTTCCACAAACCGGAAGTAGTCTAGTCCCCCTGTCACTTACATGAGATTTTAACTATAATGAACTGATTATAATTGCTCAAGCACATAGAGACTTCCAGTTGCTCAAACACTTAGTAAGAGACTTCTAATGCTCAAGACACACAGTCAAGAGACTTCCAATGCTCAAGACACACAGTCAAGAGACTTCCATGCTCAAAGCACACAACTAAGAGACTTCTCTGCTCAAAGCACACAGCTAAGAGACTTCTTATTGCTCAATACACAAAGTAAAGAGACTTCTGGTTGCTCAGCACGCAGGTTAGAGACTTTGGGTTCAAACAGATTTTACAACAGAAAAACAGTTTGAGTTGAACACTTGATATACTATTAGTGGTGTTCACAAAATACAATTCAGATTAAGACTCTACACTTAAGAAATTCTAAGATGAGAAGTTTGTAAGAATTTCTAAGAGTTTTATGACAGACACGTAAAACAGAGTATGAACTTTCTGGTTTTTGCAGTCTTGTGTTTATGTACAGAGTCTTGTATTTCTTCTTCAAATCTTCACTCTTTTATAGAGGGTAAAAGAGCTGTTGAGATTTGCCAGAAATCTAGCAAAGAGCCGTTGCAAAGTAGAGGCTATGTCCAGCTGAAATTTTATGCGTAACGAGCAGAAAACAGAGCACACAAAGTTTGAATAGTTTCCTTAAAAACTGGAGAATATTTCTTTGAAGGAGGCAACTGTTCCATTGAGCTGTTCTGACATTGCAGGCATTAATGATGACAGTGACAGTTGCTTTTCCTTAAAGATCAGACTTCAAAAGCTTCTTCAGGAACTGTTCATCAGAAGCAGGTCTTCAGACTCACCCTTCAGAAGCACTGTTCATCAGACGCTCCCTTCAGACGTACTGCTCAGACGCTGACTTTTGTTGACCTTCAGACTCATCCTTCAGACGTTGACTTTCATTGACCTTCAGACTCAGCCTTCAGACGTTGACTTCTGTTGACTTTCAGACTCAGTCTTCAGACGCACCCTTCAGACGCAGTCTTCAGACTCTGCCTTTAGAAGCTGCTTTCAGACTCAGTCTTCAGAAGCTGCTTCAGACACAAATTTGCTTCATACTTGCAACATATGCTTCTATGCTTTCCTTCTTGCTCTTAGCTTGTTCTTCCAAAACCAATATTAAATACCAAACTTTAAGTACATGGTTCTGCACACTTAGAATCAAGCATTAGCAATTCCAATTTTCATTTTAACACTTTGTTATCATCAAAACCCAAAAGAGAGGTTTTCATACATTTTGTTCCAACAATCTCCCCCTTTTTGATGATGACAAACACAAGTATTAATAGAAAATTGTTGTTAATTTAATTAACAAGTTGACTGCAGGGTGTGAGGTTTGCAAGCTCCCCCTGAGTCTGATCCTGATTAATTAAATTCAGTTTAGATCAAAAAGGTGAGAATTTCAGAATTGTTGTTAACTTTAATTAACAAGTTGACTTCAGGATATGAGGTTTGCAAGCTCCCCCTGAGTCTGATAATCCACAAGGTGAGGTTTGCAAGCTCCCCTTGATTCTTATCCAAGTTAATTAAATTCAACTTAAAACAATAAGGTGAACTTATCACTCAGAATTGTAAATAACAAGCTGACTTCAGGATATGAGGTTTGTAAGCTCCCTGAGTCTTATCCAAGTTATTTAAATTCATTTCAACTCAATAAAGAGTAATGTATCTCACAAAAATTAATTCAGAGGCTAAGAGATAATAAACTGTTTCTCATAAGTTAATTTTAATCAGAAATTAACTTATGTTCTGAGCTCAGAGCCTTAATACTTGTTTACTTTTACTCCCCCTTTTGTCATCAACAAAAAGAAAAATTTCCAGAATTTTTAAGATAGTTTGAAAACATGTGAGATAAAAATGTTCAGAGCATTTTTGTTCAGTACATTCTGTTCAGTATCACTGAACTATTTTAGACAAAATTGTTCAGATCATATACCAACTGAAGGTTTTAGCACAACTGAACTCTTTTCAGAAAATTGAAAAATAGAGCATTTAGCTCAGTGCTTCTGAACCCTTTCAGACAGAACTGTTCAGAGTTTTTAAATAGGTTTGAAATACTGAACATCTCTGATATCAAATTGAGCATTTATGATGAATATATGAAAGTGTGTCCGTGTTTTTGTTAAAACATTTCAGAACTGAAAACAGAAAAACACATTTGCATATTGATGACTTTAGGAGGGACAAGTGTAACTTTCAAAGCTTAATTCATCATTGCCCACAGTTATAACTTATCAGATTCTGACGAAACATTAGATAACTATGTAGATTCAGAGGTCAAAAATTCAGATTCTGAAACTCAGACTCTGATGTCTTCAGAAGCTGAACTTTCTGCAGACTCTCAAAGTGAGTGTCTGTTAAGTCTTAGCTTCTGTTAGACTTGAGATTCTCAGTTTCTTATTCAGAGTCAAGCAAATTTTTCAAGAGATGAAATGCATTGTTCAGATTCTTTTTAATAAATTTAAATCTATCTTCTAAACAAAATCTCTTAATAAAATGATGTTTAAGTTCAAAAATGCTTGGCTCTTGAATGTAGAATTGGAATTTTTAGAGAAACAAATTACAGCAGTTTTATCACAAAGAAGGTTATGATGTTTTCATGAATCTGATAGTTTTCCAACTCATGTAGAATCTATTAAGTATAATGTTAATGTACAAAAGCAAGTATATTTTTTTATATCGTTCCACAGGGATTATTGCGATATCATAAACCGTTCAACGTCGATTATCATTTTAAGTTAGGGTTTAATCTTTTTTTCTTTACTAACACTACTCGACATTAAAAGCATTATAAATAAAACGTAGAGTAATAGGACATAAAAGGTGTTAGGATTAAAGTTCGTCAATCAAACGTCGATTGTATTCGATTGATCATAAATATGGATTCTAGCTTTTTCTTATATACGACATTATCACGTATTACTCGACAACGTCATTCGTGTCCAAATGACCTCGTGAGATCGATCGTATCGTTTAATCGATGATTTCTCAATCTATTAAACGATTCGAAAGCTTTACGATCCAACACTTTGTGTAATTATCAAAACCAAATCCCATTTCTAGAATTTCTTATTTTGATAGAATATCATTTTAAACCTAGATTCAAAAGTATTTTTCAACATCATTTAAATCAAATATAAGAATGGAAAACAAGAACAAATTCAATGGTATATAAAAATGCTAGAATCATATATTTAAAATATCAAAGGTTTACAACTAAGAGTGATTGATTACCTAATAATCCCAACAAAGGAGATTAGTTGATCATTCTCATGACAACTTTGCAAAAGTAGAAAGGAAGATGAAGAATATGCTAAGACTTGATTTCTCAAAGCTACTTAGTTCAATCTTCACTTGAATCACTTTTGATCTATGAAGTTTGCCTCCTTTTATGCCTATTCTCTCTCTAGAAATTAAAGATTTCAAGCTCTGGAAATTATAAAAACTGGTATTCAACTGATTATATGAAAAAAATGAGCTTAAAAGCTTTTATATTTCTGAGTTTTTATTCGCTCGCTACAAGCGACCAGCCTGTCGCTGTAGCGAGGAAGTTTTCTTGGCCAATGGGAGAGCTCCACGTCATCACTTAGCATTAAACCGCCCTTGGTCGCTGTAGCGACGAGATCTGTCGCTACAGCGATGGATCCTGCAAAATTCCCTGCCTAAGCTCGCTTGAAGCGTCCAGTCCATCGCTTGTAGCGATGAACTCTTGATTTTCCCTGCCTATGCTCGCTTGTAGCGATGAGTCTTGCGCTTGTAGCGATGGCTTTAACAAAACTTCATATTTTCTTGCTCCAATCAGGTCCAAGCATGAAATTCCTGCATAATTAAATGGGGTAAGACATAGGATCACAAATTTAGCATTTTAACCACAAATGTGAGCTTATCCTAAGATAACTTGTAAAACAAGTAACATAAGTGCCTTAAAATATATCAAAAGATAACTAGTTTTAAGCACTTATCAAACTCTCCCCAACTTAGCATTTTGGTTTGTCCTCAAACCAAAGAATCAAAAGGAAATTTTCACAGCTTTAAACCAAAGTATTGAGCAATTAGCAAAAGAATCAAAAGTTTGAAGAAACAAGTATCAAATGAATGATTCAAACGTGAATGCGCAAGCTAGTGTTAAGTTTCTCAGTAAACGAGATACATACTATGAATGTGAACTGGTTCTAAACACAAAGCATCAAATCACACAATTCTTAACAAACAACATGTTTAAATTTGAACCAAACCTAACACACTTCTATATAAAGTATATGAACACATTGAAATCTATTGTGAGGGTATGAACACTCATCCAACAAATATGATAACATTCTAATCAAATCATGTGTCCATCTAATTATCATTTCTAAAAGCATAAAAGACATTGATCATAAGGTCTTTAAGGGTTGTAATTGGGCTAGGTTACAAAAGAATTGTCATATGTGGGATATTGAATTCAAATGGCCAAGCAAGAGGAACATTCATTCTATTTACAAACTTCCTCCTTATTCAAATACAACTCTTGGTGAACTACAAATTTTTCTTTTCTTTGATTAATCTTGACAACTTTTTCTTTGATTTATTGCAAACCTTTCTATTTTTCTCTTTTCTTTTTCTTGGTTTGCTTTTCTTTCTTTCTTTTTTTTCTTTTTCTTTTTCTTTTTCTTTTTCTTGTTGTCAATATCAATTATCACAATTCACCACTACTTGACATAAACACAACCTCCCTTTTCTCCCCAACTTAGTTCAATGGTACCCTAATCGAATGTTCCTTTATCATTTTGGCAAAGGTCAGTAATCACGATGGATAAGGGTTCAAAAGAAAGTAATTATCAGAATTCAATAATGAGTTAACTATGAACTGGATTTTTTTACAAACTCCGGCAATTTCATTAAGCAATTGAGCTTATGAAAATTGGCAGTTCACAGTTAACAATTCTGATTCAATAGGCTCAAAGGGGTTAACAGATTCTCACTTCTCCCAGGGTAGGCTATATGGTTAAGTATTTCACTCATATTAAAAAAAAATGCCTTGATCATTTCAATGCTTTTATACAATTTAAAACAACAATAGATTTAACATAAACTAATCGAGTTAAACATGAAATGCCGGTCTCCTGCATATATATACAATGGTTGAGGATTCCTCACATTTCGGCTAGTTCTAATTGGTTCAAACCTAAACATGTGCTTGCGTAAAACTGAATAAATTAAATTTGTGTGTACAGAACTCATTCACATTCAAGAATATACCTAGAAAAACAAGAAACGAGTACCTTAGCTGTGCGCTTTTATCACTCATTCTATCATTACCACTCACCTGATTCATAGCTCAATGCTTTGCTTTCAAACAAGCACTTAGCTTTTGAATCTTTGATCTTTGATCATCTTTCTTTCCATTTGTTGGGTAATTTTCAAAAAAAAAAATAACAAAAATTTATAACTTAAACATAATATACTAAATATAATAACCAAAATATACTAACATAATAACCAAAGTAAATTATCCAAAGTACATAAACATAAACATAATTAAAAAGTACAAAGCATAATAAAATTGTTTAGGAATAAATAAAACGAAAGAAAGAAGAAACTGCTGCAGCTTGCAAAGTGGTCTCAATCTGAATCCATGTCTGAATCCATCAAATCTGCAGCCTCGTGGTCAATGCTCCGTGTGGCCTCAGAGGAGTCATCACCATGGTCATCATCATCACCTCCAGCAGCATCATCACCAGCTGCATCTGCACCCGCCCCACCAGAATAAAATGGCCTGTCCCCAGGCCAAGCAATGTGCTCCTGGAAATAAGCTGGAGTCCAAGTGGAGTAGCCTGCCTCGTGCATATGACTCTGCATAGTCGTCAGGGCTCGATGGTTTGACTCATTCTGAGCCATAATGTGAGAATATGCAGTCATGTAGTAGGGGTCCCAACTAGAAAAGTCTAAAGGTGGATAGGTTGGGGGTTGAGGTTGGCTTGGGTCCTGGGGTGCAGTGGGTGGTACCGAAGATGGTCCAGCAGAAGAAGAAGGTCCAGCAGAAGGATGAGGGGTCTTGTAAGAGCAGTACCTATTGATGTATCTATCATCAATAGGGTTTTTGATTTCCTCATCGACTTGGCTGGGCATGTGGATCCTGGCTTTTCTACAAAGCCCCATAATCAGGCCAGGAAAAGGCAATGGGCATTTTGGTTTACCCGGTGGCAGGATACCACTTTCTGCCACAATCCTCATTTCATTAGCTATTATCCTCGCAACGTCAACCTGCTGGTTGCTGAGGATGTAATGAAGTAAGGGTGTGACGTCCAGAGTGGTGGAAGAGGTGTGAGATTTAGGCCTAATGTTATACAAGATAAGGGTGAGGATAACCTGAGCTGGGGTAGTCATATCATCCCTTAAAGCTCTAAAAGGCTTACCCGAGGCCTTGCTCACGTCGTAGGTTTTCCCCTCTTGGAATATCTCCCGTGCGATTAACTCGTGATCCCAGTTTCCCCGTGCCTGATGTTCGTGAAAGGCACACAACCTTTTGTAGTCTATTAGGTCATCCGGATAGCTAAGATCCAAAGGGTTACCTAAATAGTCACTAATTGCGTTCCTATCAAACATAATGGTACGCCCTCGGACAAATGTCGTCCAGGTGAAGTCATCGGAGGGGTCTGCTAGTATGGCGTTGGCGTAGAACTCTCGCACTATGTCATAGTTTATCTTCCTTGGAGGATTGCATAGGATTCCCCACTTCCTTTCATTGAGCATATGAGCAATGCCGAAATAGCTTCCTTCCTCAGCTATCTTGAACTGCTTCTTCGACCAAATTCTTCTGGTTTTAAGCTCGGCGTAACGCTCCTGGTTACGCAAGCTTAGAAACCGGTTTGGATCATGGGGTTGAGGGTTAGGTTTTGGCCGTGAAGACGATCCCTCAACATTACGTTGCCTTTTTGAAGATGTTTTAGGTGCCATGCCTACAAAATAAGATTAAACAGACAAAACATGTAGGTGCCAAGTCAGAATTAGAATAAAAGAAAAAATAAAACTGAGTCTGGGCTTCGTCGCTACAGCGACAGGATGGTCGCTTGTAGCGAGCGAGCCCAGAAAATGTTGGTTTTCTGCGCTTCAAGCGCTATGTAGCCATGACCAACCCTTTTTCAAAAACCTAATTTTTCTCCTATCTAAACTACTTGTGGCATGCGAAATCAATCCTAAAGCTAAAACAAATGAATAAAAATCATTAAAACTGCCTAATCATCAAAAACCTAATTTTATTTTGAATTTTTACAAAATAGGTTTTTCAAAATACGAATTTCTGGAAAAAGATGATGATAGGACAGTTTGTGTAATGATTTTAGTTCATTTTTGACAGCTTAAACTATTGATTATCATGGGTATTTCAAAAAGGCACAACCCTAATCTAAAAAAATGAAAACCCTAGCTGTCAATCTCTTAAAACATGTAAACACATTCATTCAAGTTTAAAGCTTAAGAAACTATAACAGAGGGTTACGAAAATCATACCTGGATGAGAGATTTGCAAGATAACAGAAGGAATTGAGATCAATTGCAAGTATTAGCAGAAAATGCAGAAAATGAAATGTAAATGTTGCAGAAGAAATGAAAATGGAATGGTGTGTGTTTTACTGTACTAAGGTATGCGAAAATGGAAGAAAAAACGGATAGGGGTAATTAATGGGTGGTTGGAGGGGAAGATGAAGGGTTTATAGTGGCTTTGGAAACTGAAATTTCAGTTTTTGGTTCCATCGCTACAAGCGATCAATACATCGCTACAACGACAAGATTTGAACATCATCGCTACAAGCGATCAATACGTCGCTACAGCGACAGAGTTTGAACAGTAATCGCTACAACGACCATACGGCGCTACAGCGACGGAGAGTGTGAAGCTCATCGCTACAACGATGGAATCTGTCGCTGTAGCGACCATGACAGTAAACAGAAAAATAAAATTTTCAGCTTTTGCCACTATCCCTACATGCATGAATGGCTGTACAGAACTAAAATACAACTTAAAAAGCAACATACTTACAAAATTGGGGTGCCTCCCAACAAGCTCTTGTTTAACGTCATTAGATCGACGCCTGTTTCGCTTTTTCTTATGAATTGATGAGTGAAATCGTCGTCGTGTGCCGAACAACTTCACCGCCAAAATACGGCTTCAGCCTTTGTCCATTCACTGTCCACGTTGATTTAGTGATAGGATCTTCTAGCTCCACTGCTCCATAAGGTTTGACTTCCTTGATCATGAACGGACCAGACCACTTGGATTTCAATTTACCCGGAAATAGCCTTAACCTTGCATTGAACAGCAACACCATTTGACCGGGCCTAAATTGCCTCTTCATGATCTTCTTGTCATGATACCTTTTGACCTTTTCCTTATAGAGCTTGCTTGATTGATACGCTTGGTCACGCATTTCTTCGAGTTCGTTCATCTGAAGCTTTCTCTTCTCCCCCGCTTGCTCTTGATCAAAGTTCAAAAACTTTAGCGCCCAAAACGCTTTATGCTCCAACTCGACCGGCAAGTGGCATGCTTTCCCATACACCAACTGAAATGGTGTGAAACCCGTAGGAGCTTTGTATGCAGTCCTATAGGCCCACAATGCTTCGTCAAGTTTCATTGACCAATCCTTCCTCGATGATGACACGGTCTTCTCAAGTATCCTTTTGATTTCACGGTTGGATACCTCGGCTTGACCGTTGGTCTGCGGATGGTATGGTGAAGCTACCTTGTGTTTGACTCCGTAATGCTCAAGTGCTTTTGCCAATTGTTGATTGCAGAAGTGAGAACCTCCATCACTTATAAGCACTCTTGGAGTTCCAAAACGGGAAAAGATGTTCCTTTTGAGAAACTTGACCACCGTTTTACTATCGGCTTTTGGGGATGCAATTGCTTTTACCCACTTAGACACATAATCTACGGCTACCAAAATGTATTCATTGGACATGGAGGATGGAAACGGCCCCACAAAATCAATACCCCAACAGTCAAAGACTTCGACTTCAAGGATGCTTTGCAGAGGCATCTCATTCCTTTTTGAAATACCTCCAGTTTTCTGGCAACTCTCGCAATTCTTCACATGCTCATATGCGTCTTTGAATAAAGTGGGCCAATAGAAGCCTGCTTGAAGAACCTTTGCAGCAGTTCTTTCACCGTTGTAATGTCCACCATATGGCGAATTGTGACAATGCCACATGATGTCTTTGGCTTCTTCTATTGCAACACATCTTCTTAATAGGTGGTCAGCTCCAATCTTGAAGAGATATGGGTCATCCCATACATACTGAGTTGAATCTCTCATCAACTTCTTCTTCATTTGCCATGTATAGTCTTCCCGTATGAACCCCGTTGCTTTGTAATTGGCCATGTCAGCAAACCATGGTCTTTCTTGCACCATAAGCAACTTTCATCCGGAAACTCTTCAAGAATCTCCCTCTCATTCTTCGTCACCTCATCGTTCACCAATCTTGACAGATGATCAACCACAAGGTTTTCAGTCCCCTTTTTGTCTTTAATCTCCAAATCAAACTCTTGGAGTAGCAACATCTAACGGATGAGTCTCGGCTTGGAGTCGGGTTTGGTGATTAAGTACTTGATGGCTGCATGGTCAGTATAAATAACAATTTTTGAACCAATGAGATACGAACGAAATTTTTCTAATGCAAACACAATAGCAAGTAATTCTTTTTCAGTGGTAGCATAATTGATTTGTGCATCATTTAAAACTTTACTTGCATAATGTATAACATGAAAAATTTTGTTTTTGCGTTGACCTAACACCGCTCCAACCGCATAATCACTTGCATCGCACATGAGTTCAAAATCAAAATTCCAATTTGGTGCGGAGATTATGGGTGCGGATGTCAAACTATCTTTCAAACTTTCAAAAGCTTTAAAACAATCATTGTCAAAATCAAAAGACTTATCTTTGTTGAGCAAATTGCTCAATGGCTTTGCAATCTTTGAGAAGTCTTTGATAAACCTCCGATAGAACCCGGCATGGCCAAGAAAACTTCGGATGCCTTTGACATTGAATGGTGGTGGAAGCTTGCCTATCACATCGATTTTAGCTTTATCAACTTCAATACCCTTGGACGAAATCTTGTGACCAAGGACTATAGCCTCGGTTACCATGAAATGACACTTCTCCCAATTGAGTACCAAGTTGGTTTCCTTGCACCGCTTCAGTACCGTGTCCAGATTCTTCAAGCACAATTCAAATGATGACCCGAAGACCGAGAAATCATCCATAAACACTTCAATGCTCTTCTCTATCAAATCAGCAAAGATGGCTTGCATGCATCGTTGAAATGTTGCTGGAGCGTTACATAATCCGAACGGCATGCGTCGATATGAAAAAACTCCAAATGGACAAGTAAAGGCTGTCTTTTCGTGATCTTCTGGATTCACAGAAATCTGATTATAACCCGAATATCCGTCAAGGAAACAATAAAAAGCTTGTCCTGACAGTCTCTCTAGCATTTGATCCATGAATGGTAGAGGAAAATGATCCTTCCTTGTAGCTTTGTTAAGCCTCCGGTAATCTATACACATCCTCCAACCGGTGACGGTTCTTGTCGGTATGAGCTCATTCTTCTCATTTGTGATTACCGTCATACCTCCCTTCTTAGGGACAACTTGAACCGGACTAACCCAAGTACTATCCGAGATCGGATATATCATGCCGGCTTCAAGTAGTTTAACCACTTCTTTCCGGACTACTTCTTTCATGTTTGGGTTTAGCCGTCTTTGAGGTTGTGCTACCGGCTTGTAATCTTCCTCCATCATGATCTTATGCATACAATAGGATGGACTTATCCCTTTTAAGTCGGATAGTGTCCAGCCTATTGCTTCTTTGTTGGACTTCAAAACTTCAACCAATTTGGTTTCTTCATTGTTTGACAAGGAGCTACTAATAATGACCGGTTTGTTACCCTCTTTTTCAAGAAAAACATACTTCAAGTGTGAGGGTAGGATCTTCATCTCCGGCTTCATTTCTTCAACTTTGGCTTCATTCGTCAATTCCTCAATTTTAGCTTTGTGAGGAGGAATTTCCTTCAACGAATCCAGCTCCTTCAAACACTCTTCTATCTCTTTCTCATCTTCTTCTCCTATGATACTAAGTGCATTTGTCAAGACTCTTTCAAGATGTGTTAAGTGATGCAGCTGGTCCCTCGTATCAACAATCAATTCTTCAGTTGCATCCATCTTGAAATAGGCACCTTTATCACTAGGATACTTCATAGCTTCATTGATGTTGAAATTGACTTCTTCGTCGTCCACACGGACTTTCATTAGACCTCCGTCAAGATCAATCATCATCCTTGCCATTTGCATAAACGTTCTTCCAAGAATTAGTGGCACATCGTCATCTTCAGGTATATCCATCACTACAAAGTCGATGGGAAATAAGAACTTGTCGACTTTCACCAACACATCTTCCGCTATCCCCAACGGACGTGTGACGGATTTGTCGGCCAATTGCAACGTCAAGTTAGTTCGTTTCACAACCAAATCACCAATCCTTTTGACAACGGAAAGTGGGATTAGATTGATACTTGAACCTAGATCAATGAGTGCTTTGCCGACATTAACATTGTCAATGGATATCGGTAGTGTAACTTTACCCGGATCTCTTTCCTTCCTTGGCAATGTTCTCTGAATGATTGCACTACAATTAGCATCGAGCTGAATTGTTTCTTCTTCATTATACCTCCTCTTCTTGGAAAGAATCTCTTTCATGAACTTGGCATATGTTGGCATTTGCTCTAAGGCTTCCGAGAATGGAATGTTGATTTGCAATCTCTTGAATATGTCTAGGAACCTTGCAAACTGCCTTTCTTTATCCTTTCTGGCTGGAGTAGTCGGATATGGTAGATGTGGTGTTGGCGCATTCTTCACTACTTCTTGATTCTTGCCCCTCTCCTTCACCACATCTTTCTTCATCACTAAGTTTTCATTTTTAACTACTTCCTTATTTTTTTCGACTTCATCCTCATTATTTACTCCCTCTGTTTCCTTCTCATTCCCTTCATCATGATCTTCCTCCTCATTTTCAACAACTCTCCTCTCCACCTCAAGGTTGTCTCCTATACCCCTTTCAACTACCTTCCCACTTCTCGTAACAATCGCCTTGCAATTATCGTTATCTCTTGATGCAAGGTCAACTTCATCAAAATGACTTAACTGTCATTTTGATGATGATGCATGGTCTTTGGGGTTGGTTTGTGTGTTGGCAGTAAAGGTTCCGCCTTGTTGTGTGGCTTGAGCAAGCTATTATGCCAACTGGCCTACTTGTGTTTCCAGGTTTTTGATTGAAGCATCGGTATTCTTTTGGTTCGCCATTGACATTTGCATGAACTGGTTTATAGTCTCGTCGGTGTTTTGTTGACGGTTTTGTTGAGGTGGGTATTGATTGTAATTTTGGTAAGGTTGTCGGTTTTGTGGTCCAGCTTCTTGTCTCCAACCTTGTCCATAATTTGGATTGTTCCCTCTTGGGAAGTTGTTGTTATGACTTTGGTATTGGCCTTGAAACTGTTGTGGCCTTTGTTGATTGCCAACATAACTTACCTCTTCAGTGGGTGGTGGACAAAATCCGGTGGGGTGATCGCCCGAACAAAGTTCGCTTGATGCGACTTGATGGTGACTTCTTTGTTCGTTTTGAATATCCTTCATTTGTTGAGGAAGATTGGCCATCTTTCTAGTCAATTCTTCCACTTGTTGTGTTAACAATTTATTTTGAGCAAGGATGGCTTCATTCGTCCCCAAGTCCAATATTCCCGCTTTTCTTTGGCCTTGGTTTCTATTATGGTGAGCCTGGTGGTCGTTGAGTGCCATTCTTTCTATGATAGCAACAACATCTTCGGCACTCTTAGCCATTAGTGATCCACCAGCAGCAGCATCAAGTAGTAGCTTTGACTGTTGTTGCATCCCATTCCGGAAAAGATGGATTTGAGTCAAATCATCGAATCCATGGTTAGGGCATCTTCTAAGCATCAACTTGAATCGCTCCCATGCTTCACATAGAGTCTCACTTGTGCCTTGAGAGAATACAGCGATAGTTGTCTTAGCCTCCATAAAACGATTATGAGGAAAGAATCTCTCAAGGAATTTCTCCTCAAGAGTGTTCCAATTTGTCATCACTGTTGGCGGCTGATCCAAATACCACTCCTTGGCCTTCCCAATCAAAGAATGAGGAAACATCCTCATAAATATTGCCTCCTCATTGTTCTCCGTCTCTCCTAGTGTACCGGCGATCTCATAAAACTTAGTGAGATGTTGGAATGGATCCTCATGATCTAACCCCGAGAAAGGATTAGCATATAGTATTTGAAGGATCCCAGTCTTCATTTCAGTTTGCTTTGTGGTCCGTGGCGTCTTTCCCAATTGTGCCAAGCGTCGTGGGCTATTGTGACAAGGCATCCCACTTCCGCCTAAACCTCCAGATCCGTCTCCTGCAGCAACCATTGGTATCTCTTGAATTGGAATTGATGAAGGACTTGAAACAGAAGTTTCCTCTTGCTGCTTTTTCTTTGCCTGCTGCCTCTTTTTCCGATTCTTGCTGTTATTTCTTCGAGCAGTCCTCTCTATTTCAGAATCAAAAAGCAGTTGGTCTTCCGGTATTTGACCTCGAATATACAAGTTTCAACAATCTGACCAAAAAGAATTAGCAAACAAGATGGATAAGGAATAATAGTTATATACATAAAAGAATTTTGTGCAAAATTGCTTAAGACAATAATTAACGCTGCAATGATTATAATATCTAAGCATTAATCCCCGGCAACGGCGCCATTTTGTTAATGTACAAAAGCAAGTATATTTTTTTATATCGTTCCACAGGGATTATTGCGATATCATAAACCGTTCAACGTCGATTATCATTTTAAGTTAGGGTTTAATCTTTTTTTCTTTACTAACACTGAAATTCTGGCCAGGCAAAGATACTTAACTGGTTCTGGTTCTGATTAAAAAAAAACTTAGCAGGTTCTGATCAGAACTTAGCACAATTATAAAAGCAAATAATCAGCAGGAATTTAAAGTGCAGGAAAGCTAAAGAACACACAAGGTTTGTTAACCCAGTTCGGAGTAAACACCTCCTACTCTGGGGGATACCAATCCAGGAAGGAATTCCACTATAGGAATTAATCCTTATGACTCAAGACACTGACTCCCAGTTCCCAGCCTAAGCAATTAACTTCCTCCTAGTCTTGAATTCTACCCAACACGTTGAGTATTAGAAACCACTAACTTCCTATTCAAGTAACAAACCTGTTACTGAACCCCTTAAACAAAACTACCCTGTTTTTGAAGAACCACTTCAATACATATGACTGCACTCGTACCTACAGGCTTAGAGTGATTACAACTCAATTAAAAACACTAAACCAACTCAATAGAGTGGTGCACAAACAAAGCTTAAAGCTTACAAACACTAAGACTCAATTCTCTGAATTTTTCTCTCTAATTCGTATCATGAATAGCAGCAGCCCTCCTCCTTATATAGCCTTCAGTCTTGCAAAAAAAAACTAATCTTCTGAATTGATTTGTTACTGAAATAAGATTGAACCAATAATGTAACAAATAAAACTGCATCCAATCTTTGAAAGATTTAAAACAGAAAATATGAATTTTCATAACTTTGAACCAAATCTTCAAAGATATCTTCTCCAATTAAACCAGCCTTCTAGAAGCAATTATACAAAGATAATTTCTTGCTAAATCTCCCAAGATACGCGCAAAAACAATCCAGCAAACCCAGCTTCTGATGTGGTCAACAGAAGTCAACGCTGGCTTCAGAACCTGAAACTGCTACTGAAGTGCTACAGTGCTTCTGAAGAGCATTTCAGCTTCTGATGTAGATTTCAGCTTCTAAATGACTTCAAATGAGAAAACTTGTAACTGAAGAAATGTTCAACATGAGGAAATGCTTCTATTCCATACTGGTTTTTTTGCCAAACAATGTAGCCAACACCAAAAGACTCAACAATCTCCCCCTTTGGCAAATTTTTGGCTAAAACCATCCAAGTTCTTCAATCTCCCTTTCCACATATCACATAACATATCAAAGAGATAGGCAGCGGACACAAACCAGCTTCAGTTCTACAAAACATAACATCTACTGAAGCACACATAAACCAAGTACTGATCATCTCCTGATCATCACAATCATGGTATCAGAGTTACTCCAAGGTATCAGAGCTACTGATCAACTCTTGATCATCACAAACACTCCCCCTTACTTCTAAATCTCCACAACACTCCCCCTGCAACTCAGCTTCTCACACAAACTCCCCCTTACTACTGAACTACAGAGAAACAAGATATCAGAGCATATCAGAAGCACACTTCAGGATCACAAAAACATTCAGGATCAAAACAACCTTGTACTCCCCCTGAGACACATATTCCCCCTTGATCATATCTGCATATAATGCTTTGGTATCAGAGCAAAACACCTTCTGAAACAGAGACACACATATCTGAAATGCAGCAATACATCTTCTATTTCTTGAACAGAGCCAACAGAGCCAACACACTGCATAAGATTTTCTCCCCCTTTTTAGCCATAAAATTCTGACAAATCATACCCTTCATATAGAGAAGAAAAACTGCACAAACAACTTCAACTACTGTCCCAGTTTGAACTTCAGACTTAGTATCAGAGACAGTATCACACTTAGCACTAACAAAGCTGGCAGGTACTCTATCTTCCTCACATCCAGTTTGCTTTAATTGCTATAAATCTTCATGTAAGCACACTCCTAACTTGCTCCTTAAGTTTTCAAACTGCTTAGCATCCAAGGCCTTTGTGAAAATGTCAGCAACTTGATCTTCAGTAGCTACATGTTCAAGCTGAATGACTTTATCCTCCACAAGGTTTCTGATAAAATGATGTCTGATGTCTATGTGTTTGGTTCTGCTGTGCTGAATTGGATTTTTAGAGATGTTGATAGCACTCAAATTATCACAAAGCAATGTCATAACACCTTGTTTCATGTTATACTCCTCTAGCATCTGTTTCATCCACACCAGTTGTGAGCAACTACTCCCAGCAGCAATATACTCAGCTTCAGCAGTTGACAAAGAAACACAATTTTGTTTCTTGCTGAACCAAGAAATTAAGTTATTTCCCAAAAAGAAACAACCTCCTGAGGTGCTCTTCCTATCATCAGCACTTCCAGCCCAGTCAGCATCACAATATCCCATCAGTTCAGAACTTGAACTATGTGAGTACATGATTCCATAGTCACTTGTGCTGTTCACATATTTCAAAATCCTCTTCACTTGTGTCAGATGACTCATCTTAGGATCAGCTTGATATCTTGCACATACTCCAACAGCATAAGTGATATCAGGTCTGCTTGCAGTTAAATACAATAGGCTCCCTATCATGCTTCTGTACTGACTCTGATCAACTGATACTCCTTGTTCATCTTTGGTTAGCTTCAGATGAGTAGCAGCTGGTGTCTTCTTATGAGCAGCTGATTCCATTCCAAACTTCTTTACTATGTTCTTGGCATATTTACTCTGAGAGATGAAGATTGTATCTTCCATTTGCTTGACTTGTAAACCAAGAAAATAAGTCAGTTCACCAACTAGGCTCATTTCAAACTCTGACTGCATCTGCTGAACAAACAACTTGACCATCTTCTGAGACATCCCTCCAAATACTATATCATCCACATAAATCTGAGCAATCATCAGACTCCCATTTTCACTTTTCACAAACAGAGTCTTATCAGAACCTCCTTTTCTGTAACCTTGAGCCACAAGAAATTGAGTAAGCCTTTCATACCATGCTCTTGGTGCTTGCTTGAGTCCATACAAGGCTTTCTTCAACTTGTACACATGATCTGGAAACTTAGGATCCACAAAACCCTTAGGTTGTTCAACATATACTTCTTCTTGCAGATATCCATTCAGAAATGCACTCTTCACATCCATCTGAAATAGCTTGAACTTGAGAATGCAGGAAACACCCAACAGTAGTCTTATGGACTCTAGTCTGGCCACAGGTGCAAATGTCTCATCAAAATCAAGTCCCTTAACTTGAGTATAGCCTTGAGCAACCAACCTTGCCTTGTTTCTGACTACAGTACCACTTTCATCTGTTTTATTCTTGAATATCCACTTAGTCCCAATCACATTCAACCCTTCAGGTCTTGGAACCAGATCCCACACATCACTCCTTTTGAATTGATTCAACTCATCTTGCATTGCTTCAATCCAAAATTCATCAGTCAGGGCTTCTTTCACATTTTTGGGTTCAAACTTAGACACAAAACATGAATCAGTAGCAGCTGGTTCTGATCTCCTGGTTCTGACCCCTTGATCCAAACTTCCAATGATAAGCTCCTTAGGATGATCCTTCTGAATTCTAATAGATGACCCTTTATTGGTAGAATCATGTTCTGGATGTACATCTGCTTCTTCAGACTCTGGATGAATTTCAGCTTCTGAAGTTTGTTCTTCTGATGGTTCAGACTCTGGAACAACTTCAGACTCACTTCTATCTTTCTCAGCAGTCAGATCATCAATTACCACATTAATGGACTCCATCACAACTTTAGTTCTTGAATTAAACACCCTATAAGCTCTGCTGTTTACTGAATATCCCAAAAATATACCCTCATCAGACTTAGGATCCAGTTTTCTCCTATTTTCTCTGTCAGCCAAAATGTAACATTTACTGCCAAACACATGAAAATATTTGACTGTAGGCTTCCTTCCTTTCCATAGTTCATACAATGTAGATGTTGTTCCTTTCTTCAGAGTGACTCTATTATGGATATAGCATGCAGTGTTCATTGCTTCAGCCCAGAACATATATGGAAGTTTCTTAGCATGCAGCATCACTCTTGCACATTCTGCCAAAGTTCTATTCTTCCTCTCAACTACACCATTTTGCTGAGGTGTGATAGGTGCAGAGAACTCATGTTTTATACCTTCAGAAGCACAAAATTCTGAAAAACTCTTGTTTTCAAATTCCTTGCCATGATCACTTCTGATTCTGACAATACCGCAATCCTTCTCTCTTTGTAATTGAGTACATAAGTCTTTAAACACTTCAAAAGTATCAGACTTCTCTCTAACAAAGTTGATCCATGTGAATCTTGAGTAGTCATCTACCATTACAAAAGCATACCTCTTTCCTCCAATACTCTCTACTTGCATAGGCCCCATTAAATCCATATGAACAAGTTCTAGTACTTTGGTAGTTACCTGGTGAACTAATCTGGGATGAGACTTTCTTGTTTGTTTTCCAATCTGACAATCACCACAAACACTGTCCTCATTGATCTTCAGATTAGGCACACCTCTGATAGCTTCAGTACTTAGGATTTTCTTCATGCCTTTCAAGTGCAAATGTCCTAGTTTCTGGTGCCAGAGCTTGACTTCTTCCTCTGAGCTCATAAGACAAGAAGTCAGACTTCTTTCTTCTTCAGAAACCCACAAATAACAGTTGTCTTTGGATCTGCAGCCCCTCATCTGAGTTTTACCATCCTGATCAGTAACAATACACTCCTGCTTGTTGAAATTCACTTTTAAATCCTGATCACATAGCTGGCTGATACTGATCAGATTAGAGGTTAATCCTTCCACCAGTAGCACATCATTAAGTCTGGGCAACCCTTCTCTGATCAAATCACCAATACCCAGAATCTGACCTTTTACACCATCTCCAAATGTCACATAGCTTCTGGAGTATGATCTGATATTGTTCAGCAGCTTCTTCACACCAGTCATGTGCCTTGAACACCCACTATCAAAATACCAATCTTCTTTAGAAGTGGCTCTCAAAGAAGTATGAGCTATAAGGCCTACATTCTGAGCTTTGGGCTTCCACACCTTCTGAACATTCTGTCTGACAGCAGCTGGTTCAACTCTTCTATACTGAAAATGTTCAGGATAGCCATAAAGTTTGAAGCAGAATGGTTTGATATGCCCTTTCTTTCCACAATGATGACAAATCCATGGATAATTTCTCCTCCTTCTGTTTCTGAAAAATTTCTGGGACAGCTTCTGAGGTAGCATCTGAACTTGCTTCTGATCTTGCATCTGAGGTCTTTTCTGAGCTTGCTTCTGAGCTTGCATTTGGGCTTGTTTCTGAGGACTCCTCTTTGATGTTCCAATCATAGGATCAACACTTTGAGTGGCAGGGACAAACTCTTTAACAAGAATCTTCTGTTTGGAGTTCTGAGTCTGATCATCAAAGCCTAATCCAGTTTTTCCTTGTTGCTGAGCACCCAAAATTTCATCCAACACATTAGTAGCAGTATTCATCATTCTAACCTGCTTTTTCATATGTTCAAGTTGGGAATTTAACTGGTTCACTTCTTCTTTCAAATCTGAATTCTGCACAAGAAGTTCTCCTTTTTCAGCCTCCAGTTGAAAAATAGTCTCCTTCTGATCCAGCACTTGTTTGCAAACCTCAGCACTTCTGGTATACAGCTTCCTGTAGTTGTCAGCTAGTTCATCATATGAAGTTTTAACAGCTTCAGACACAGATGAACCTTCAGACTCTGAGTCAGACTCTGAAAAAGTCTCAGACTCTAAAACAGCTTCCTTCTTCAAGATAGCTCCTGACCTCACTACCAGACCAGTATCACACATATCAGATTCACTAACATCATCATCTTCAGAACCATCATCAGACCATGAAATAGCTAGGCTCTTTTTCTGCTTCTTGAGAAAAGTGGGACATTCAGACTTGATGTGTCCATACCCTTCACACTCATAGCACTGCACACCTTTAGCTTGGTTACTTTTCTCCTCAGACTTGGTCTTTTTCTCATCAGTTTGTTGCTTCTTGTTATTGAATCTGAAGTTCTGACCTTTGGCTTTGGCTTTTCTGTTAACATTCTTCAGAATCTTGTTGAATTGTTTTCCCAGCAACACAAGAGCTTCTGACAAGTCATCCTCCTCAGACTCTTGTTGATCATCAGCTTCAGAATTCACACTAAAAGCTACACCTTTTCCTTTCTTGTCAGTCTGTTTACAAAAGGCAGTTTCAAAATTGAGCAATGACCCAATAAGCTCCTCAAGCTTCATAGCAGAAATATCATGAGCCTCCTCAATTGCAGTGACCTTCATGTCAAATCTTCTAGGCAGGGACCTGAGGACTTTTCTCACCAACTTCTCATCAGACATCTTCTCCCCAAGTGAGTCAAAAGAATTTGCCATGTCCAGCACATTCATGTAAAAATCTTGAATGGATTCATCCTCCTTCATCTTCAGGTTCTCAAACTTGGTGGTCAGCAACTGCAATCTGGACATCTTTACCTTAGAAGTTCCTTCATGAGTGGTCTTCAGAATTTCCCAAGCATCCTTAGCCACAGTACATTGTTTGATGAGTCTGAACATGTTCTGATCAACACCATTAAAGATAGCATTCAAAGCTTTTGAATTTCCCAGAGACAGATCATCTTCAGCTTTGGTCCATTCCTCCTCAGGCTTCAGAACCTCAGTCCTGTTACCATCTTTGTTTGTATACACAGGATGATCCCAGCCTTTAATCACAGCTTTCCAAGTCCTGCTGTCAATAGACTTTAGAAAAGCACACATCCTTGACTTCCAATACTCATAGTTAGTGCCATCTAGTAGAGGTGGTCTATTGACATATCCTCCTTCTCTATCCATGCTTACCAGAAATCAAGTCCTCTGGATCTCACCCAAAATACAGGCAGGGTGCCTGCTCTGATGCCAATTGAAATTCTGGCCAGGCAAAGATACTTAACTGGTTCTGGTTCTGATTAAAAAAAAACTTAGCAGGTTCTGATCAGAACTTAGCACAATTATAAAAGCAAATAATCAGCAGGAATTTAAAGTGCAGGAAAGCTAAAGAACACACAAGGTTTGTTAACCCAGTTCGGAGTAAACACCTCCTACTCTGGGGGATACCAATCCAGGAAGGAATTCCACTATAGGAATTAATCCTTATGACTCAAGACACTGACTCCCAGTTCCCAGCCTAAGCAATTAACTTCCTCCTAGTCTTGAATTCTACCCAACACGTTGAGTATTAGAAACCACTAACTTCCTATTCAAGTAACAAACCTGTTACTGAACCCCTTAAACAAAACTACCCTGTTTTTGAAGAACCACTTCAATACATATGACTGCACTCGTACCTACAGGCTTAGAGTGATTACAACTCAATTAAAAACACTAAACCAACTCAATAGAGTGGTGCACAAACAAAGCTTAAAGCTTACAAACACTAAGACTCAATTCTCTGAATTTTTCTCTCTAATTCGTATCATGAATAGCAGCAGCCCTCCTCCTTATATAGCCTTCAGTCTTGCAAAAAAAAACTAATCTTCTGAATTGATTTGTTACTGAAATAAGATTGAACCAATAATGTAACAAATAAAACTGCATCCAATCTTTGAAAGATTTAAAACAGAAAATATGAATTTTCATAACTTTGAACCAAATCTTCAAAGATATCTTCTCCAATTAAACCAGCCTTCTAGAAGCAATTATACAAAGATAATTTCTTGCTAAATCTCCCAAGATACGCGCAAAAACAATCCAGCAAACCCAGCTTCTGATGTGGTCAACAGAAGTCAACGCTGGCTTCAGAACCTGAAACTGCTACTGAAGTGCTACAGTGCTTCTGAAGAGCATTTCAGCTTCTGATGTAGATTTCAGCTTCTAAATGACTTCAAATGAGAAAACTTGTAACTGAAGAAATGTTCAACATGAGGAAATGCTTCTATTCCATACTGGTTTTTTTGCCAAACAATGTAGCCAACACCAAAAGACTCAACAAACACTACTCGACATTAAAAGCATTATAAATAAAACGTAGAGTAATAGGACATAAAAGATGTTAGGATTAAAGTTCGTCAATCAAACGTCGATTGTATTCGATTGATCATAAATATGGATTCTAGCTTTTTCTTATATACGACATTATCACGTATTACTCGACAACGTCATTCGTGTCCAAATGACGTCGTGAGATCGATCGTATCGTTTAATCGATGATTTCTCAATCTATTAAACGATTTCAAAGCTTTACGATCCAACACTTTGTGTAATTATCAAAACCAAATCCCATTTCTAGAATTTCTTATTTTGATAGAATATCATTCTAAATCTAGATTCAAAAGTATTTTTCAACATCATTTAAATCAAATATAAGAATGGAAAACAAGAACAAATTCAATGGTATATAAAAATGCTAGAATCATATATTTAAAATATCAAAGATTTACAACTAAGAGTGATTGATTACCTAATAATCCCAACAAAGGAGATTAGTTGATCATTCTCATGACAAATTTGCAAAAGTAGAAAGGAAGATGAAGAATATGCTAAGACTTGATTTCTCAAAGCTACTTAGTTCAATCTTCACTTGAATCACTTTTGATCTATGAAGTTTGCCTCCTTTTATGCCTATTCTCTCTCTAGAAATTAAAGATTTCAAGCTCTGGAAATTATAAAAACTGGTATTCAACCGATTATATGAAAAAAATGAGCAGAAAAGCTTTTATATTTCTAAGTTTTTGTTCGCTCGCTACAAGCGACCAGCCTGTCGCTGTAGCGAGGAAGTTTTCTTGGCCAATGGGAGAGCTCCACGTCATCACATAGCATTAAACCGCCCTTGGTCACTGTAGCGACGAGATCTGTCGCTACAGCGATGGATCCTGCAAAATTCCCTGCCTAAGCTCGCTTGAAGCGTCCAGTCCATCGCTTGTAGCGATGAACTCTTGATTTTCCCTGCCTATGCTCGCTTGTAGCGATGAGTCTTGCGCTTGTAGCGATGGCTTTAACAAAACTTCATATTTTCTTGCTCCAATCAGGTCCAAGCATGAAATTTCTGCATAATTAAATGGGGTAAGACATAGGATCACAAATTTAGCATTTTAACCACAAATGTGAGCTTATCCTAAGATAACTTGTAAAACAAGTAACATAAGTGCCTTAAAATATATCAAAAGATAACTACTTTTAAGCACTTATCATATAACAGAGAACAAAACATACCTCTGTTAGAGCTTCTGATTTACCTCTCCTTGTTTATTTAGTTTGTTGCTGAACACCCATTTTTGTTCCAACAATGTTCTTGATTGGCTTTAGGACAAGTATCAGCTTCTGCAGAGCTCTTAATGATCCAGTCTTTGTGGTTTCCTCCAGATTCCACAGTTCCTCCCTCTTTCATGATCAGGGTTTAGAACATAGACTTGTCTTCTGTCATGTAATGCCAGCAGCCACTGCCCAGGCACCAGAACTTCACCTTTTCTTTGGCATTTAATCATATCTGCAACATAAATGATTTCTGACTTGGGTACCCATATGGGTCCTCTACGGTTAGTCTTGAAAGGTTTAGTCTTTTGTTGCACCTTATGTCTGGAGTTATAACACTCAGACTTGTTCAGATACTTTGGATATGAATCCTTTAATCTTGAATCAGTCTTAGTTTTAGAAACTGAGTTCTTCAGAACTTGAGTTCTCAATGGTCTTGACCCAGATTTCTTCAGAACCTGAGACTTGAAGGTCTTTGGTTCTGAGTTGTTTAGAATCTTGGATTCAAAAATCGTAGGTTCTGTTCTGTTAAGAACTTCAGTTTTACCAGCTCCTGACACAAGGCAGACTTTCTGACCTTTCTTAATACAATCAGAAACAGATGACAGATTGGCTTTCTTTTGTTTGTTTTGCCTGACATTCAGGTTTTGAAAAGGTTTTGTATAAACTGTTTTATTAAACACATCCTTTTGAAAATTTGAGTCTGAATTTTCCAGATTCTGAGACTTGCTTGTCTTAGGTTTTGAACTCTTCAGACTTTGAACCTTTTCAGATTGAAAGTCTGTTTTCCTCAAAGTTTTAGACTTAGAACCTTTTGGTTTAGACTTTGGCAGAGTTTTAGATTCTTCCTTCATCTTTCCTTTAGGTTCAGAAGTTTTAGATTCTGAACAGTTCAGAACTTCAAACTTAGCAGTCTCAGTTTCTGCTAAATTCTGTTTCTAAGAATTGTCAGATGCAGGTACAAAGCATACCTTAGTGCCTTTTATACTATCTTCAGAACAGGATGGAAGGTTTGTTTCATTTGAAAAATTCAATGAATCATTTTTGAAACCAATTTCTTCTCCTTTGTTTCTGTTGATATTATAAATCATAGAAGCAACCTTGCTTCTGTTGATTCCTGGCAAAATAAAATCCTAAAGAGCAATTTCATGTTCACTAGGAACTTCATCAGGTTTCTTATGAACCATTTCTCTGAGTTCTTTAACTTCTTCATCAATCAAGCTCATTGATATGATTCTGAAGTTGAAGATTTTCATCAGCCAACAAGTTATTTTTCTTTTTCAAAGATTTAAAATGATTTAACTTGCTTCTGAGGTGGTTCATAAGATCTTTAACTGTTTCAACAAGATCAGAATGAGAGAGTTCAGAATATACCTCATCTTCTTCATCTGAGTCTGAATCTGATTCTGTATCAGAAGATACATTTGCAACCAAATCGAAATTGGCTTCTTCATTTTCCTTATCAGATTCTGATCCAGATTCCTCATTAGATGATACTGTTGCTATCAAACCCAGGTTAGCTTCTTCTTCATCTTCATCTTCATTTTCAGAATCTGATTCTTGGTCAAGATTACTCCAAGTAGCCATAACACTCTTCCTGAATCTGTCTTTGAAGTTGCCTGACTTTGAGTTGTTCTTTCTTGATTTGTAGCAATCTTTCTGTTCTTCCTTCTTGGAACTAGATCCTTTGAAGTTGCTGCTTCTGTTAGAAGATTTATTTTGTCTCTTCATCAAGTACTGAATTCTTTTAGAAATCATTTCCAGCTCCTCAGCTTCTGAATCTTCTTCAGAATTTCCCTCAGGAAATTGTTCATCAGATTCTGAAGCTTTTAGTGCTTTTAATGACTTTCCTTCAGAGTTCAGTGCAATAGACTCAGACTGTCTAACATATTTATCTTCATTGAGTCCCAGTTCATGCACCTTGAGAGAGCTTATAAGATCTTCAATACTTAGAGTATTTAAATCTTTAGCTTCCTCAATAGCAGTCACCTTAGGTCTCCATTTATATGGTCGACTTCTGAGGATCTTGTTCACATGATCAACAGTAGTGTAGCTTTTCTTCAGAATCTGAAGTCCAGAAACTAGAGTCTGAAATCTTGAGAACATAGCCTCAATATTTTCATCCTCCTGCATTCTGAATAGCTTATACTGCTGAACTAGAAGGTTTGCCTTTGCTTTTCTAACCTTTTTATTTCCTTCATAGTTGGAGCATAGAGAGGTGAAGATGGCTTTTGCTATTGATTTGTCACTCAACTGAGATACTCATTGTGGGGTAAAGAGTCCACAATGATTCCTCTAACATTGTGATGCTTCCTGTAGATCTTCCTCTAAGCATCAGACATACCTCTTCTGTTAATAGCCACTCCTTCTTCATCAACTGGAATAGATATTCCATCTTCTATGATATCCCATAAGGAGTCATCAATTCCAATAATGCGGCTGTACATTTTGCTTTTCCACCCGGAGAATTTCTCAGCATCACCAGTAAACATAGGAGGTTTATTGTGTGAGTGAGATTGCTTGTGAACTGTACCATAGCCACCACCACCACTTCTGGATGTGGATTCACCAGAATCACCAGAAGCCATGTTTTTCTAAGGATCAATACTGACTCACTGTTAAGTGATTGAATATCAGAACCAGGGGCTCTGATACCAACTGAAGGTGAGAAAAAACACACAAGAAAGGGGGGGTTGAATTGTGTGGGTAAATTCTTTTCTTTCTCAAAAACTTTGGTTAAGTTCAGATTCTGATAATGATCAGTTCTGAACTATTTTCAGAGTTGTTTATGCACCGGATATAAAGTAAATGAGATAGGGAAAGAAAGACACAAGAGTTTTTATACTAGTTCCTTCCACAAACCGGAAGTAGTCTAGTCCCCCTGTCACTTACAAGAGATTTTAACTATAATCAACTGATTACAATTGCTCAAGCACAAAGCATAGAGACTTCCAGTAGCTCAAACACCTAGTAAGAGACTTCTAATGCTCAAGACACACAATCAAGAGACTTCCAATGCTCAAGACACACAGTCAAGAGACTTCCCTGCTCAAAGCACACAACTAAGAGACTTCTCTACTCAAAGCACACAGCTAAGAGACTTCTTATTGCTCAATACACAAAGTAAAGAGACTTCTGGTTGCTCTGCACGCAGGTTAGAGACTTTGGGTTCAAACAGATTTTACAACAGAAAAACAGTTTGAGTTGAACACTTGATATACTATTAGTGGTGTTCACAAAATACAATTCAGATTAAGACTCTACACTTAAGAAATTCTAAGATGAGAAGTTTGTAAGAATTTCTAAGAGTTTTATGACAGACACGTAAAACAGAGTATGAACTTTCTGGTTTTTGCAGTCTTGTGTTTCTGTACAGAGTCTTGTATTTCTTCTTTAAATCTTCACTCTTTTATAGAGGGTAAAAGAGCTGTTGAGATTAGCCAGAAATCCAGCAAAGAGCCGTTGCAAAGTAGAGGCTATGTCCAGCTGAAATTTTGTGCGTAACGAGCAGAAAACAGAGCACACAAAGTTTGAATAGTTTCCTTAAAAGCTGGAGAATGTTTCTTTGAAGGAGGCAACTGTTCCATTGAGCTGTTCTGACATTGCAGACATTAATGATGACAGTGACATTTGCTTTTCCTTAAAGATCAGACTTCAGAAGCTTCTTCAGGAACTGTTCATCAGAAGTAGGTCTTCAAACTCACCCTTCAGAAGCACTGTTCATCAGACGCTCCCTTCAGACGCACTGTTCAGACGCTGACTTTTGTTGACCTTCAGACTCAGCCTTCAGACGTTGACTTCTGTTGACTTTCAGACTCGGTCTTCAGACGCACCCTTCAGACGCAGTCTTCAGACTCTGCCTTCAGAAGCTGCTTTCAGACTCAGTCTTCAGAAGCTGCTTCAGACACAGATTTGCTTCATACTTGCAACATAGGCTTCTATGCTTTCCTTCTTGCTCTTAGCTTGTTCTTCCAAAACCAATATTAAATACCAAACTTTAAGTACATGGTTCTGCACACTTAGAATCAAGCATTAGCAATTCCAATTTTCTTTTTAACACTTTGTTATCATCAAAACCCAAAAGAGAGTTGTTCATACATTTTGTTCCAACAAAATTGACACAAATCCATCCCCTAAACGAACAAAATAGAAGAAAGAACCTAGAGAAAAAACTATGGCCGGCATGTAGGAATCACACACATCCCTTAATTAGGGGTGTTTTTATTTGAAAAATGGGATATTATGAGCCATGTGATCATACATTATATTTAACTGTTGACATTTAATGTAAGTATTATGAGCCATTTAACGCGTGTGCGCGCCTACACACACACACACACATATATATATATATACATATTAATAAAGACGTGAGTGGAGGAAAACGATATGTAGAGAGAAACAGATAGGGAGAGACGATAAAGAGAAAAGGAGGGAGAGAGAGGAAAATGAGTAAGCTAGTGAGAGAGAAATTGGAAATAAATAAATAAGAGAGAATTAGATGGAGAAGTTATAAGAGAGGGAAGATATATATATATATATATATATATATATATATATATATATAGGGAGAGAGACAGGGTAGATAAAGGGAGAAATACATCAGAAATAAGTGGGATGGTGGGATGGAGGGAGGGAGAGGCCCAAAAGTTCATACTATAGAAAAAATAGAACTATTGATGAAAATTAGCGATGCAATGATATTTTTTAAGTATTTTCTTTTTTAGTGCTAGAGACAGTTAATCAAAGACAAGTTTATTTTTTTTACTAAATTATATCGGTGATTACATTTTTTAGTAGTGTATAGACCATATTTTTTTATAGGAAAATAAAAGTATTAGTATCATCAATCTCTTCAGCACAAGTAAACACTCTCTCCACTTTTTAAGAAGGCTTGAAGAGGCCACTATGTTAAGAGGGGACGTCATCAAACAAAATAAGTCATCTTCTCCATGGAATTAACATTTCACCACCACACACTATTGTTAAAATAAGTCATCTTGAGGCACAACTTCCACAAGAATACCATGCACTCTGTGATGTTTTCTATAGAGCTTCTTCTGAGTCTCATTCAAACTTTTTTCTATCAAGGGCAATACCTTCTGTATCATCCTCAAAACTAACATCATCTTTAATGATGTCCCAAAACTCATCATCAGTACCAATGATATGGTTGTACATTTTATTCTTCCACCAGGAAAACTGAGTAGCATCTCCATTGAAAGATGGAGGTCTTCTAGAATAAATGTTCTTCTCAACATTAGGAGTATTGTAATCATAGTGAACAGAAGACATGTTTCTAGCAGCACTGCTTTCTTCATCAGACATGTTTTTCTCTCTGAATCTTTAATTGTGGCATAGTTAAGTGGCTGAGCTCATGTAAGACCCCGATCCCCAAGACTACTAATTAGGCGATAAATCATGCAACACAGCTAATCGGAATCTAACAAATCACCAATTAATTCATACGAATTTCTCATAATAAAAATCTCATCAACAATCATCACAGCACAACGGAAATAAATCATCTCAACATAATAATCATCTTGGGTCTCAACATAAATATCTCAAATAAATACATCCTCATAAAATTCGATAGGAAAAATAAATTCCGGATTCCTAAATTATAGCACCTAATCTAGACATCCTCGAAAACGAACTCGACATAAAAGGAGAATAGATGTGATGTCATCCTTAGCACAACTCACCGAGCACTACTCCTCAACCTGCAAGTCTACATCCACAAGGGTTGAACCCACAGATAAGGCAACAATAAAGCCACTAGAGGGTAATATATACATTCAACAAAAGGATAAAATAAACACATGTAAGTTTCAGGCAAAAACATCACTTAACATATAAGTATTCGTCAGTACATAAAACCTAGTTATTAATCATGCATAATTCATAAATCATAGTATACCCTCATCATTATATAATTACCAACTTATTTATACATCATCAACAAATAAATCAGAATCTCAACTATAATTCATCATCAACACAATTATGAGTCATTCATAATTCAACAATTCAACAATTTGACATTTACCACGTAAATGCGCAATTTCACACCAAAACATTACCAAACACGACTCATGTGAATGTAATGCGCCTAATACGACTCTACATGCATGTGGTACCATAGTGATCTCAAAATCACCCAACTATCAAATAGTGATCTCAAATCACCCAACTATCAAATCTTGATCTTAAATCAAGCAACTATCGACCGACTATGAATGCATGGATGTTCACGTATAGACTTGACAATGCACACAACTATAAATCATGACCTTAAATCATGCAACTTTCACAACTATCAATTGCATTATCAAATCAATACATCCACACAATTCATGTTATCATCACATCATCATTTAATTCACCACATCATCATTTAAATCACCACTATAATGCATTAAGTCACATCCAACATCATTCACTTCATATTAATGCATTTCACCAAGTTTAATCATAAACACGTCATTCTTGCATTTATTCACCATAAATCACATAATCCACATTTCATGAATAAATTAAGTAAAGTTACACCAACCTACTAGTACACCACATTATATTCATGATTCAACTTCATTCATACTACTGCAATTGATACTGCAAGCAATCGTTATCCATCAACGAATGATCAAAACAGCAGCAAAACAACACAAAAGGAAAGGTCAGGGATGTCCGGAAACATCCCCCAAGGACCAAATCGCACAAAACATCACATGCTGTTGCTGCCATGGTTGCTCAGGGACCAGGGGCTTCGCTAATGTTTTCTGGGCAACTAGAAAACAGGGTTTTCACTACGGGAAGACCCCAAATTCCACCCGAAAATCCCATTTTTCATCCCAATTGACCCAAAATCATTTTACAAACAATACCCATGATCAATACGCTTTAATTGAACAATGGATACACAATGAAACATCAAATTGACCTGAATTCTCAAGGTTTTTTGGTTAAATTCAAACTTCGTCTCAAAAATCCATTTTCACCAACAACTTAGCAAATAAGCTTGTATAACAACATCAACAGTATTTCATCAAGTTCAACATCACCATAATCAGTTATTCAAACTATTCCAACAACAACTTATTCCTTTAAGCAGCAATTTATTCATTTTCACTTAATTAAGCCATTTTAGCAAAACACCAACAACAACAACTTAATTCTCATCAAAGCTACACAACCAACATAGTATTTTCATGCTTTTCATCATATGGCAACAACTTAATCAAAACAGTAGCAACTTAATCTAATTCACTCAATTAATCAATTTTTCCAAAATCACTTAAATCACAACTTATTCAACATACTTCATGATTTCTCAAACAAAACACATACTCATGCTCATAATCAACAAACATCATTCAATTATCATGTTAATCATCAAGATCATCAAAATTCACAAAGGTATCAATTTCAACAAACACCATTCATAAAGAAAATGTAATTTCATCAAGGTTTAAAATGCTTAATTTTATCAACAAAAAGGAGCACGAAATTCACCAAAATCAGCAGCAATTAGCATGCAATTAATCATAATTTAAAACCCCCAAACCTCATAATTGCTTATTAAACCTATTTGGTAAAAGTTATCTCCCCTCTTACCTTAATTCTTCACTTTTTTTGCTACTTCTAGTAGAATTCCCCTCTTCCTCTTGAGCTCTTCTAGTTTCCTCTTCTCCAAACATCTCCTTTCTCTATTCTCTCACTTGCCTCTCAAAATTTTGTGTTAAAATGTTTAACCTAGTTCGCCACCACTCACTACTATTCTATTTATAATATGGATTAGGGTCACTCTCACTAATGGACTTAGTCACAATAACTCACAATTATTTTCTCTACACTTTTACTTCACTTAAACCCCCATATTAATTATACACAACTATTCTCTAAAATTCAAATTACCAGTTCTAGCATAATTACAAAAAGGTCACTCAAGCACTAATAATTCCACTAACCCACCAATCACATAGATAATCAATTAACAAATAAAACTAATTAATAACAACAAATAAATCTAATGCTAAAAATCAGGCTGTTACAGCACAGACCGTGCTCTGATACCAACTGAAGGTGAAAAACACAAGAGGGGGGGGGTTGAATTGTGTTGGCTTTTTCAAAACTTTTCTAAGTGTTTCAAAACTGGTCAGAGTATGATGAGTTTAGAGTCTGACTCGGAGTCTGTTTGCAGCAGATAAAACAAACACAAAGATAAGAGAGAGAGAGAGAGAGCAGACACAAAGCAATTTGTACTAGTTCCTTCTACAAACCAGGAGTAGTCTAGTCCCCTTGCACTTCCAAGGGATTTCACTATAATCTCACTAGATTACAATTGCTCAAGGACACTTCCAAGAGACTTTCAAATGCTCAAGCACACAAGCAAGAGACTTTTAATGCTCAAGCACGCATGCAAGAGACTTCTAATGTTAAACAAGATTTGTTCTTACACTTGATATATAATTAGAGGTGTAAACAATACAATACAGAACAAACTCTTAAGACTTAGAATTTTTAAGATACAAACTTTGATAAGAAATTCTTAAGTGTTCTTTTGCGCTATTTGATTTTGGCAGAGTAATGACACAGTAAAAAATAACAGAGTCTTGTTATTATTCTTCAAGTCTTCAGCTCCTTATATAGGTAAGGATTTGAGAGACGTTGGGGAAGAATGTCAGCGCATTAAGAGTCGTTGAGAAGCTTCAAATCAAGAACGTTGACCCTTTGCTTGATATGGATAGTTCAGTTGATTAGACATTTGAAATTCCTTTGTAGAAACATGAATTATCCATTCATTCTCTTTGTCCTTGAAGTTTTTTTTTGTTTCTACACGTGATCAGAAGAAGACAAACTGTACTATCAGACTTTGATAGAGACAACTACAGAAGAGGATAAATCTGACGTGGATGTAGTACCCTAATTTTGTCCTAAGCATTTTAAAACAAAAAAATCAAAAAAATCAAAGAGGGAGAAAAAAGTCAAAGTCAACAAAAGTCAACAGAAAAGTCAACATTTCAAAAATGCTGACTTCGCACTGCGAAGTCTGCGATTTTTCTGCAGATTTTTGGTTTCTTTGATTTAATTCCAGAATTTGTTGCATATCATTTCCATATTTATTTTAATCAGCATTCATGGCTAATTGGGCCAAGCAAAACCAGAATTGAAGGACTTGCCATTAATGCCAAGGTTGGAAGCTTTTTCTTCCAACCTAGCATGTGACAAGCAAGTGGGCTTGCCCTTGGGCAGCTCTTGTCCCTCCCAAGTGACCTGTTAACCACCACAAGGTTGCCAGCCACCTGCTTGATGACTTTCCTCCTGCTTGCTTCCCCCAAAACCAGTCAAACTAGCTGGATTTTCTCACTTGAAAAGCCATGAGTGCCTACCCTGTTTTTGCAGCAGCTTTTCACCCCTCACACCAGCCATAGGTAGCCTTTCTCATCCCTCAATCTCTGCACATTACAGTGCACGTTTTTATTGGTTAACCATTGAGATTGCAAGGATTGATCCCCAAGTTTGGCCAATTGCAATTCAGCCTTGTTTCTCATCATTACCTTCTAGAATTAGTTGAATTTGTGGCTGAAATCAGGCTGAATCTTGCCCCCTGGCACAAGGCAAGGTTGCCTCTATCCATTAGCATTTAATGCAAAGGGATTCAGCTTGATCCTAGCCACAAATCAGCTGGATTTTGGGATTTTCTAATGATGAAATAGATTTGGTTTTGGCCTATAAATAGAAGGCAATGCCCAAGGTTCTAAACACAACTGATAACAGCATTTCAAGAGCAGAAACTCTACTCATTCCAGCTTACAAACACTCACAAACAACCAGAAAAAAACCAATCCAACACAAAGCATCACAAAGTTCAAGTTTATCACCAATATCAAAAACCTTTGTGAAAGCCTTCAACCAATTCAAATCCATTGCAGCTGGAGCTTTGCTAAGGAGTTCTGTAAGTTTCTAAGCCTTTGTATTGCATTTTCATTTGTGTTTGCATAGCTATTTTGGTTCAAAACCATTTGGTTCTAAAAAACCCCTTTTGAATTTCAAAGAAATCCCAAGGTTTTCAAAACATCAAAACTGGTTTGTCCAGCCTTTTTCATCCCAAAAACTCAAAGCTTTTCACTCACCTAAAAGGTCCTGAGTGTGTTCAGAAGTTGTTTCTGAACAAAAGTTCAGAAACAGCTTCTGAACTCAAAAATTCGCATGCTTCGCAGTGCGAAGTCATGGTCGCAGTGCGACCATGACAGAACTCAGAATCTGAGTTCAGATGTCAAAATGACCATTTTTTGAGGTTCTAGCCCAGGAGCTCAGAACCTAAGAGTTTTTAAACCCATGTTTTTCAAACCATAACAAGGATTTTGCACAATTTTGACAAATTCACAAGTTCGTACGACATTTTGTGGATAACTTGCAAAACAAGTTATGTTCTCAAACTTTCAAAACCACATGAACAAATCAGCTATGTTCATCATTTCAATCAAAACTTGAACAATAAATATTGTTCATGATGTTCAAAACTCAAACATGAACATACGCCAAATACGTTCGCTTTTCGCAAAATGAGACGAACTCGGGCGTTTTCTAGCAAGATTGCTAAATCTTTCCAATTTGGGTTTTCAAACCGAATGTTTTGATATACCTTGGGATTTCTAACAGAATTCTACCCAAAAACATGAATGAAAAAGGGATGGTGTGACGTATGTCTCTCCATTGCCCCGATTGTACGAACGCGTGACATATGTCTCGTCGTTCGGACAATCGTCATTCCCTTTTCAAACGTATCCAACCATAACCAAACCAAACCTTGGCCCCTTGTGGTCAATCCGAACCTTTTGGTACCCCGTGGCCATTAGATTCGATCGCCCGACTCGTTGGAGTCCACTCGGTCAATGTTCGACTCGTCCGAGTCCATTGTACCCGTTCTTGATCTCAGTGGATCAATCGAACAATCGCCCGACTCGTTGGAGTCCACTCGGTCAATGATTGACTTGTATGAGTCCATTGCACCTCTCTTGGTCCCATAGCGACCAATTCGAACCCTTTTACCCTAACGGACGTACCTTTTAACAATTCTAGTGCGATTCACGAACAAACGCTTAATAAGTCTCCCAAGCGCGAGCATACAAGCTACGTTTTAATCGCAAGAATTCGGTTAAAACATCGTCCATTTAAAATTAACCAATATATGTACGTTTTTCTACCAAAGAACTACGTACGCTTTGAATTCTCCGACTACCGGGAGATACGTAGGAGCAAGATCGACATCTTGTCAAGCGCAATAATAAAAAACTTTTTTTCTTTTCTTTCATTTGTTTTTATCTCTTTTTCCCCCCCTTTATTATATTTTGACATAAATAAGCATGTACGCAAAACATTTAAAAACAATTTAAGCTTTAGCCAAATAGAAGGTTTCCGTTGAGTACAACGGACGTGAGGGGTGCTGATACCTTCCCCTTGCGTAATCGACTCCCGAACCCGACAATGGTTGCGATGACCATCCTTTCCTCATCGTCAAAGGGTTTTATTATCGTTTCCCTTTAAACAAAAAAAAACTTAAGGGTTTATCAACGTTCCCTTTACACAAAAACTTTGGTGGCGGCTTCACAAAGGCCCTCCGAGCGTTTACGAACGACCTCGGGGGATTTGCGCGTCTTTTTCTCAGGAAAAAAACGAGGTGCGCACAGCTGGCGACTTCACTGGGGACCCTTTTCCCACTAGCGAGTCAAGCCTAACCTATTTGGCTTTTAGGCCAATTGTTTTTATTTTCTTTGCGTACCATGCTTATTATTTTATTCATACATGTCATATTTATGCTTTATGTTTATATTTGCTTTATTTTGCTTTATATTCATATCATATATATATCAAATGCGGGGGTTACTTGAGTGATGCTACTCCACATTGTTCGGGTTAATGCCGGACGTGTGAGGCTCTCTACCCGAGCTTGAGAAAAAAACTAAGTTAGAAGGAGGTTGTGTGCGGAAGCCCGCGTTGACGTATGTCCGTGAGGTAGGATGTCCAACCCCGCTTAGATGAGATTTTCACGTGGAATTAATTGAAGTCATGTCGACGTATGTCCATAGACAACCCTAATTCCATGTGAGGTCTATCACTCTAAGGACCTCTTCTTAGGAGGTTTCACCATTTAGAGCCTACATGTGAGGATGGGGGAAATTCCGAACCTCCACATGTCATTCATTCGCATTCGCTCATGTTTGTACATTATGTTTTATTTTAGCAGGGGCAATCAACTTTTATTTTATTACTTGTTTTATGCATAAATCATAATTAGGGATATGAATGGCCAATGTGTTGAGGGGTAGCAAAATTTTCAAAAAAAAATTCAAGTACTTCGCAGTGCGAAGGTACTTCGCAGTGCGAAGTACGCGAATTTTGTCAGCCCAGCTGACCCTTCATTTACTCCCTCTCAACCACCCATTTCCACTATCTTTTCTTTATTATTTTTCCCAACCGTTTATCTCCTTTTCTTTAACTCTTAAAACAAAAAAAAACACATTATTTTTGCCATAGTTTCAAAAAAAAGAGCTCTAGAAAATTTGAAAAAAAAGTGAGCATACCCATTTACGAATCTTCCATTAATCTTGTGTTATTCAGAACCAACTACCAGGTATGAGCTCCTTTCTTCTTTCCCTCTGTTCATCTTTAATTCGTATTGCAACTGTTTAGGGGTTTTAGGGTTTCTGATTTTCAAAATCCCCATGTTAGAATTTAAGTTCATAATAAGCTGCATTTAGGCCTTAGTTTGCTATATTAAGTTGGAATTTAGCAAGCACGCATTATGGGTATCTGCAACAGGCCTGTTTCTTTCAAATTCCAAGTTGTTTTTGTTGGAAACCCATTTACAAAATTTGAAAGAAGGAGGTTGTTAGGTGTTTCTGTTGGATACCCAGACATGTTTCTAAGAACGTTTATCTACATGCATTGGACTTTAGGGAAAAGGCTTAAACCCATAGGTGTAGGTGCAGATTTCTGGGGTTTGCTGTCATGGTCGCAGAGCAAAGTTCAACTTCGCACTGCGACCGTTTCTGGGCAACCCAGAAATTTTCGAACACCTTCACACTGCGAACCTACCTTCGCAGTGCGACTGTAGCAGAAACAAAACCTCTGTTTTTCACTGCTTCATTTTCCAATTCCATCTATTCCACCCCATATCACCTACAATCATGAACCTTGTATACTGACTTTATCATTTTCCTTGCAGATGGCACCGAAACCAGCGGGAAAACGCTCGAGGGGTGAGGCATCCGGATCTAGGCCCCAAGGGGGTTTCGACGCCTCTCGCTTCCTAAGTCTTCGGAACCAAGAGAGATACGAAGAGCTTCTTGGCAGGACCTTCTGGCCTGAGAGGCAGTTTATTATAAGTGACAAGGGCACCTGGAGAGAGTTGGCCCGGTTGATAAACCACCGCCGGTGGGGAGTTTTGGTAAACCCTCCCCTTAACCTCAACTACGACATAATCCGGGAATTCTACGCAAATGCCATTCCCGTGGATCCAGAGGGGGAGTTTACATATCAGACCATGGTGCGTGGTCGGATCATTAGATTCGATCGCGACGCCATCAACACCTACCTCCACAACCCTTTCCAATTGGAAAATGATGAGCTTTGTGCTTTCCATAAGCACCAAAACCGTGGTAATTGGAACCACGATCTCTACGCTCAGACCATTTTCCAATCCGGAAAAGGCTATGAGCTTAATGCGGCGGGGCAGCCCACAAAGACCCTCAGGGGCAACCTCACCACCTACGCCCAGGTCATTTTCCATCTTATTGTCCACAACATAAAACCCAAAAGCCATACCTCCACCACCACCATGGACGTGACCCCCCCTAATCTACTATATCCTCACCGGTAAGCAAGTAGATGTGGCCAGGGCAATCTGCCAAGAGATTAAAATAGTGGTCGAGAGTGGCATCAAGCCACCGGCCAAGAAGATGTGCCCACTTGCTTTCCCGGGTCTTATCATGGGACTCTGCCGGGACGCCCGAGTAGCCATCCCTCCCCAGGTGTCCGAAACCATTAAGAACCCCATTACAGACGAGTATATCTCCAGACACTGCACAGGGAGGAGAGCGGCGAGGGCACAGCAGCCACGGCCTAGACCTCCACCAGCATCAGGGGATCATCATACTTGCACTTTCATATTGGAGCAGAATGCCTCCACTCATCGATACATGACCATGATGCATGATTCCATGTATCGCCTTCAGAGGCAGCTGGGTAGGCCGACAGATCCCGATGATCAGATACCGACACCCCAGATGTTTGCAGCTCATGGTCGTTGGCCCGGGGATAGGCCGGAGGATGCAGAGGCTGGAGGCAGTGGTACAGCGGCCGGAGGCCAGGGAGGGGGTGATGAGGATGATGAGGACGAGGAGGACGAGGATGAGGAGACCGAGGATGATGAGGCTTTCACTCCTTGAGTGACCCCTTTTTATTTATTTATGCTTTCTCATATTTTTTTGTTTATGTTTATGTCATTTTTCTCGTACACTCTTTAGAGGTTTCGTTTGTTTGGTACTTTGTAGCTATGTTGGTACTCTTGCTTTGTTATTCGAGTACTTTTTGCTTTTATTACCTAGCTTTTGCATCATAATCATGCCTACTTATTTTTAATATGTGTGAATGTTGAAATTTTTTTTATCTATCATTGGTGATGTGAATTCGACAAAACATTCCGCAACGGATTAAGCCAAAATTTTTAACCATAGACGAATGGTAGTGATAAATGTGATTAATTTTCGCAAAGCTAAAATGCATGTTTCCTATTCTTTCCCTGATTAAAATTTGAAAGGAGAATGTATATTCCATACCAAATTATACCATACAATTCATGCTATTTAATATGTTTGTTCTATGAACCATTTAGAACCAGCCAGATGTGAGGAATCCCCAAAGTTATCATAATACATATGCAGGAGATCGACATTTTTGTTTAGCTCGATCTTTTTATGTTAAATCTGAATTTTGTTTTTTTAATTACATAAAAGTATTGACATGATCAAGGCATTTGTTTAAAAACGAGAGAAAACAATCAACCACAAACAGCCCACCCTGTGAGAAGTGAGTACTTGTTAAACCCCTTCGAGCCTAACAAATCAGAATTTTTAACTATGAACTGCCAACTTCCATAAGCTCAACTGCTTAATGAGATTGCCGGAGTTTGTAAAAAAAAATATTTTCAGTTCATAGTTAAAACATCACTGAATTCTGGTAATTTCCTTTCGATTTTTGAACCCTTAAAACATCATGATTAGTGTCCCTTGCCAAAAGAGGAGGGAACATTCAATTAGGGTATCGTACTGAAACAAATTGGGAAAAAGGGGGAGGGTTGTGAAAGTCAAGCAACGTTGAATTTCTTAATTGATCTTGACAAACAAAGAAAAAAAGAGAAGGAAAGAAAGGCAAAGCAAACCAAGAAAAAGAAAAGAGAAAAGGGAAAAGAAGACCGATAAAATCCAAGAGTTGTCGAGATCAAGGAGAAAAGCATTTGTGAATCACCAAAATTGTGATTTGAACAAAGAAAGGGGTAAGTTAGAAAGAATGTTCCCTCTTGCTTGGCCATTTGAATTCAATTTCCCCACACATGACATTTCTTTTGTAACCTAGCCAAATTACAACCCTCAAAGACCTTTTGATCAATGCTTTTATGTTTTAAGAAACAATAATTAGATGGACATATAACTCGATCGGAATGTTAGCAAAATTGCCGGATGAGTGTTCATAACCCCTCACATTAATCTTCAATTTGTTCATTTACTTAAATGAGTGATAGGTTGGTTCATTGATAAGCATGTTATTAATTTGAACTGTACGATATGATTTTTTGTGTGGTATTTATTTCGACTTTTTCAGTACAATCTCGGAATAATAGGGGGCATAAAATTGCGTGCGTAAATTTCATATGAGTCCACCAAAATCAAGAGCCCGACCTCACTCGGCAACCAACAATAAAACCCAATTTCCATTGGCGCCCGCTTTTTTTTAAAAAAACCAAAACCTGATTGCTCCCGGTGCACAAATCATTCAAGGCTTAACCATGCTCAGCACTCTCCCTACAGTTCACAAAAAGCCCAATTGTCTTTGACATTCTTCAAACATCTTACCAAAAGGCTCAATTGGCATCAGCAATTCCAAACACGATTAAAGGAACTACACCTTTGGGGCAGGTCACCTCCCCCCTTAACAAAATTCTTCCCAAGCGAAGTCTTTTACTTTTGTCAAAAATTCCATCTATGATAGTGTATATATTTCCAAAAAAATTATGTGGAATCTTTTATGTTTTCAAATAAATAAAAACGGGCACATTTTCTCTGAGTTGTGAGTACTTAAAAAAAAAACGTGCATCAAAATCTATCCATAGAGCAGATAAGCCTCGCAGGCCAAGCATGGTTAATTGCTAAAGGGATTTCTGGTCACCGGTGAATCAAAAAGGAATATCCCCGTCAAATCAAGAGCCTGAAGGGACGATTCAAGCGAGACTGACCAACCAGAGCACAAGCATCCTCAGCGGAACCATCAGTTATGCCCCTCAGCAGTTTAGCACGATTTACACAGCGGATTAACAATCCCCACGAGGTATTTATCCTTCATCAATTATCACGGTCTACCCCCGTCCATATTCAAATATATCCCCTAAGACGTCATCCTCGCGAGGATTACCGAATGTTTACACTGGTCCACTTTTTACCTCGCCGGTCTAATCTCGTCTCATCAAGCTTTTTAGTCGTACAAGAGGAACAAAATTCCCCAGTAAACACCCTAAATATCCAAACATCAACCAAGGCTGGATATCGATCATGCTTCCAAAATGATCCTTATATCCCCATGAAGCCAAACCTTTTGACATTCCCCAGGGAGTCTCAACCCCAAACAAGAGGTCCAATCATTATTGGCAAACAAACACAAATCCCCAGGACAGACCCGAACTACACCGGTTTTGATCCCATTCGGGTATGTAGGCAAAGGACCTTGTCCTTCCAAACCAACCAACCAACAAAACAAAAAAAGAGAAAGTCCAATCGTCATTGGCACAACCACAACCAAGACCGACTTTGCTCGGCACCCAACCAGTATCCCTCATATCATGCATAGCATAATTCATGCATCATGTCATTTTCATTCATGCATGCATATACAAATCATTCATACACATGCATTTCATTTCATAAATCATGCATCCTCAACAAGGATTCTCCAGTGAGTATCACATATTCACCAACATCCATCAACAGTCAAGTAAGCGTTCCCCAGTGAACCTCCTTCACTAACTGTCCCCAATTCCCCAGAAGGAATCTTTGTTTGAGTCCATCTCATATCATATTGCATTGCATATCACTGCATATCATACTGCATAACATGCATCATACAATCATGTTTTCCGGTTCAACCAGGGGCACCTATTTAGGGTAAGACCACAGCTCGTTAGGAATCGACCTTCAGTGAAAACGCCTGAATAAGATTACCTAGCTTAGGTATCGACCTCTAGTGAAAGCGCCTAGATAAGATCACCTCCCCCAGTGTATCGACCTTTAGTGTTAGCGGCTGAATAAGATCACAGCTCGTTAGGAATCAACCTTCAGTGAAAGTGCCTGAATAAGATTACCTAGCTTAGGTATCAACCTCTAGTGAAAGCGCCTAGATAAGATCACCTCCCCCAGTGTGTCGACCTTCAGTGTTAGCGGCTGAATAAGATCACAGCTCGTTAGGAATCAACCTTCAGTGAAAGCGCCTGAATAAGATTACCTAGCTTAGGTATCGACCTCTAGTGAAAGTGCCTAGATAAGATCACCTCCCTTAGTGTTCGACCTTCAGTGTTAGCGGCTGAATAAGATCACTTCCCCTTTAGGAATCTACCTCTAGTGAAACTGCCTAGATAAGATTACCTTCATCCCCCCAGTGGGTCTACCTCCAGTGTTGGCGGCTGGATACGATCAACTTTTTCAACTATTGCATTTGCATTCCGCGAAGGACAAAATTCGGGTCCTTCTTTTACTTAATTGATCTTCGCAAAGAGTTCATGAGATGCCCTCGGCACTCACGCACTCTATGTGAAGACACAATTAAGTAGGGGCAGCTGTAGTACCCTAATTTTGTCCTAAGCATTTTAAAACAAAAAAATCAAAAAAATCAAAGAGGGAGAAAAAAGTCAAAGTCAACAAAAGTCAACAGAAAAGTCAACATTTCAAAAATGCTGACTTCGCACTGCGAAGCTCCCTTCGCACTGCGAAGTCTGCGATTTTTCTGCAGATTTTTGGTTTCTTTGATTTAATTCCAGAATTTGTTGCATATCATTTCCATATTTATTTTAATCAGCATTCATGGCTAATTGGGCCAAGCAAAACCAGAATTGAAGGACTTGCCATTAATGCCAAGGTTGGAAGCTTTTTCTTCCAACCTAGCATGTGACAAGCAAGTGGGCTTGCCCTTGGGCAGCTCTTGTCCCTCCCAAGTGACCTGTTAACCACCACAAGGTTGCCAGCCACCTGCTTGATGACTTTCCTCCTGCTTGCTTCCCCCAAAACCAGTCAAACTAGCTGGATTTTCTCACTTGAAAAGCCATGAGTGCCTACCCTGTTTTTGCAGCAGCTTTTCACCCCTCACACCAGCCATAGGTAGCCTTTCTCATCCCTCAATCTCTGCACATTACAGTGCACGTTTTTATTGGTTAACCATTGAGATTGCAAGGATTGATCCCCAAGTTTGGCCAATTGCAATTCAGCCTTGTTTCTCATCATTACCTTCTAGAATTAGTTGAATTTGTGGCTGAAATCAGGCTGAATCTTGCCCCTTGGCACAAGGCAAGGTTGCCTCTATCCATTAGCATTTAATGCAAAGGGATTCAGCTTGATCCTAGCCACAAATCAGCTGGATTTTGGGATTTTCTAATGATGAAATAGATTTGGTTTTGGCCTATAAATAGAAGGCAATGCCCAAGGTTCTAAACACAACTGATAACAGCATTTCAAGAGCAGAAACTCTACTCATTCCAGCTTACAAACACTCACAAACAACCAGAAAAAAACCAATCCAACACAAAGCATCACAAAGTTCAAGTTTATCACCAATATCAAAAACCTTTGTGAAAGCCTTCAACCAATTCAAATCCATTGCAGCTGGAGCTTTGCTAAGGAGTTCTGTAAGTTTCTAAGCCTTTGTATTGCATTTTCATTTGTGTTTGCATAGCTATTTTGGTTCAAAACCATTTGGTTCTAAAAAACCCCTTTTGAATTTCAAAGAAATTCCAAGGTTTTCAAAACATCAAAACTGGTTTGTCCAGCCTTTTTCATCCCAAAAACTCAAAGATTTTCACTCACCTAAAAGGTCCTGAGTGTGTTCAGAAGTTGTTTCTGAACAAAAGTTCAGAAACAGCTTCTGAACCCAAAAATTCGCATGCTTCGCAGTGCGAAGTCATGGTCGCAGTGCGACCATGACATAACTCAGAATCTGAGTTCAGATGTCAAAATGACCATTTTTTGAGGTTCTAGCCCAGGAGCTCAGAACCTAAGAGTTTTTAAACCCATGTTTTTCAAACCATAACAAGGATTTTGCACAATTTTGACAAATTCACAAGTTCGTACGACATTTTGTGGATAACTTGCAAAACAAGTTATGTTCTCAAACTTTCAAAACCACATGAACAAATCAGCTATGTTCATCATTTCAATCAAAACTTGAACAATAAATATTGTTCATGATGTTCAAAACTCAAACATGAACATACGCCAAATACGTTCGCTTTTCGCAAAATGAGACGAACTCGGGCGTTTTCTAGCAAGATTGCTAAATCTTTCCAATTTGGGTTTTCAAACCGAATGTTTTGATATACCTTGGGATTTCTAACAGAATTCTACCCAAAAACATGAATGAAAAAGGGATGGTGTGACGTATGTCTCTCCATTTCCCCGATTGTACGAACGCGTGACGTATGTCTCGTCGTTCGGACAATCGTCATTCCCTTTTCAAACGTATCCAACCATAACCAAACCAAACCTTGGCCCCTTGTGGTCAATCCGAACCTTTTGGTCCCCCGTGGCCATTAGATTCGATCGCCCGACTCGTTGGAGTCCACTCGGTCAATGTTCGACTCGTCCGAGTCCATTGTACCCGTTCTTGATCTCAGTGGATCAATCGAACAATCGCCCGACTCGTTGGAGTCCACTCGGTCAATGATTGACTTGTATGAGTCCATTGCACCTCTCTTGGTCCCATAGCGACCAATTCGAACCCTTTTACCCTAACGGACGTACCTTTTAACAATTCTAGTGCGATTCACGAACAAACGCTTAATAAGTCTCCCAAGCGCGAGCATACAAGCTACGTTTTAATCGCAAGAATTCGGTTAAAACATCGTCCATTTAAAATTAACCAATATATGTACGTTTTTCTACCAAAGAACTACGTACGCTTTGAATTCTCCGACTACCGGGAGATACGTAGGAGCAAGATCGACATCTTGTCAAGCGCAATAATAAAAAACTTTTTTTCTTTTCTTTCATTTGTTTTTATCTCTTTTTCCCCACCTTTATTATATTTTGACATAAATAAGCATGTACGCAAAACATTTAAAAACAATTTAAGCTTTAGCCAAATAGAAGGTTCCCGTTGAGTACAACGGACGTGAGGGGTGCTGATACCTTCCCCTTGCGTAATCGACTCCCGAACCCGACAATGGTTGCGATGACCATCCTTTCCTCATCGTCAAAGGGTTTTATTATCGTTTCCCTTTAAACAAAAAAAAAACTTAAGGGTTTATCAACGTTCCCTTTACACAAAAACTTTGGTGGCGGCTTCACAAAGGCCCTCTGAGCGTTTACGAACGACCTCGGGGGATTTGCGCGTCTTTTTCTCAGGAAAAAAACGAGGTGCGCACAGTGGAGTCTGGGTCCTTCAAGATCTTTTGTACTTCTGAGTCTGAAGGTCTTCCAAGTCTAATGAGGTCTTCTAAGTCTGACGATCTTCAGAGTCTGATGAGAGTCTTCAGCTTCTGAGTAGCATCCTTTCTTCTTATCCAAGGTGTTGACTTCTGGTTGACCTTTCTTCAGATCTTCTACCATAGTCTTTGAACTTCTTTTGTGCTTCTAATGCTCTTATACATGTTCAGACCTTGTTACATTTGAACCTATGATCCTACACACTTGAACATATATTAGCAAATCCAATTGTTCTTTAATACTTTTATTACTCTCTCTCATCTTAACTAAAATTTCTCTTTCGTCTTTCTCTCTCATAAAACACTAAAATATATTAAAGTCACCATGAAGGCACAAACTTTCCTTCCACAAAGTCACACAATCTCAATCCCTTATATCGGCATAACCTATTGCACCTTCACAAGTTTTTTTTTTGGTTGAATCGCAAATTTCAAACTAAACTTTAGTATTAGTATTAAGACTATAATATTTTTGGTGCCTAAGTTTGTGGTCCATTGACTAAATCTAAAAAATTTAGAAAATAGTAGTGGTATTGAATTTGTTAACAACTAGTAATTGTGGTAATATGCCTTCAAATCTTTGTTTTTTTTAGCTTATGGAGGTGATAATTCGAATCAAGGTAATATGAGAATGAATATTCAAGTCATGGTGTTAACAATGAGTTCATGTTGCATTTTGCCATGTGGGATTTCAATCATGCTGGATTCAAATCACAATCGAATAGTTGGCATCATGATGCTAATCATGTCTGTTTTTCTACATAAAAATGACTTTCAAAAATAGTTTAAGCGAGCTAGAAAATTGGGAACTTGATAATGATTTCTAGGATATTGAAGTGCAACTTGATAACGAGGTTAAACTTAACTCTTATTGAGTTTGTTACTTAGATCTTTTGAGAACTTTAAGGATGCACTCTTTTATGAAAATAATCTACTATCACCTTGGAAGAGGTCCATTCGGTCATTAGGACCAAAAAGCTAATCAAAATTAAATACTTGAATATGAACTATTTTGGGGAAGGATTGGGCGTCTCAAGAGATAGAAGTGAGAGTATGGGAAACCATCTAAATTCAAATCAAGGGGGAAGGATAAATAGAAGTAAAAATTCTTCAATTGTCACAATACATCTTACTTCAAGAAGGATTGTCCCGAGAAACAATGGGACAATGATAATTCTGTGAAAGTGGTGATTTCCGTAGAAGATGGTTATAAAAGTGTGGGTGTACTAGTGGTGATAAGTTGGGAAAGGGAAAAGAGTTTGGTCATGGACTCTGGATGCTTTTATAACATGTTTCCAAGGAATAAATATTTTGTATGTTTGAAGCTTAAAGAAGGTGGATTCATTCACCTTGGAAATAACAAACTGTGTAAGGTTAAATGTATGGATTCAATTCATATTAAGATGTTTGAAAACCATGAATTCCTTTTACAAGATGTGAGGTACGTTCCCAAGCTTAAACCAAATGTTTTATCCATAAGCATATTTGATGGATTAGACTAATGCATAAGTGATTCTATCAGGATGAAAATTTCACATGGTGCATTAATAATATCTAAATTTACCCAAATGTGTGGTTTGTACTTATTGCATAATTCAACTGTTATTTATCATGCATCATTGGCTAGTCGAGAATCGCATGTTAAAACAGTTGAATTATCTAATCATGGTTTACTAGGACGTGTCAATGAAAGAGTTTTAGTTGAATTATCTAATCAAGGTTTACTAGGTAGTGATAAATTGGATAAAGTAAAATTTTATAATTACGTACTAGGAAAACAACATAGAGTGAAAATTGTTAGTGACATGCATCTTTCTAGTAGATCTTTTGAGTACATTCACTCAAATCTGGTCCAACTAAAGTAACTATTCATAGGGGTGATTCATATTTTCTTACTATGATTGATGTGTATATTCTTATAGGAAATCAAACATGAGCTAAATTGAAAGTTTTAAGGACTAACAATGGTCTGATGTTTGTTTCAAATTAGGTTAATTATTTTTGCAGGAAACATTAAGTGACATAAAACTATGGTAGGAACAACGCAATAAAATTGCCTAGTTGAATGCATGAATAGATATATGATTTTTGGAGCAGGGTTGACCAAGAGTTTCTTGGGAGAAGTTGTGAGTATGATAGCATACTTGATCAACAGATGTCCATCAACAAGAATAAACTCCATGATACCTATGGAGGTTTGGAATTGAAAATCGGCGGACTACTCTAATTAGAAGTTTTTATGAGCTTTTGATTTTGAGCATATTAAGAAAGACAAGGTTGATACTAGTGTTGTGAAATGAATCTTCATCAGCTATGTAGAAGGTGTGAAGGGTTGCAAGCTGTGGAAGATGGAACCTAGAGGATCAATATTCATAATAAGGAAGGATGTTACTTTTGATGAGACTCGCATGAGAATGAAGGACAAAGACATTGAAAATAGAAATTCAGAAATAGGGGTGGAGAAAACTCAATTTGAGATGGAGCCTTCCACTAGGCAGACAAAGGATGAAGAGGAAAATAGTCCTCTTCAGTCAGGTCTAGAGGAAGACAACCAACATCGGCTCCCAACAATCGGTTGACAGGATATATGAAAAAAGAGGAAAATATGGAATCAAAGTTGTAGATCTATGCATACGTTAAGAGATAGGATCTAAGTATGGCTAAAGAGATACAAGACTCAAAACCAAAGACATTCAGGGAAGTAGTCGAGAGAAAAATGGTTAAAAATATTTAGAGCTACTGAATGAGGAAATGAGTTCTTTGGAGAAGAACCAGACATAAAAGCTTTTTTAGATACCTAAGAAACAAGGGGTAGTTGGATGCAAGTGGATATTCAAAAGGAGGAAAATTCAGTTGATGTGTTAACTAATTCATTATCAAGATCAAGGTTCAAACATAGCTTAGACTTGATCAATTTTGTTGAAGAGTAATTCCAAAATTTGAGAGAGCAACAAAGTGGTTTTTGGGTAAATGTTGTGCATCACTGCTGATTTGAAGTCAAAGTATAGTGAATATGCGTTCAAGTATGTGTTTTTTTTTAGCTTCTACAGGTGATGATTAAAATCATGGTAATAAAATCAATGAACTGATTCGAATCATGATGCTGAAAATGAGTTCATGTTGCATTCGACCATGTGGGTCGAACTTGGAAGTCCTGAGATTGATATAGCTAAATGTTAGACGATTCGGTGATTCTATTTATTTATAAGTTTTCAAATTAAATCATTTGTGCTATTTTATAAGTGTAATATTATCATTATCATCCAAAATATAGCTAAATGTTAGATGGTTCTATTTATTTATAAGTTTTCAAATTAAATCATTTGTGTTATTTTATAAATGTTTAATATGTTTAAACACGGAATCATCTGGTTTAGCACAATTCAATAAAGATAATTTTTTTATCGAAGCGGAACTATACAAACGAGTTATTCGATTTAATCTGGTTCAGTCATGCGATTCGATCAATGATTTAGTGATTCGACCAACAACTCGATGACCTAGTATCTTACCGAGTTGATCACAGAGACGGTTTTTAAAACTATGCTTGGGGGGACGGAGGTAGTATATTTTCTAATACTTCTTACTAAGTTATTTAATTTAAATCTACAGATTATTTGTTTTTTAAAGTCAATTTACATTTTAAGTAAATATATAACGAAATTTATTTGAAATTAAAATTTATTTGAAACTAAGATTACGAACAACCCACTTGATAATTAAGGATACTTGTCCGTAGATTTAACACAAATGGTAAAAAGGTGCAGAGACATCTGATATGATTTAAATCTTTAATTTTATATTTCTCTATATTTATTTTGTATCAGTTTCATCGTTAGACTAAGAACAAAAAAATAATAATTAGGCATACTCTGTAAAAAAAATTATTAAAAAAACAACTTAGGCATCGTTTGGCCTGACTTTTTTACGGTCCAAAAGCTACTTTAAAACAAAGTTAAAATTAAGGACTTTAAGAAAGAAGTTAAAGTTGTTTGGTTACTTTATTATTTTTTTAGTTTTAAAGCTATTTTAAAGTTAAAAGTTGTTTGACAAAATATTGTACTAATATATAATAAATAAAAAAATGTTAAAATATTTTTTGAAAGGAAAAAATGTTTAAAATATTTTTTTAGTAAGTACTTAATAGATATTGTGTTTGACCTCCTTCTCCTTAAAATTGTAGAGAAGTAGAAAAAAAGTTGGGTCAAATGGTACCTAATAAAGCATGGGTTGGCTAGGTTTGAATTTGAAAATTCATGAACAAAATCCAACTGAAATTGTACTCAAGTTAATTGATGCAAAGGGAAAGAGGGGTAATAGAAATTAACAACTAAACAAGTGACTGTGTTGCACTGAACTGAGTCAAGAGGGTTAAGTAGAGGCCGTGTATGTGTGTTTTGGACTTTGGTCATCATCAGATCAGATCCTGTCTTTGCCAACGTTAAAGGCTGCGAATGGCTTGACTTGGTCAATTATGACATTTTCCACATGCACTTCTGTTTGTGTCCAATAAAAGTCAACCCACCAGTGACATTTTACTTATAGTTTTTGTAGAAATGTTTTTTCCTATTTATTTGTCAAATTTTAAGTTTAATGCAACGTTATTATTAACTTCGTTGAAGAAAGAAATAGATAAGATGTGATAATAAATGGTTAAAAATATCATAAAAAAGACAAATAATTACCTCAAAAGTAACATTATTTATTTGTTATTGTAAATAAGCTAAAACGACAACCAAAGAAGATAGGAGAGAATAGCAAAATGCATACTTCTTTTGGTCACTATTGTAAGCATTTTTTTAATTTATTAAATAATTGTTATATTTGGTTTATAGTATAAACTAGATACATCAGTTACTCGATGAATCCGAAGAAAAAAAATTGTTTATAATAGTGACCGAAGTCCGGTGGAAGCATAGTACGTGGATATCGATACTAATTGAAAACATTGCTATAGTTGAAAATGATAAATATATGCGAAGTTCTTTTTTTTTTGGGTCACAACGCCCAAGTTATTTTAAAATTTTTTAAAAAATTCAATAATCAACCCACAGGCCGATTAATCCGATAAACGAATCCCGCCATCCACTAGTGAGGGTCCAATTGAATAACATCCAATTTAATAGTATAAAACAACAAAATATGTAAAAATGCAACAAAATCAAAGTGACATGAATACTCATGCTTCCGTATCTATAAGTTGACGCTCGAATCATTGATTAAATTTATAATTAGTCAAAGTTGATATGACCATTTAAATCAAAGGAACACAACATATAGACGTTGAAGAAAACCCTGATACATGCAGACGACGAAAAATCATAAAAGAACACTGATGACATGTCATCTTATGTTATTCTTAGCATGTTTTTTCAGTCATTTTAAGTAGATTTTACATCCATAATAGAGGAGTATTAGAGTAATTGCTTATGATTTCGGGACATTTGTAATGTTTTCTATATTTGAGTATGTAATTCTATTCTTCCTGAAACATAGCAATTTTAGGGTGTTTTGATGTAATTCCCGAAGAAATCATGCAAATCGGCAAAGCAAGACGTCTGAAGATTTGTTAGGACTTTGGGAAGATGAAAGAATGAAGATTCAAGAGGCCTCATAGAAGACATTACAGATGGAGGAATTTTGTTCCCAAGTTCCAAGACATCTTATATGGAAGCAAACACACAAAAAAAGACGAAGAAACGGGCGTTTCAGCACCCAAACAACACTCACATGCGCATGGCACACATTTTTCTGCGCCTAGGCACATGCTAAGGCGCCTGGCACCTGAACTCTCTCTGACATGTGCCTAGTGCATGGTTCTAGGCGCCTGGCGCTTGTGTCTTGCGGGCCAAGACTGAAATTTTGTTACTTTTTGTAACAAACGCCCGGTATTTTAGCCCAACTTCAGGTGGAAAATCTCCCTATAAATACCACTCCTCTCATTCGTAATTTCTCATTCATAACGAAGCGGTTCAAGAGGAAGGCAAGCACCAGGAGCTTTAAGGGAGGATTTTCTCTCCTCACTCCAAGATTTTCTAGGGTATGTTTTATTTCTTTTGTAATTTGTCTTTAGTTACCATGTGTAACTAAATCATTTTAGGCTAGGGTTCTAAGATGAACCTCAATTTTGGATGTTGGATAATTTATTTAATTTAAAATTCTTTATTCAGTTATTTCCTTTATGCTATTTAATTTTATTGTCGTGCGTAAGATTTGTCTCCTGTGAAGCATAACCCTGATACCTAGGCACTTAGGAAGGTGACATACCTAATATTGATATTTATATATGTCTTAATCAGGAAGTAACTAATTAGTAACTAGGGAAACAAGCCATCGAGCAGAACCCTAAGATAAAAGTACTTAGGGAGGTGACATAACATAATATTGGTGCAAACCTACTCCAATCGGGAAGTAGCTAGTTAGTGATTAGGGAAATATGTGACTTCACGACTTAAATCAGCCTAGTAACTTCATTCTCCTCGAACCTTGGTAAGGTAGACGCTGATAGGGCTGCCCGTTTGTAGAACTACCGAGAGGTAGAGTATGTTATGTACTTCTAAGATTCATAGATGAGCGAACCGGTAAGAAGATTGAGGCCACACTAATGGGAATTTAGGAACGCTAATTCAAGTCTGTTTCAATTACTTCTAAGAGAGTAAGACCCCACACGTAACTACTCACATGATCAACATGTGCAACTCGACAGCTGGAGGGGGATGAGCCCATATCTCTGAGAAGTAAGGCCCCACACGTACCTACCCGTGTGATCAGCAGGTGCAACTCGACAGCTGATAGGTAGTAGAACCCCACGAACTCATCACTTAGATAGATAACAATAAATAGCATGAATAAGACTTAACTGTTACGTAATTCCAACAATTAAATAGAGGGGATTCAAAGAATCCTAACCGCCGCTAACATTCTGCAATCAAAACAGGTAAATTTTGCTCTGTTGCAAATAGATTAAATTGCAAAACTCTAAACTCTTTATCTCTTTTATTTTTATTGTTCCCAAATAAGTAACACGAATTGTTTGGTTGAAACGACAATCCCTGTGGATACGATACTCTACTTATCACTTTATTACTTGGTAAACGATTTGGTACACTTGCTTAAATCCGACCATCAAACACCGAGAAAAAAATAATCACAAAAGAACACCGAGAGAAAAATAATCAAATATATGTTAAACCACTTATTTTGATAAAAATAAAAAACAATGATGCATTCAGAAGACGAAAAATCAGAAAAGAACACCGTGAAAAAAAATATTCACAAAAGAACACATAAAAAAAATCAAATCTATGTTTAACCACTTATTTTGATAAAAATAAAAAAAAAGACACAAATGGACAATTATAGACAAAAAAAAGGCCCAAAAATCATCCTTTTCAATTGATGAAGAAGTTTGAAAGATAGAGGTGGCTGTATTTATTTTTATTTTATTTTTTTGCATTTGTATAATGTTTGAATTGGAGCTTCTATTTTGAATGTGACAGAAATTTTTTAATAGAGGAATTGTTTCTAGTTTAAAAAAAATTAAAATAGTATTTTTTATATAAATTTTCTTAACATCCATTTTAATTATACACAAAAAAAAAATAGTTGGACAAAATTTTGTGGTGACATATTATGTTATAGGAATGATCTATATTTCCATATATATGGTAAAAAATTTGTAAAAAGTATTTAAAATTCATGTAGTCCACCCATGATTGAAACTAGTCCGATTTTAAGGGCAAAAAACAAAAAAGATAACTGGAGCAGCATATTTCGAATATTCCAAATGACAGGAATCTTTTTTTAGATTAGACAAAATAATACTTTTATAATTTTTTTTTCCTAACATCCATATTTTTAATAAAATAATAAGCATATTAGTTTGACAAAACTATGGGGTGACATTATGTGAAAGGAACTATTTTAGATTTCAATATTCTATATGATAAATAATGTGGTAAATATATAAAATTTATCTGATCCACATCATTCACTTATCTAAATTCGACCAATCTGATACTAGTTACCAACATTTATGAAAATGACTGTCATTCAAATCAAACTAGTTAGCTAAATTCTTTGCCCCTTTATTTTGGACGCTCTTCTTTGGATTTTTGTTGTGTCCCTCTCCTTCTTTCTTTATTTGGTTTTTTTATTTATTTCTTATAATTTGTTTGAGTACCTCTTATACTGGCTTCTCAATTTTCAATATATATGCATTTTGCTATGAAAAAGAAAGTAAAATATGGGTAATAAATTCTTTTTGGAGCACAAAAGTCTTTTAAGACTTTTGAAATGAATCATTTTGCATGCTATTAGAGTATATAATGTACTAGCAGCCGTTGGTGTGTTATTGCCAGTCTTGCTTTTGTTTGATAAAAAAGCACAAATTAAAAGCTTATTAATTACTTCCTCCGTCCCAAATTGTATGACGTTTTGGGCATTTCACACGTATTAAGAAATATAATTAATTTTGTGTGGGAAAGAGATATTATGAGTTGTTTTACAAAATTGTCCTTAATAAATGGTATGGAAAAGATAAATTAAATAATTGAAAAAATATAGAGTAATAAATAGTTAAGGATATAATAGGAAAAATAACATTAATGTTTCATTGGTATTGTAAAGCGACATATAATTTGGGACAATTTTTTTTCCAAAGCGACATACAATTTGGGACGGAGGGAGTAGTTCAGTTCATTGACAACTTCAACGAGACAGCTATATACGAGATCAACAACCGGTAAGGTTTGGTTAGATTCATGTCACGGCTAATTAAGATGAATAAAGAACCATATGCCCATATAACGTATGATTCAAGATTTTGTAACACAGATTCTAGTAACGTAAACATTCCGTTATTAATAATCCACACAAACCAAATGAATTGCTCAATGTTACAGAAAATCCACACAAGTCATATCACAAAGTAGCAAAAAAATATTAAAATTGTTAGATCGAATGACATGATCTGGGTTCGAACCCAACACGTCTATTTATGTGTGTGAGTTTACAAAGACTATGTCATTTTGATATTTCGTCCATCTAAAAAAAAGTGATTGTTCTTTAAGATACGGTCTTCGTTCCCTTACATCCAATGGTTAAATCTCAATGCTCCCTCTCCCTATATTGATATTTAGAAAATGTGAATAATGAAAATTCTGTTATAGATTTTTGAAGAGAAAAAAATTAATTAATGCTAGCCAAACAAAATAACAACAACACACAATATAATTTTCTTTTTGGATTGTCAGTATTATAACTAACCACTTCTCCTTGTCCTAAGATTCGTGTTTTAGGGATTGTGGACCGCTAATATTAATAAAAGGACCTGCCAGCCCTAAGCAAGGGCGCTGCCATATCATTATAAGGGCGCCCCCCTTTTTCCTTATTTCCTAAACCATCAAGCCCGAACCTTGAGGCCAAATATTCGGCCAAAATATCCGGAAATGACGGGATACACGCGGTATGCGCTTTGATTGATAACTTAGGGAGTAAGTTGCGGAAAAGAAGGACCAAAAGGGCTATAAATAATACCATTGAAATCATTCTTATGACATGACCTAATCAGATACTAAACTCTAGTTTCAATATTGTACTCACTGCATGTAGACTTTTGTTTTCCTCAAATTGTTTCGTTGGCCACTTACTTCCTATTTCTTTCAATAAAAAATAATACCCCCTTCAAAAGCTCTAACTTTCCCCTTTCAAAACCATAATGCTCCAATCCAAAATCGGCTTTCAGAATGAAAGATATCCAACCTCATTCCTTTGAATGTGATATTGTTGTTACAACAAAGCAAATCCAAATGTGACACAGTAAAGAATCGCGACCTACATTCTGCCAGAAAACTTCCATTTGCAAAAAAAAATCATTGTGCACCATCACTGCTGTTGAGTGATGTTGTCAAGTTGCAGTTGTTGAGTCAAGTTGATACGCACCACCAAAAAAGAAATGAAGCACCACCAAAAAAAGAAGTCAAGTTGATACAAAAGTATATCAAAGTCCATCGAAGGAAAATGGTTCAGGCAAAAAGACGACTGAAGAAAAACCTGGAAACAATAAGCTACTCCATCATACACTAGCTTATTATAGAGTTCTAGGAAATAATGAGGTCTTTTCCCTATTTAACAATAGGGAGCACTCTTTAAGCACCTAAAGTGGTAAGATTTTATAAAAGTTTGTGCATTTATTGCATTGGAAATTGAAGTCTTTACTTTTTTTAAAGAATAATTTCATCATTAGGAATGCTTAAAGAGTGCCCCAGGGGCACTCGTTAACAAGACTCTTAACAATATGCTAAATAGATACCTCCATTGCCACATAAAATTGAATGTTTATCGAGATGAGTGTTTTATAGTCACACTCTCTCACTTGTGTAATTTGTTAGATTTTAATATTGGACCTAACTCATCCTTACAAAATCGGCTTGTAAGATGATGATGAGTATCTTTTTTTTATAAACTATTGTCAGGAGTCTTATCTATTCAATGTGAGACTTGAGTTTTCCCAATACACCTCCTCACATCCAACACTCTTGAGTTTGGTGTGTGTAAATAAATGGTGGGTAGCCCGATCGATAGGCTTTGATACCATGTTACATTTTGATGTTGAATCTAACTCATACTTACAAAACTGACTTGTAAGGTGAGGAATATCTACTTTATAAACTATTATCAAGACTTTATCTATCTAAGGTGGGACTTAGACTTTTCCCAATATTATTTATGGGTCCCACATAAACGATTAATTGTGAACATTATTATTTCCCTTCGATTGTTGTATTATGTTAATATTAAAAAATAAATGGAAGATTGGATGTAAGTAGGGCTGGCAATGAACCGATACAACTCGAATAAAGTTTGGAACTCAACTCAGTAATTAATTCGTTGAAATTGGTTCATGAACCAAACGAGCCGAACTTGAGCTAAAGATTAAGTTCGTTAACTAAATGAGTTGAACTTGAGTTATATATAGTTCGGCTTGTTTGGTTCATGAACTAGTTCGATTATATATATAAGCTAGGACACAATATTTAACTAATAGTAAGAGTAACATAGCAGCAATAAAAAACAACAATGGTAACACTAAAAAACAACAATGGTAACATAGTGGAGGTAGATAGTTTTTAGCAATGGAAACATGTTGCTTGTAGTGCATAGAGTTTAAGGCTTTAAGCAATGCTGCGCTACTTTGTTTTTGTCCCACATCGAAAATATGTGAGGTATATACAACAATATTTGTTTATAAAACAAGTGGTCATGCTATATTTTGATTAATGTTGGGGGATCTATTATTTCACAATTGCGGAATAGCTGCATATCCCTTTTCACCTTAATGTTTTTTATGTTTAATATTAATCAGTCAATATATATATATATATATATATATATATATATATATATATAAATTCTAAATTATGTGATTTGAGCAAATAAACTGAACCTAACGAGCTGAACCGAGTTGTTCGTTAACTTTAAATGAGTCGAACTCGAGCCGGAAAAAAGGTTCGTTTCGAACTCGAGTCGAGTTTTGAGCTGAACCAATTCTTATCGAGTCGAGCTTAGAAGAGTTCGATTCGACTCGACTTATTTCTAGCCCTAGATGTAAGTGTTTGTTTATTGAACCAACGTTGAATTTTTATTTTCAATTAAATGCCATTTTTTTTACAGCAACATATAATGTATCTTTCCGAAAAAAAAAAAGAAGGAACAATCATTAAGTGCATCGTTGTTTGATTATAACAAAAATAAGAGGACAAAATTTTCAAATTATTAAAAAAACAAAAAAAAACACAATATTTTATTATTTATAATTGCATTAATTTACTATTTTTCAACCCACTTGGGTTGACCTAGTAGTGTTGGCTTGAGAATTTCGTGTGTAAGGTCTCATGTTCGATTCGCCCTGATGTTCATTTTGGTGAACTAGTTTGACTTCTTAAAAACAACATAATAAGATTTAAACCACCAAAAATTATTTGAGCATTTTCTTCAGTTTGGAGGTCTTGAAGGTTTTTTCAACAAGTCTCGTTTGACTTTTAATATTATTTGGATTTCGTCTATTTTTACTATTTGGAAGGACCGCAATATAAGGCATTTTCACAATAAGTTAGAACAACTTCTATCTGGCTTTTAATATTATTTGGATTTCGTCTCTTTTTACTATTTGGAAGGACCGCAATATAAGACATTTTCACAATAAGTTAGAACAACTTCTATCTTTATTGAAAAAGGTTAAACTACAAGCATTTTGGTGCTTTAAATCTTATTATGTTTTTTTTTATTTTGAGTACTCAGTTTGGAGTTTCAAGTTGTAACGTAATTTTATTTTGATTGGCTACTTTGTCGTAGCTTGTAGATTGTCTTATTGTAATTTTTAAATACTTTAACTTCATTAGTACACTTTGTACTAGAAAAGCTTGTGTTGACTTTTTAATATAATTTGTTTGGCTTTTTCAATAAAAAATTTAATGATATAGAGTTATTTTTGGGACCCTAGTTATTGTTGAGACCCATTTAATAATTCTTTTAGATGTTGAACCGAAAAAATTGTCTATTTATTAAATATTAATTATAAAACTAGTGAAATGTACAACTAAAATCACCATAACAGAGTACTAGTACTGCATTGCGGATACGCTAAGAACTTCTCAAGTACATCCATTCACCTATATCTCTTAAATTTTCACACATTTCCATTTATTTGAAATTTTCAATTGCACATTTGCATTGATTAAGAGAACTCAACTGCCGTTAAGAAAAAACTCAACTAAGTTTCGTGCATGACACAACCAAAATAGCCCCCATGCGACGTAGTCATATAACTTTGTCAACTTGAGCATCCAACTCTTCTATCATACACTAGCTTATAATATATGACATGGTCCTACTTGGAAATAATAAAAAAAATGAGAAAATTAATACATAGACAAGTTCAGCAACCATAATAATTTACCGTAGTAGGAACCATATTTTATCAATGCATATCTTGCATTAAAATAACCCTTAGTCACTTTTGACCACTTCTCCATACATATATCATGTCAATAATATATATATATATATATATATATATATATATATATATATATATATAAATCATCACAACATAAGTTATTCTTGTCCTTAATTTGTTTACAATTCAATATTCAATATTAGTAACATGAACTTCCCTAACAATATTGCAAATGAAAGAGCACCAAAAAGAAAACTCCAACTACAAGGACCTCACCCTTCACCTCTAACCATAAACAAAAACTCTCATAAGATCAAGAAACCACCGTTGGGTCCACAAACCCAAATTCACCAACCGGTTATCATTTATACAGTCTCTCCAAAGATAATCCACACCACACCAAGTGAATTCATGAGCCTTGTTCAACGCCTCACTGGTTCTTCTTCTTCCTCATCCAATAAGGTATAAGTTTTTGAATGATTCTTTAAACGACAATACTAGCTGAAATGACAACCTTGGCTGCGGCACCTTGTGGTGTCACAATATATAGGGAACCAAATCAAGAGATCAAGAAACAACATCAAAGTGGGAACTGTGGCGACAAAACAAAAGGTTGTTGTTGCATCCGAGCATGATTAAGTTCATTGCAAAATAGTTTCACCAGGCAAAATACTTCAAATTTTCGTTTGGATTTTGCCTCCTACTCCATCTATAGACTTGTTCAACAATTTCTTAAATTAATCAGTTTGTTGTTTTTAATGTAGAAACTATAACTTATATGTATAGAAAAAGAAAAGGTGTATCTGGTTTAATAACCCTATATAGTGGGAGTAGGTTCATGGTGGAAAAATGACTAGGAAGATGACCTATAAATGGATTGACAGGAAATTTGTTACTATTAAAAAAAAAATCATTTTTTTTATGAAACAAATTAAAGCATCTATTATTAACCACGTTCACGATAAATGTTTCATTTGATCATTTCACCTAAATTAAAAAATATAAATTAAAATAGAATTGTTATTTTAGTATATTGTTCTTTTTGAAAGGTGGTATATTGTTCATATTAGCTATCAATGTATTCATGTTATCATAAATCCAAATGGCGAATGAGATTGATGCATGTAGTATTAATTAAAGAGTACAACCAAAGAAAAAATATTGAAATTGTATATTGGAAATTAAAAATAACCTTATTTTAAAAAATGTAGGGGAAATATTTTTTCAAATGTTACAGTTATTTGAAAAAAAAAAGATATGTAAGGCGACACTTATTTTAAACCGGATATAGTAAATCATCACGTAAATAAAGGCGAGAAGAAGTTTAGAAGTTTTGTTCAAATATTTTTCTTCTCTTAAGCAAATTTGTTAAAAAGAGCAATTGTGGGTAATGTTTTTGATCCTGCCTGACATGAGATGCTTGGATTGATGACGTTGAATGACCTTTGAGTAGGACACTTTCGTCAGATGTTTCCTTCTTCTTTGTAGCACTTAACCCTCTTCTTCTACCAAATGGTGGGGGGGGGGGGGGGGGGGGGGGGGGGGGGGGGGTGATGTGCTTACACGTGCTCCAATGTTCAAGTCACTGAGTGTGAAGCGAAAGGTATATTTGCGAAAAGCCACTGTTTATAGTGGATGTTTAGGGTTTAGGCCCTTGTACCTTTGCTTGGATAGCTGTCTTGGAAGGACAATCATGGTCCTTTTGGGGACATTTGTTGTTCTTTGAAGGACAGTTGTGACTGCTTGCTCTTTGGAAGATTTGTGCCACGAACCATGTTGGTTGTTCACCTTGGTCTGTGTTCTTCCGTGTGACGGTCTTCTGTGGTTGTCCTTCTATGGGTCTCTTTGCTCTCATGTTACGACTTCGTGGACCCCTTTCGTGATGAGCCCTTTGGAACTGATGGACGAAATTGTAACAAGTAATAAAGTAGTAAGTTTATCGTCTCCACATAGATTGTGGTTCAACTCGGTAATTAGCGGAACTTATTTGAAAGTAAATTAAAGTAAAAGAGAATAAAAGGGTTGCAAGGTTATATTGCCTTGCCCAATACGAGATTAGATGGGTTTGATTTAGATGCGTAACACCGATTAGGGAATCCTAGAATCCCATCTTCCTTCTTTGTTGGATTAATTCAAAGTAACTATTAATTAAGAACTAAATATTATATAAACAATGGTTTATCATAGGAAGAATATCCATATAGATATCGAATTGCTCCATAACCTTCATACCTCAACTATGAAAGCCATGGACATATCCTTTGCTATGCCTGCATGCCATGCGCGGGGAACATGAAACCACATGCAGGGGCGCGTGAGGCAGTAGCATTTGCTGCCTCGTGCGCAGGGGCGCTTCTGGCAGCCCCTCATGTGTGGATTTTACAGTTTTCATCCATTTTCTGCGCGTTCTTTCGTCTTGCAATGCCTTTTAACTTGAAATGAATTTTCTTCACTTTGTATTGTCTTCAAATACCTTCTAAGAACCATTGGTCTTCAATCTTAATATCTTCGATCCTTCACATGATGTCTTATTTTGTCGATTTACATGATTTCTCACTAAAAAAACTCAAAACACTTATGGAGTTGCATGATTTAGGATAAAACTGAATTATAACGACTCGAACGAAAACAATACAAAAAGTTCTTCAAACCATTGACAACTCCTCTAAGAGACTTCTAATTTTCCTTCAAAACATAGCCTAAAATATCATAAGATGCTCCATTATCACAACCCAAAATTTAAATCGATGCTCATCCTCAAGCAACAAAATAGCAAGAAGTTAGAATTTACATGAATTTAAGAAGTAAAACATACTTTTCCAGAGATTGTTCTTAGATTGTTATTCTTCCCACTTCCAGACTTTACTAGCTTACCACTTCCATGCAAGCGGAACAGACTTAGAGAAGATACTCTTACTTTCAACCACTTACAATTTTAAGATACACATAGTTACCTCCTAAAGCAAGTAGGACTGGTCAAGGCATTTGTCACACTCTAGCCGTCATGACATTATTGTGTTGAGACTATTTGATTTGTAGATCATTATCTATTGCAACTGGGTTGTGACATTTCTTTTTATATATAAAATATATTATATTTGCAATTAGTTTATCTATTTTATATTAATCTAAGCAAAGATGCCGAACATTTTTCCGTTTCAATTTTTAAATAACTTGATATGTTTTTGAAGAAATGTTTATTTATTGTAACATATATCAGCGCATAAGACCCGTGCGTCGCACCGGCGGTCTAGTTATTATTGGAGAATAGTGTGCAAACCCTAATACCTATTTTTTGTGATAAAATGTCTATTTTGCCCAATTAAACCAATTTACACCTATTAATGTGCATTGGTTGCCAATGAAAACGTTAATATTCCCTTGGTATCTCAATCAATCCTTTCCAAGAAATCTCCATTTGATCTCTCTCTTTCTTCATTCTGACACAATAACTGGGCGTCTCTCATCTAATCTTCTCTCTTTCCCATTCTCTGCATCTATCTAACGATCAAAACTACAACCCCAATCTTTGTTTCTCTCATTCATCTACTCATTTTCTTCATCTTATACAATTTTCCTTCCACCCACTTATTTACTCCCTCACCCACGCTATAACATAACTTATGATTCATAAAGAAATAACTTATCCAATTTCCTACTTCATAGAGATTTTTTTTCTCAATTTTTGGAAGAAGATGAAGCATGTATGATGCCAATTTGAATGCATTTTGGTTTCTGTTTTTATGTTTTTATTTTTTATTTTCTTCAATTAAAATTTTTGTGTATATTTAGTTGGCATGGAAGTTGAAGAAATTATATCACACAAGGAAGTCTACATGGTATGCTTTTGAATGCTTTTGTAAGGTAAAATGCATCTGATAATATAGATTTAATCATAGTCCAATACATCACACAAGGAAGTCTGCATGGTATGGTTTTTAATCATATTTTTATGAACTTTCCACCCTTGGTGGTGCCTTGCTAATTCTATACAGGGGCCTATTCAATGAGAAAGGGATTAAAAGTTGTAAAATGCTTCTTATGGTAATATTGACTATTTTCATGTGATTCATTTGTTTTTTTTTACCTCAAACAAGCATGTTAAATTTTTGTTCTTTCTTATTTGTGCTTCTTTATTTATTTGATCAAGACTTATATGGAGGAAGTAGAATTTTGATCTTAAAGTTTTTGTTTTTGTTAGTTTGCAGTGAAATCAATTATAATGAAGGAAGAATAATCGTTTCAACTCTAACATGGGTTAATCCTTCTGATTTGATGCTCTCATAGTTGATAAGATATGTTAGCTGTGTAGTCCATGGATATCCATACTTTGAAACTTTTATTTCTATTTGTAGGGATTTTTCATATCATATATGTTGCGTGTTTTGGAAATTATTTGCCTTTTCTCATAATTTTTTGTTTTGATGTTGGTTTTAATCGACGCTCGCAGAGGTGTATATAACCAGCTATTGAGTTTTGGAGTGCTGCAAGTTATTTTTTTTTTGAACAGCAATATATTAGAAACAAAACCAATGCCCTCATAAGAAGGGAAGACATGGTTAGGAGCCAACACAGGAACTACAAAACAGAAGCCAAGCCACAGCAAAAGCACAAAAGCTATTAAAAAACCACCCACCTAAAATAAGCAGAAAACCGCCCCTCAAAACAAAATTACACACCAAAGGGAAAAAAAACTACCTACACAAACACTCCCTCGGATTTCCGCACCACTCGTAAAACAAACAAGCCGGAATTTTTAGCCTATACAAGCTCCAATTCCATGAGATCACCTTTATTTCCTCCACCATTTCGTCAACCTCCTTCAAAACATTATTAAAAATCCGATCATTTCTCGCTTTCCAAATGATCCAAATAACCGAATGCCAAATTAACCACGCCCCTCTCTTCAATTTCTTCGAGCACATCGCACCCGACCAACAACTCAAGTGAATGAAAAAATTTGGCGGGGTAATGACATGGAATTGAAGCCACGACATTACTTCCAACCAAACTCTAGAAACCACTCTACAATGGAGAAACAAATGCAAAGTTGTTTCCTCTTCAAGGCCACAAAACACACACCTCGAAGAGTCATCCACCGCCAAAAGCCTTCTCCTAGCAAGATTAACCTTCGTTGGAATACGATCAAGAAGCAAGGTCCAAGAGAAAGCCAACACCTTGGACGGTGCTTTACTTTTCCAATTATTTCTAAACACCACCTCCTCCTCCCCACTCGAACCCCCTTCCGCTAACCACAAACCTTGTAGGATCTTGTAACAAGACTTTACGGAAAAAACACCCCCCTCTTCCGGCTTCCACCACCAACAATCGTCCCCATCCCGCAAAACCACCTCTTCCAAACTTAGAAGAAGACTTTGAAGAAGCACATTTTCCCACACAAACAACTCTCTCCTCCAAGGTAAATTCCATCTAACTCCTTCCAGATTATTTACCAACACCTCCCCCACCTTCAAATCTTGGCCACTTGAAATCGAAAAAAGTCTTGGGAAAAGAACACTAAGAGACTCATTCGCTAACCAAGCTTCTTTCCAAAAATAAGTATCCATGCCATTTGCCACCTTCCTAACCAGCTCCCTATCAAACCACCTAACACCCCCCTCCACCTCTAAAGCCATCAAATCTTTCCACCAACTAGAAGTAAACGACGGCCACACCTCCCCATCCAACTCCATTCGCCGGGTCACCCTCCACCCATATTTATCAATTAACACCCTTTTCCAAAGAGAAAGATCACCAACAATCAACCGCCACCTCCATTTTGCAAGAAGACTCACATTAACAAGATTAATATCTCTAACACCTAAACCACCCAAATTTCTTGGTTGACACACCTTTCTCCAACTAACCCAACACACCTTCCTACCACTCCTCACTCCTCCCCAAAGGAATTTCCTTTGAATCCCCACCACCTTTCTCACCACCTTCAAAGGCATCTTTAAAAAGGACAAATAAAAAATAGGTATCGAATTTAACACCGAATTCAAGAGGACAATCCGACCTCCCAAACTAATATATTTATTTCCCCACGAAAGTAACTTACCTCTAAGATGATCTAGCAAAGGCTCCCAAGTAGACAACTTTCTCGCATTTGCGCCAACCGGAAGTCCCAAATACATAAACGGAATACTTCCCAATTTACAATTTAGAAAGTTAGAGGCCAAGACCAAGAATTCCGCGTTCACGTTCACGCCCATGAGACAACTTTTATGAAAATTCACCTTTAAACCCGAAACCAATTCAAACCCCCTTAGCAACGCCTTTAACGTCCAAAGGTTATCCACCGTTGCCTCACCAATACATAAAGTGTCATCGGCATATTGAAGATGGGAGATCACCGTCCACCCCTCCGTACTTCAAAGCCTTTGAACAAATTACGATTCACCGCATTTTCCATAAGCCCACTAAAACCTTCCGTGACCAATAGAAAATGGAAAGGCGTCAACGGATCCCCTTGCTTTAGACCCCTTTGAATGTTGATTTCTTCGGTAGGACTTCCATTCACAAGAAAAGACATACTTCCTCCAAACACACACGCCTTCATCCACGCCACCCACTTGTCGACAAAACCGACCCTCCTAAGCATATACTCCGAGAAACCCCAATCTACCGAATCATACGCCTTTTCGAAATCCACCTTTAAAATTAAACATTCCCGGTTTCTTTTCTTTGCCAAATCCACCACCTCATTAACAATCATCACACCATCCACCAAATTCCTCCCTTTAAGAAAAGCCGATTGAGTATTCGATATTACCGAATTCATAACCTTAGCTAATCTTCCGGCCAACACCTTAGAGAGTAGCTTATATAAACTACCCAACAAAGATATAGGCCTAAACTCCTTAAGAGTTAATGGAGCCTTCACCTTAGGAATTAAAGTAACAAAATAAGACAAAAGGCTCTTAGGGAACACGTCATTACCATGAAATTGATCAAAAAAGATCCTCACCACATTCTTCACAAGATACCAAAATTGCTTGAAAAAAGCAAAATTAAAACCATCCGGCCCCGGGCTCTTATTACCATCACTCTCATTCACCACCAACTCAATCTCCATCAAAGAAAACGGCACAATTAGAAAAGCATTATCCTCCTCGGATATAGAACTAAAATTCACCCCGTCCAACCTTGGTCTTTCCCAATCCGAGGAAGAGACATGACTCCTAAAAAAGTCCACAACCGCCCCTCTAATGTCACTCGGTTCATACACCCACTCATCACCCACCTTTAGTGCCTTTATCCCATTTCTATGTGCTCTAGATTTGATACAACGATGGAAATACTTTGAATTTGCATCACCCTCTTTAAGCCACCTAGATTTGGACCTTTGAATCAACATAGCCTCTCTACTCCTCCACAACCTCCACGACTCCTCGAACTTCAACTTTCTATCCTCCACTTCTTGAATGGACAAGATCCCCAACTCACTTTTACCATCCAATTCCTCAATATCCTCCTTCAAAACCGCCAACCTCCTCTCAACATTCCCATACTCCACCTTATTCCACTCTCTAATATCCCCTTTCAATCCCTTCAATTTGGATTTCAATACAAAACCCATCCAACCACGACCACCATAGTTCCTCCAAGCCCTCTCCACAACAAATTTAAACTTCCAATTCTCAAGCCAATGATTATTGAACCGAAACGGCTTAGAACCCCAATCAGATGTATCCGTCTTCAAAATTAAAGGAAAATGATCGGACACATCTCTAGGGAGAGCCCAAAGACAACAAACTCCCCAAAACACACCCCACTCCTCCGATACCAAAGCCCTATCAATTCTACTCATTGCAAGACCGTTTGGATGATACCAAGTAAACTTCCTACCTATAAGATTCACGTCTTCAACCTCCAAATCGTCCACTACCTCGTTAAATAAGGCAATCTCCGAACGCAACTCCCCACTTGGGATTAACACCCCTTCTTCATTCTCTACTTAAAGCCGCATTAAAATCGCCAATAAAACACCACGCTCCCATTCCTAAATTATTTCGAAGAAAAAGAAGCTTCTCCCACAACCTTCGCTTAGCCACTAAGTCACATTTGAAGTACACATTAATGACAAAACACCTCTTCCTTGTCGCCCCCCACTCTAGGCAAACACCCATAAAGCCATCACCAACAAAAGAAAAAATAAAACTAGCCTCGGACTTACGCCAAATAGATAAAATACCTCCACTATTTCCCACCGAAGGAAAATACGCCCATTGACAATCTTCATCACCCCATAAGTTATAGCACAAAGACTCCGAAATATCCTCCATCTTCGTCTCTTGGATAGCTAAAAAATCTACTCTATGCTGTTGCACTAAATTTCTAATTTTCTTCCGCTTCACCACCCCCCCCCCCAATCCTCTCACATTGAAAGACAACACAATCATTAAGAACTTATCCTTCTCTCCCTTGTATCTCTAATGAGCACATCCGCATCTTCCAACTCCACCAATTTATCCACCACTCTTCCATCCGCCAAAGTGAAAGTAATTCCGGCTTCCTTTTCCACTTCCAACAAACGGGACGCATCTAGTTGCTTTCTACATAACTCCCCCGAAGGAGAGTTTTGGGTTTCCGGGACCACCGTCCCCATTTCATCAACAAAAATATTATGAACACCCGAAGAAGAAAATTGAGGACAAGAATGTAGCACCACCTCCAAGCTCCCTTCGCTTACGGACACCTCCTTAATAACCTCCGCACCCCTTCCTTTTCTCCTTCGTCGCCCCTCCACTTCCCCGGATTTTCCACGGCCTTTCACCCCTTTACACACTATCCCTTGTAAATCGAAGCATCTCGGCACCCCCAACGAAATGGCTCCCTTTATTGGTTTTTTCAACTTTTCCCACCCTTTACTACTAGCACCCACTAAAAGGAGATCCTCATTTTCTGAAATATTTGAGAACCTAAGCCCACCTGACAAAGGCCCACCAATATTTTCCCCCACTTCATTATTTTCTACATACTTCTCCCCCACTTCATTATTTTCTTCATGATAATCCTTCTCCAAAACAAGCTTCAGCGTACCCTCTTCATCCTCCAACGGTCCCACAAGCGGTCCCACCATACCTCCCAATATCCCATTTTGATTTTCAAATACTCCCTCTCTCTCCAGCTGTCCCATCGGCCCCACCTCACCACAACCAACTGTTGCTACATACTCCTCTATCACACCAACTTTCTGCACTTCCAGCCCTGGCCCCACGACCCCTTCCACTTGGCATCCCCCCATTCCTTCCTTTGTACCATAATTCCCAATATGGGACAACATTTTCTGCTCCCCCAAAAGAGACCTACTTTCCACTAAGTCAACCCCCTCACTCTCCACGTCAGGCGCGTGGACCCCACCTCCGAAGATAACCAAATCCCCAGCCACCTCTTCCACTTCATCTGACCCCTCGCCGGAGAACTCACTACTGTCGCCGGAACCACCATCAGTCTCCGTCCCAAGCCTGTCCTCCTCCCCCGAACTCACCACCACTTCCACACGCCCTGCCACCTCTTCTTCCTCCTCAGCCTCCTCAACTATCGCCACCTCATTCACCTCCCTCACCCAAATATCAAAAACAGCCCCCATCACTTTAACCTTCACCATTTACTCTATGAAACCGAATCTTGAAGTTAAGATAAGAATTTTGTCCACATCTAGCCTCCTTTTCCCAGCAGTATCTAGATCATAATCTAGGAATACTCCAAACTTAGAGCCAACTTGTTTGAAAAAATTATCATCCCAAATGTGTAGAGGAACACCCCACAATTTCACCCACACCTTTCTCTTCCTTGCCACCAATGGAGGTGACCAAGGTTTGATCATTCTAAAGTTTGCTTCCCACCACACCTTGTTAGTAGCTCTAGCATCCTCTAAACCTCCTTCCTTCTTGCAATGGAGCAGCACCATATTATCACCCATCTCAATCACTTTGATATTGGAACACCCTTCCATAAACAAGCTAGTTTGCACCATATTAGCTTTCCTATGAAAATGAAGGTATCCCACAAAGCATTGACCCAACATCTCCAAGCATTCCTCCGATGGAATCACCTCCATCACCGGGTCTTCTACCTCCCCTCCCCCTCTTCGCGCCAACCTCGGAGCCACCGTATCCTTAACAGATTTCGTCCCCGGCACCACCACGTCCTTGAAGGACCTCCCCTTCACCACCCTCACATCCGTCGCACCCACGGCTGGCTCCCTCCTAACCACCTGCGGATCTGGAGCTTCACGGCTAAAGCGAGCCAGATTAACCTTCAACTTACAGCCACCACACATCACCCCCTCCAACCTATTCTCTAGAACCTGCACATCCTCCACCTCTTTGAACTTCACAAAACCAAACCTCCTACCCCATTTGTTTAGTTTCTTAGGAATGAAAACTTCCCCCACTCTTCCAAACTTAGCAACAGTCTTCCAAAGATCCACAGTTTTCACCTCCTCCACAAAGTTTGTGAAGAAGAAAGAAGTAGTAGATTGGTCTAGATGGCGGAAGTAGGTGCTCCTCCGCTGCCCACTCTGCTCTCCCTCTCTTTGTGTTCCCGAAAATGACCCTTGCCCCCCCCCCCCCCCCCCCCCCCCCCCCCCACACACAGTTCCTCTCTCTACTTTCTCTCTCATGACTGACTACTCATCCGCAGTGCTGCAAGTTATTTGTTTATACACGCAATATGTATCCTTAATGAGTTCAATTGCAATGTATATTTGCTAGCTGAAGGTTATGATAACATGTTTGTTCAATTTCCTTTCTAAGTTATTGAGCTTATTTTATTATGTTCTTAAATTGTTATATTGGTATGGTTCCAATGCAAATAGATATGGTTAAATGGTTCTTTTCCCTTTTTTAATTAATCATCAGTTCTCAACATCAATATCTTTATTCTTCTCCTTTATTTCATTATTTTTTATCCTCCTGTTTCTTATTTTCTTATTCATCTGTTGCTGTTGTTGAATTTTCTTTTGTTAATTAGTTTTAACATGTTTCAATTTTTGGTACAAATTTGTTGGTCATGGATAGTCGTGCGGAGGTGGAATTGTCCCTTAAAGGAAGTTCTAATTCACTTATCTACTTGCTTCATATGCATCCAAAAATCATTGTAAATATATATAAGATGTTGGTTGTTTCATGTTTATGAGGAAATGACAACTTTTCTGGCACTTGCTTTAGTATGTTATGGTGTTTCATAATATCTATATTTTGTTTGATTTCTACTTAATCTTGACAATTCTCTTTAATCTCAACATTGACAACTTTTTGATTTTCTGTAGAGTTGTTTCTACATATACTTTGGCCGTTAAAATGCAAGGTTTTTCTTACTAATGTCATGATTAACGTTTTTTTCCCTCAAATCGAATTCATTGATATGGTTAACCAAAAGTTGAAGAAACAGAAAGGTCACTAGAGTCATTTATATGCTTTTAATTGCTCCTTTTCTATCTTTTGTATAGCTCTTTGTTGTCTATATTTGCTCTGGTTTAGGTTAATAATTATATTTTTTTGGGATTAAGTATTACTACTATTATTACGACTGTACGATGTTTTTACAAGTACTATCAATTCATCTTAGTATCACTTTATAGTTAGATAAGATAGCTTCTGCATTTATTGTTCTTGTTTTATTAGTTTCATCTTTTTTTTTTGTTTTTACATAAATCTTCCATTGGTTAAATGACTTATACTTTGGGGTGGGAATAGGTTAGACCGAGCTAGGCTTTGCAAGGCCTAAGCCTGGTCTGCCAAATTTTTTAAGGCCTAAGCCTGGCCTGCGACCTGTCATAGACTTACTTTTGAGGCCTGAGTCTGGCCTTCTGAAAGCCTGATAAGGCCTGCTAGCCTGTTTAAAAGCTTATATCATATAAACATCTTTAAGTAAGCATTGTGATCTAAGTTTAAATAGACTAGCGAACTAATAGATCAATTAAAAAAACTCTCTTTTAGTAATCAACATGAGTTTTTAGGGAATTTAACTATATATTACATCATATTTCAATTCTAGTTTATAATAATACATTTGTATATGCAAAAAATTAATTTATACTAATAAACTTAAATTACTAACGAATTTATATTTTAATTCAAAATACAAAATATATTATAATAATAAATAATATTAATCGTATTTACTTAAATAGGTCGGTCTAATAGGCTTAAGAGACTTTTTGAATGGCCTATGGCCTGATCTTTTAAGTTAAATAGGCTTCTAAAAAAGCCTAGGCCTTCTCTATTTAAGAAAAATGTCTGGTCTGGCCTGACCTGTCGTAGGCTAGGTCGTAGGCCCCTGTAGGCCGGTCTGGCCTATTTTCATCCCTACTTATACTAAATTATTTGCACGATTAACAAAATGATGCCCTTCCCACGCCAACGACGGATTAACATGTGTAGAACACTAAGGCAAATAATCCAACAAATGTCTCAATATATACAAGAAATATTAATTTTGGCTAAAAGAATTTCACTTTAAGAGTGATTTATTTTAGACTAAAATGTATAATGTCAAATTAAACATTTGCATATGATTATTTACAATTCAATAACAGTTTCGATAAATATTGATACTTAAATTATGTGGTTGAATCATTCTTAAGTAAAAATTCTCATAAGAAAATAACATTTTAAGAAAAGTCTAACGACTGAAATAATTTCTTCCTACATAATTGAAACGGTTGTCAAATTGAAATTGATGATGGTAATTTTAGAGAAAGAAAAGTCTGTGTCCTTAATATATACTATATATAAATAAAATACATGAGTTTGGACTGACTTTTTTATTACCTATTTTACCTTTCATTCAAACTATCTTATTTACTATTATATCCTTTAACAATGTTATTTTAAATTTTATTTAAAAAATTAAATCTCATTAAAATGGGAAATATCTCAGTACAATATAGAAACAATATTATCTAAACTATATATATATAAAGATGTTAAAGATTTTCGGATAAACTTTTTATAATTACAATTATATCCTTAAACAAATTTTCATATATTAATGTTAAATTGTTGGTGTTATTAAAAAATATAAGTATTTATATTATATTTGTTAAATTTTTGTTGTCATTGAAAAAGATAAACATGGTTTGTTACAAAATATTTGTACTTATAATTTTAATCAAAATCTAAATTCCATATAAAAACATCGTTCTTACTTTACACATGTTAGCACAATAAAAAGAGCGGAAAGACGGACGCGTGAGTGCCCGTCTTTTCGCTAGTAATAATAAAGTCCAAGCGTATAGTTGCAGATTTAATAATGATTACTTTGACCCTTATGCTTATCACTGATGACATGCTGTCATTACATAATTTTTAGACTTATTTTGAAGTTTTTATTGAGTCTATAGCAAATTGAGACAGCCAGAAGGTGTGAAAATCAGGAAAATATGAAGAAAAAGAAATTATTTGATCGTGTCACGATTTTGACATCGTGACACGATTTCATGCCCATAGAGGATGAAAGTTTCTGCCTATAAAATTGTGACTTGATTTTATAGGCGTGGCACGATTGTGAAGATGGTTCGAGAATGATTTTAGGTGTAGTATTGAAATCGTGGCATGATTACTGACAATCGTGACACGATTTTGGTCGCAGAAATTGCCTATTTAAGTTAAACCTGTTTCAGAAAGAAAGGTTCTGAATTTTGGAGATCTGAAACACGATTCTGAGAGAACAAGATTGAAGAGGTGGTCATTTCATCCTCTTACTCTTGAAGTGTTCCATGCAACTACATTTCTAGAAGTTGCGATTTTTCTCTATTGTTTATTGGTCTTGTCATATACACACTAAGGCAAAATGCTTGGTACCATGAGCCTTTTTGAAGCCTACCTCGATTCTTTTGTTTTGAATGTAATTATCCTTTTGTAAAGCCAATTTGAGCCGATAGGTTTAGATCCTTTTGTTCGGTGACAAACTACATTATACCCTAGAGACCTTAAGTTTTATATACCCAAATATTTTGTTTGTAGTTAGGCTGTAGGATGTTGCTGAAACTTAAGTTTGGGGTTGCTTTTGAAATTTGCAACCAAATAAGTCTTGGTAGGGGTACTAAAGAACCGAAGAGAGCTAACTATATCTCTAAGAATGAATTGTATAAATGCACAAAAAGGTGTAGAAAAATAAAAGAGACAAGATAAATGAAATAATAAAACTTCATTGTCTCAAAGTTATAAGAGTTCTCTAGTACTTGTGTTTATTTCATGGGGTGAATGGGGGAATGTTCAATTTTTTTTCCAAAATAGTAGGAACGCTTAACTCTAATGTTTGTGTAACCTACTTTTTAAAAAATTATCTCACCTACACCTAAGCCCCGTTAACCCTTAAAGACCTTTACAGTGTGTGATGACATGGACTTTGATTTACATTTAGAAATTTTTCAAACGTATGGTAATATGTAGACCTGCATGTCGACTGTGTGAAACCCTTACCAAAATGTTGCGTGGAGTTGTGAATTGTGAATGCAGTCAAGTTAGTTGTCCCATCAAGTGGCTAGCAAAGAGATGAACTTTTGGTACTATCACCTGGTTATGTAATTGTTAATTTACTGTCGTTTGTTAGATTTGCAAATAAATTCCTTGAGGACAATGAATGGTTCAAGTTTGGGGTTGTGATGACATACTGTCATTACATAATTTTTAGACTTATTTTGAAGTTTTTATTGAGTATATAGCAATTTGAGACATCCAGGTGTTGATATTGTAAGCGTCCTTAATTACTGCATATTCGAAGCGATGATGTTGATATTGTATTTAGCTAATGTTTTTATTTAGGAAATTCGGATAAGGTTTATTTTTTCCAATTGTTAATTTACTGTTTTTAGTGTTTATATGTTTTTAAAGAAATTTTATTTATTGTTACAAATATTAAAACGGGTCGGTGGTCTAGTTTAACTTGATGTGCTGATAGATATTTCTTAAGTGATTAGTAACTAAGGGTTTATAATTTAAATATTAATTATTCCTCTATTTATAAAAGAAATAGTTTATTTTCCAGCGTAAATCATTTTGCCATGTAGTATTATTATTTCTTTCAAAAACAAAAAATCCGCATTTTTCAATAGTCTTGGATCAAAATTCAGGATTATACAAGTATAATAAACTATTTGTAGAACTTTTGACATATATAATAGTTTAAGTGAAGCTTGTTTCAATGATATTTTAATACATACGAAATATATAAGTATAATATATAACTAATCTACATAATCATATATAACATTTATTTATTAAAGTAGCTTATTATAGTTATGCGTTGATATCACTTACATATAAATGTTAAGTAGTCTGATTACATGAATCCCTAACCCTAATGCAACCCTAACACCCAAAATGACACATTTCTCCCTAACTTTTCTTTTGAAAGAAATTTATGAAAAAAAATCCTTGCTGAGAGTTGAACCACAGACCAACTTCTAATAGGTCACAACTGTAACCACTGGATCACTAATGGTATATATCTACGGCAATTATAAAAAGGGGGGTTTGAATGAAGGAATTAAGTAGTGTTTTAATTAAATCTAAAATATTTTTATGCACAATCTAATATATTTTGGTTTGTGATATGAAATATATTTTAATACTCAATAATATATTTTTATACTGAATATGATATATTTTGGTACTCAATTTGAGATATTTTTGAATTAAATCTAATATACTATTTTTATATTGAATATGTTAGAAAGTGATTTCTTAGTCCCCAAGTTTTGCTAAAATATTTTTATGCACAATCTAATATATTTTGGTTTGTGATATGAAATATATTTTAATACTCAATAATATATTTTTATACTGAATATGATATATTTTGGTACTCAATTTGAGATATTTTTGAATTAAATCTAATATACTATTTTTATATTGAATATGATATATTTTGGTACTCAATTTGAGATATTTTTGAATTAAATCTAATATACTATTTTTATATTGAATATGATATATTTTGGTACTCAATTTGAGATATTTTTGTACTAAATCTAATATATTTTTGTACTTAATAATATATTTTAAAATTGAAGAGTAAACCCGTTAAATAGTTATGAGAGAAACCTAGCTCAGTTAAAAGGTTATAAATAGAGGAGAGCATTAGAGAATTAGGGTAGTCTTGACAACCCTAATGACTAACCCTAACTTTTCTTTTGAAAGAAATTTATGAAAAAAAATCTAATATGATATATTTTGAATATGATATATTTTGATACTCAATTTGAGATATTTTTGAATTAAATCTAATATACTATTTTTATATTGAATATGATATATTTTGGTACTCAATTTGAGATATTTTTGTACTAAATCTAATATATTTTTGTACTTAATAATATATTTTAAAATTGAAGAGTAAACCCGTTAAATAGTTATGAGAGAAACCTAGCTCAGTTAAAAGGTTATAAATAGAGGAGAACATTAGAGAATTAGGGTTACAACAAACAAGAAAAGATTAGAGATCAAAGGAAAACTAGGGTTGTGGAGAGAAGAAGCAAGGAGACAAGTGAGAAGAACCTGGAGAGAGATTTTACCGTAGGAATATCAAATTCTGCAAACCAAAGGTAAGGGGGAGTCTCTATTCATCATGATATATAAGTTATTAACATATCCTTTTTATTATTATTATTATTTTTCTTTCGATTACCACATAACAGTTCCAGCTTTTACATTTAAGACCAATTTCTTGGTGCAAGCTTTTATATATATTTTTTATTTTGATTTGTCATTTTTATTGTTGTCCATCTTTTGTTTTTGCTGTTTTTTAAGGTAGTTTGATAACATAATATTGAATATAATTATAAAAGTAATAATATAGCAAATTTGATAATTATATATGAAGCTCTACAAAACCCGTGCATCGCTCGGGTTAGAGTCTAGTTGATAATACACTTTTGATCTTGTCATAAAAATTAAAAAGCGAGAGAAACATAAATCAAATTTTGAAGTAAATTAGGAAAGTACAAACATTTTCACGTACAAACGCTTTGAGGAAATTCCTTGAAAAAAACGCTTTGAGGAAATATAACCATTTTTAAACTTAAAATCCTTCCACATAGTCCTCACAATTTTTTTAAAGCACGTTACACTTAGAGGAGATAACCCTGGTGGACAATCATCGTCAGAAAAGCAGGGTAAGATATCTGCATTGTCAAAAAAGAAAAATGAATGTTATTCAAAGATGATATAATATTTCTATAAGATAATTTAGAAAGTGGTATTAAAAATTGCATACTTTTACCTGATACAACAAGACGTAGAGATAGAAAGATGATCAAAGCATTAATAAATATGAGCATTCGAGCCATATTTTTTCTCCTTGGTAAGTAATAAATAGAATTTTTCAACCGTTTTATAAGTAAAAATTACGTGCTTTGATCTATTCAATTAAATATTTTTATCACTTATGAGTTGCAAGAAACTATTTATAATTTAAATTTAATGTTAAATGTCACTAATTAATATGTTGTGAGTATCCCTTGTTTTTATATTATATTTCATCATATTTTTTATTTATATTTTAGCCATTCGTAATAGATAGGGGAAAATCTAAAAAGAGAAATAAAAGCAATATGATGGAAAAAAAGATGTATAAATAATGCATCAAAGAGGTAACAACACATTTATTTATAATTTTTTTTAAAAGGCAAACAATATAATATATTAAAAACTATCAATCAAAATACAAGGAGTGATAGGATTGAAGAGTTACAAAGTTATCAAATACAACAACACCACCAAAACAACTGTGCATCCAAACCAAGAAGTAAACCTAACAATCAAATTACATATAAAGTTACTCCTAAACATTTGAGTAATTGAATATTTCAATGATAAAATTGATATGAAAATCTTTAGCTTAATTAAGAAATCCAGATTACCAAATACCACATGATTGTGTGCTTCCAATTTGACCAAATGCATGTAAATCAAATCACATGAAATCATTCATTCATCACTTTTTTCTCATAAGAAATCAAACATGTGAATTGAACCACATGACCAAACCAATTATTTATCATTACAAAACTAATTCCTAACTAAGATTACATCCACCCATAAATTTCTAAAAATCAGGCAATCATAGAACAAATTATTAGTTATTTCATTCAAATTACAACCAACTATATGAGATGGCGATTCTAAATTTTTCATCACTCTTCATAAAAAATTATCTTTGATTTCGAGGTGGTTGTGTGAAAATATCGAAGTCATAAGCTTATAAGGGGAATCTAGTATATCTTCAAAATTAGATCAACTCATAAGCTTGTCTGACTAAATACATATCATTGGTATTAAGTCTAAACCAAGTATCCTCAACATTATTGTGCAAATAAATGGCAGGCTTAAAACCTTACACTTCTCCACCAACTCAACCTCCCAAAAAAATAAATTTCTTCTCTAACTCCAACAACCCCCACAACCCCGTACGTAACATCACAACCTTTATATTTTTTTTATAAATTAAAAGCACACCATCAGATGTTTTTTTTTTTACAATTGTTTATATCACAGTTATTCTCTTACAAACACAAGGGGTTGATCAACGAAACTAGTGATGTAATCTTCACATATTTGTAGGTGATTGATGACTCTCAGAATGAGAGTTATCTAAGTCCCTATTACTTAAATTATAACATGAAAATTGGGAATCAAATCCTAGTTTGGGTCAATAGTAGTAGATTCAGTGTTTAATAGAGTCAAGTACACTAGGTGTTGCTCCTTCTTAGATTTCACTTGTGTGTTAAGTGTGCATGGTTTGTCTGGTGATGCTTGGCGTCGTAATCGTAAAAAAAATTGGAGTACTTGCATTCAAAGATTATTTGTTCTACATGATGTACTCTTAGTTTTATAATTCTTACTACTTTTATTGTAATGATGTTGAATCTGAGTCATTTGTGTATAAATATAAGCTTTCCTTTACTCGCTATGAGATAAAACTGTTAGTATTTTAGGTAGTAGTGTTAGTTTAGAGTGTAGTTGGATAGTGTAGAAGGTTTTAGTTGATAGTTGGAATATGGTAGTAGTGTGAGGACTTGGAGCAAGAATAAATTGTATTGCTCTCCAAATTAAATTCATTACAAATGGGTACATACTTGCCTATTTATAGTGTGGATGTCATATTCTAGATACTTCTTTCTAGATCCTTCATGACATTTCCTACAACATGTGTAGTATTAATTAAATCTAAAACATACTAAACTATTCTAGAGAAATCTAGACATGTACATCAATTCTTAACATTCTATAACTAATGCATTCTAGAGAATTCTAGAAATATGCATCACATTTTAACACTTCTCCTTGATGCATATTTCAGAAATTCCGAGCATCCTCCGCAATAGCTCAAACTTGACTTTTGGTAATGCCTTTGTAAATATGTTTGCAACTTGATCTTCTGTTGTGCAATAATCGAGCTTAACTTCTTTAGTAGTCTCTGCTTCTCTAATAAAGTGATATTTGATTGCTATATGCTTGGTTCGATGATGATGAACCAGATTCTTTGCCATTGCTATAGCTGACTTGTTATCGCAATACATTATAGTAGGCTCATCTGCTTGTTCACCCATGTCTCTTAGTATTCTTCAAATCCATATAGCTTGACTTGTCGCTTCAGATGCAGCTACGTACTCAGCCTCTGCTGTGGATTGTGCAACTGTAGCTTGCTTCTTAGACGCCCATGAGAAAAATCCTGATCCTAGTGAGAAGGCATAACCTGACGTGCTCTTCATGTCATATATTGATCCTGCCCAATCACTGTCGGTGTAGCCAAGCAACTTTGAGTTGCTCATGGGTTTATACTAAATGCCATACTTCTTTGTGCCTTGCAAGTATCTTAGCATTCTTTTACCAACTCCAAAGTGAATTTGACTTGGTTTCTGCATGAACCTTGATAGAAGACTTGTAGCATACATAATGTCTAGTCTCGTGGCAGTAGGATATAGCAGACTCCCGATCAAACTTCTATAGTGTGATGCATCAGCATCTGGGGATCCATCATCCTTTTGTAGCTTTTCAATTGTTACTAGTGGAGTAGTGAATGGCTTGCAATCATTCATCTTGAACTTTTTCAATAGTGATTCAGTGTATTTCTTTTGGCAGATAAATATACCTTCTTCGTGTTGTTTTACCTCTAGCCGAGGAAGTAATTCATTAAGCCAAGGTCGGTCATCTCAAATGTATTCATCATGTCTTCTTTGAGTCCAACTATCATCGTCATATTGCTTCCAGTGAAGATAAGATCATCAACATATAAGGAGACAATGAGAGTATCATGCTCACCTTTAGTCTTGGTGTATAACGTTGGCTCACTCTTGCTCCTCATGAATCCTCGATCCGTGAATTATTGATCAATTCTACTATACCATGCTCGAGGGGCTTGCTTCAAGCCATATAAAGCTTTTCTTAGTCTCAGAACTTTTCCTTCATTTCCTTTGACTACAAATCCTTGTGGCTGCTCCACATAAATCTCTTCCTCAAGTACGCCATTTAGAAAAGCAGATTTCACATCTAGTTGATATATGCTCCACCTTTTTTGTGCAGCAAGAGCTGTTAAGGCTCTAATAGTGTCTAGGCGAGCAACCGGGGTAAATGTCTCATTATAGTCGACTCCAGGTTGTTGCGAGTAACCTTTTGCGACTAGTCTAGCCTTGTGCTTCTGTATTGAGCCGTCACGATTAAGCGTTGTCTTATAGACCCATTTAACTCCAATTATATCTTTTCCATGTGGACAATCTACAAGGTCCCAACTATTCTTCTTCTCGATCATTTTAATCTCATCTTGCATTGCCTTGACCCATACTTCTTGTTTTGACGCCACATCATAGTTTTCAGGCTCAAGCATGGCCAAGTTGCAAGTTTCATATATATCCATCAATGATCTTACTCTTGTTGGAGTAGATTCTGGTGAAGAAGTTTCTTGTTGAGGAGGTGAAGTGGCGTACCTGGTTCTTCAGATGCTTCTTTTATAACTTCTGTGTCTGATTATGGTATTGGAATGGTAATGTTTCTTCTCTCAACTTTTCCTTCATTCCAATTCCAGCTAGCATTTTCATCAACTTCAACATCTCGGCTGACAATGAGCTTCTTTGTTTGTAAGTTATAGACTCCATAACCTTTTGATTGTGTGCTATATCCCAAGAATATTCCACTTATGCTCTTGTCTTCTAACTTATGTCTCTTTTGACCAGGAACATGTATGTAGCAGATAGATCCAAAAACTCTTAGATGCTTAGCTGATGGTTTTTTTTGCCACACCAGGCCTCAATTGGAGTTTTGTCATTGACTGCCTTGGTTGGACATCTGTTGAGTATGTAGACAGCAGTGTAAACTGCTTCAGCCCAAAATGTATTAGGCAATCCTTTATCCTTTATCATCGATCAAGCCATCTCCATGATTGTGCGATTCTTCCTTTCCGACACGCCATTTTGTTGTGGAGAATATGTGATTGTTAGTTGTCGCTCGATGCCTTCATCTTCACAGAACTTATCAAACTCGTGGAGTTGTACTTTTGCCACGATCACTTCTGAGAACTTTAATATATTTTCCGCTTTGTTTTTCGACAAAGGTCTTAAACTTTTTGAATATTCCAAAAACTTCTGATTTTTCTTTCATAAAGTAGACCCAAGTCATTCTAGAAAAATCATCAATGAAGAGGATGAAATACCTGTTGTTGTGGAGTGATGGTGTCCTCATCGGTCCATAAACATCTGTGTGTATCAACTCCAACAAGTCCTCAGCTCTCCAAGTTTCTCCTGTTGGAAATGCCAATCGATGTTGCTTTCCAAGAAGGCATCCTTCACAAGCTTCATTATTTTCCTTCAAGTGTGGGAGATCTCTCATCATATTCTTCTGATATAACAACTTCAACGCTTGAGTGTTGAAGTGACCAAATCTTCGATGCCATAGCCATGAATCATCAACTTGGACTTTCAAGGCAATGTTATTAGTTCACTTGAAGCTTATTGGAAAGCTTCTATTTCTTTTCTCCATTTTTACTTTGGCTATCTCTTGCCTTTTGTGATTGGTGTCATATATTGAGCATGTGTCTCCTTCAAAGTGTATAATATATCCTTTCTCCAACATTTGACCAATACTCAAAAGATTTTCTTTAAGATTGGGAACTAGTAAGACATCTTTGATGAACCTTGTACCTTTCTTAGTCTCCACCATCACAGTGCCTCGGCCTTTAGATTCCACGACTGAGCCATTTCCCAGTCAAACCTTTACTTTGATAGAGTCATCAATATCCTTGAAGATGCTCTCATCTTTAGCCATGTGATTGCTGCAACCACTATCCAAGTACCAATTTCTACTCAATTCGTCATTGGAATCTTGGGTGGCATAAAAACGATGTTGGTCATGGTCACGTTGGTCCTTCTCACACTCATGCTCTTCAACGAAGTTTGCTTGATGCTTATTTTTGCTGTAGCAGTTCTTCTCCACATGTCCAAATTTCTTACAGTGGTTTTCCGCGCCATCACCAATATTTCTCGGCATGATTTGTCTTCTTGCATATGCCACATGAAGGATACTCATCTTGATTTTTCTTTGAGAAATTTCTTTGTTTCTAGAATTTTCTCCACTTCTCTTGTTTCCTCCAAATCCTTTATTTTGAGACCGTAATTGAAGCTTTGATTGAAAGACATTTTCAACTGTATCATCATCATGCCTACTGCTCATAAGCTTCTAGTGAGCCTATTAATTATGTCACCGACAAAGTAGACAGATCTTTGGTTTGCTCAATCGTAGTAACGATTGCATCATACTTACGAGGAATAGAAATTATAATTTTCTCAACAATTCTTTTGTCGAGAATATTATCCCCGTAAGTTCTCATTTGACTTACTAATTCTTTTATCTTGGTATAATAGTCTTTTACGGTCTCAGACTCTTTCATTTTCGTTAACTCAAACTCACGTCTAAGAGTTTGAAGTTTAATGGCACGTACCTTGTCACTTCCTTGACACTCCTCCTTTAGTGTACCCCAAGCATCTTTGACACTTGTAGCTCCCATTATTCTTGGAAGATATTGTCTGCTATCGCTTGTTGCAGAAAGAACAATGCCTTTGAATCTTTTTGTTTATTTTCCTTCAACTCCTTTTTCTGAGCTGCATTGAGAGTTGAAATGTCTGCGGAAATAGTAAATCCTTCATCTACAATCTCCCATAAATCTTGAGAGCAAAAAAATGTCTTCATTTTAATGCTCCAAAAATCATAGTTTTCACCATTGAAAGTAGGGATAGTCATAGATGATGGTTGAATGATATTAGCCATGTCTTAGGGAAAAAATTTAGAAATGGTGTAGGATATAAGGAGGGTTTGGTTGGAAATAGATGGATAAATTTTCTACGCCCAATATATGATCGAACGTAGCTCTGATACCACTGTTAGTGTTTTAGGTAGTAGTGTTAGTTTAGAGTGTAGTTGGATAGTGTAGAAGGCTTTAGTTGATAGTTGGAATATGGTAGTAGTGTGAGGACTTGGAGCAAGAATAGATTGTATTGTTCTCCAAATTAGATTCATTACAAATGGGTACATGCTTGCCTATTTATAGTGTGGATGTCATATTCTAGATACTTCTTTCTAGATCCTTCATGACATTTCCTACAACATGTGTAGTATTAATTAAATCTAAAACATACTAAACTATTCTAGAGAAATCTAGACATGTACATCAATTCTTAACATTATATAACTAATGCATTCTAGAGAATTCTAGAAATATGCATCACATTTTAACAAAAACCTTTTTGGTGGAATATGTGGAATTTGATCATAACTAAGTATTACTGATAATCCTAGTTTTTATATATTTTTAGGATGTTTTTTTTATTTAATAAATTAGTGTTTTTATTTTATTTTAATTTCAATTTAATACATTTTTCTAATTTCTATTTTATAGGAGAAGAACATGAAAACATGAAGAAAGTGGTGAGAAAAATGCATTTGGCCAATCTATGTAGATGAATCAATAAATGATGTTACTTGAAGATCAAGCCAAAGCAAAAATGTTGAAAAGTCAAGTAAAATCATTGTTTTCCCGTAGCTACAAGCTTACACCCAGAGTCAAATATCACAAAAAGATAAAGTCTCAATACAAAAATTGAAAGGCCACTGCAACCACCTGTAGCCACATGCTACAACCATAGTGACAATAGAATAGGGGTGTCAACTTGGTCCACCAAATTCATATCCATCCAATCCATCTACCATAAAATTCATCAAATCCATCCACCAAACAAAATTTTTGTTAATGGATTGGTTTTGGATCCAACCATTTAGAACAATGGATGGATTTGATCCATCCACATTATTTTAAAAGTCCATTGGATTATTTATTTTTTTAAAAAAACAAATCCATTGGATCATTTTAAATAATAAAAACAAGTTAAATTAAAAAAATAAAAATAACTTATTTACAAAAAAAAAATTATAAAAAAACTGAAACAATTGAAGGAAAAAACCCGGAGAAACACCGGTCAACGCCGGAGGTCCGCCGTGAACCACCGCCCGCCTCCGTAATCTTGCCGGAGCTCCGGTCAACCGCCTCCGGAATTCGCCAAAGCACCACCGTGGTCAACCGGTGGTCAACACCGGTCAACGGGTGATCAATGCCGGTCAACGGCGGTCAACAGATGTGCACCACCACCTATTATTATATATTTAATTTTGTTTGGGCTGAGACAAAAATCAAGTTTGGGCTTGATAATAAAATCTGTTTTGGGCTTAGACATGATTAAATAGGTTGAATATTTTTACTTTTGGCACCAATTAATTAACTAAATATTTATGAAATACTAATTAAATAAATAACACATTTTATTTGATGGATCGGATGGACAATCCGTCCGTTAAAATCTAGTAATGGATGGATTGGATGGTCAATATACTTAATGGATGGATCAGATGGTTTTTTTTCAACAAAAAAATTAGTGGGTTGTAATGGATTAATGGATTTCTTTTGATCCATCCATTAAGATCCAAATCCATATCCATCCAATCCATCCATTTTGTCACCCTTACAATAGAAGGTGAAAAGAGTGCACATTCTGAAACCCTAAGGCCCCTTGTAGAGCGTCTACTTAGTTTTTGGCAGTTACGTTTTTTGCCTTCTCTTGGTTTCCATACAATAATCAACCATGACGTGGCTACTGAATGAACAAATTTTAGTATATAACCACTCATTCGTTAGTACTTTTATAACATTATACTCATTCGTAATCTTAAAAGTTTCATTATTCTCTCTACTTTAGAACATTGTTCTTGTTCTTGCACTTAAATAAAGTAGTCAAATTAAAGTAAGCTTTTCTCTTTTGTTATTTTCTGTCTCATGTCTTTATTTTAACTTCTTTTGCCTACGTTGATCATGATTGAGTAAAATCTCTTAGTCTTAAGATTGTGCAAAGAAGTTCAATGGTAGACTTTTCATAATTCAAATTCTTTCTTGTTGTTATGAATTTTGAAACCTCCTAATTCTATCTTATGATTCTTCATGTGTATAGCTATAGAATTATAACATCAGTTAATTCTTTTTTTTCGTCTGACCTTTTTCTCGATAAAATTACCCTTAAGAATCCAATTTTTTTTTCATCTTTAAGTTTAAATCTAAATATATGCCTAGTTATCGGAAATTTGAAAATTAACAATCTTTTAAGTGAACACTTTTTTTTGTTACAATGATAAATGGAAGAAACAACAAAACAAACGAAAAAAGCTAACTACTCCCGGAGGAACAAAGTGCCATCAACATCGTTTATGAGAAGATTGATAAGACCAGTAAGGGGCGACTCATGAAGAAGAAGATCAATATTAGAAGAAGCTCCAAGCTTTTCCATGAAGTCTGCACATTGATTCCCCTCTCTAAGAGTGTGAGAAACCGTCACATTGATTTGATGGAGCAATTGTTTTATGTCTTGGATAAGGACAACATATATATGGTACCTCTCAATGGGGCCATTAATAAGATTAATGCAAACAAGAGAATCATAATAGCAAGCAAACTCCGCTTAACCCAAATCATTTGTCATGGTTATACCATTATAGATAGCAGAAAGTTCAGCCAGCAAGATATCATTTTAACTTGGAATAAAACCAGAGAAGCCCGCAAGGAATAAACCTGAGTCGTTTCGAAGGACTCCACCAAACCCGGTTCTAGTAGGAGTACCGTGACAACTTCTATCCATGTTTAGAATTGCACCTGAGAAATTATTATTATTATTCCATATGATGTACCTATTAGCCCGTAGCAGCAATAGCAGAAGGAGGAAAACTAACTAGAATGTCTTCTATCGAGTTCTTTATGTTACAAGACAGGTGATGCAAAGACCAAGTTTCACCACCCATACACATAAGATTCCGATGTCGCCAAGACCACCAAACTCCAACAGAAAAAGTGATAGCCTGAGAACCCTTAGCTCCCCTTCTAAGCCATTTGTGAGCATCAATAGAAGAGAAAAAAATCATCATTAGTGCAGGTATGCAGTTGGTTGATAAACTAGAGCATTGTACGAATGATCTAGGTTCATGGAGCAAAGCATATGGTAATGGTTTAAAACATGAACTTGATGATTGTCGACGTGAACTGAGTCGGTGTCGCAGCCACGGGTTTGCGGCTGATCCGAATATGTTGACAAATTTGAGGAAACGTATACAACTGATGATTCAAGAGGATAATATTGGAGACAGCGAGGCAAGACCCATTGGTATTGTGATGGCGACCTGAATACTAAGTTTTTCCATGCTTCTGCCACGTCTAGAAAAAAGGTAAATCATATCACTTCTCTGGAAAATGATTTGGGGGTTCGAAATTCTGATGAACAGGGAATGCGTCAGGTTGCGAAAGGTTATTTTGAGAATTTATTTTTGGAGAATAATAGCACTCGCGCACCGGTTGTGGAAATTATAGAAAAAATTGTTTCTGATGATGATAATGTTTTTCTAACCGCCCCTTTTTAGGCACATGAGTTTAAGGAAGCTATGTTTTCTATGCACCCAGATAAATGTCCTGGTCCAGATGGCTTTGATCCGGGCTTTTTTCAGCACTTTTGGTCAGTGTGTAGTTCTAACATTTTTCAAGAATGTTGTGTGTGGCCTTAATAATAATAATCAATTTTCGTCGTTGCTGGATTCCACAAAAATTGCATTGATTCCCAAAGGTAATGAGCAGAAATCCATGAAGGATTGGAGACCTATAGCCATGTGCAACGTCTTGTATAAATTGGTGGCAAAGGTACTCGCTAATAGATTCAAAAATATTTTAAATAAGTGCATCTCTAAAAATCAGTCAGCTTTTGTGCCAGGGTGTTCCATTCTAGATAACGCCATGATCACTATTGAAGTGGTACACCACATGAAAGTAAGAGATAAGAATGTTGCACTCAATTTAGATACTAGCAAGGCTTAAGATAGAATAGACTGGCTTTATCTTAAGGAAGTTATGTTGCAGATGAGGTTTGTTAGTCAATGAGTTCGATGGATCATGATGTGTGTAGAAATTGTTGATTATTTTGTTATTGTTAATAATGAAATAATGGGTCCGATTATACCATGCAAGGGCTTGCGAGAGGGTGATCCTTTGTCACCTTATTTATTTATCCTTTATGCTGAAGGATTATCCGCTCTCATTCAGACAGCTGGACGGCACGGAGACCTTCACGGCATTTCCATTTGAACTAATGCTCCTACTATTTCTCACCTTTTGTTTACAGATGACTGCTTTTTATTTTTCAGGGAAGATAAGAAGGAAGCACATGTAATGAAGAATAGTCTTCATACCTATGAACTAGCATCGAGGCATGCCATTAGTCTTACAAAATCTGAAGTTTTCTTTAGCACTGCTATTTTATCTCCTATGAATGATGTCATCACCAACATCCTTGGAGTCAGAGCGGTAATGGGGACTGGCAAATATATTGGTCTTCCTTCTATGGTGGGTCAAAGCAAAGAGGCAACATTTGGCTTCATTAAGGACCGCATTTGGCACAAAATTAATAGTTGGAGTAGCAAGTGCTTATTCAAAGCTGGCATAGAGGTAATGATTAAATCGGTACTCCAGTCTACCCCATCTTGTATCATGAGTGTCTTTTTGCTCCCTACCAAGCTAATAGATGCCACTGAGGAAATGATAAACGCTTTTTGGTGGGGTTATGGTGGTAATACGTGGTGTGGGTTACACTGGATGTCTTGGGAAAATTTGTTTGTCCATAAATTTTTTGGAGGTATGGGGTTTAAGGATTTGACATCTTTTAATGTGACTATGTTAGGTAAACAAGGTTGGAGATTTCAAACTGATCCCACTAGTCTTGTTTCTCGCTTGTTTAAGGCACAATATTTCCCTAACACTGATTTTATTGGGTAATCCAAGTTATGTTTGGCAGAGTATATTTAGTGCAAAAATTGTGGTGAAACATGGTGTGCGGTGGCGCATAGGCTCATGAGCTAATATACCTTTTTTAGGTGCTCCTAGGTTTAAAGATGGTATGTCTTTGTCAACGACTAATCCAATATTTGAGCCTTTGTTGCAGGTGAAATTATGTGAATTTATTGATCAAGATTTGAAGGTTTGGAAAGCTCCCTTAATTTATAATCTCTTTCATGCGTCCACTACACAATTAATTCTTAATACACCGCTTCAGCCTCTTTTCATAGAAGATAAATTGATTTGAAAAGGGGAGAAGAGTGGTAAGTATTCTGTTCGAAATGCATATAGAATATGTGTGTCTAAAATTGCAGATAATTCTCATCTGCATGTACTTGGCCGATGGAATTTAATATGGAAGTTAAAAGTGCCTCCCAAAGTCAAGAATTTTTTATGGCGATTGTGTCGTGGTTATTTTCCAACATGTGCTCGCCTTAGAAGCAGAGGTGTATCTTGCCCACTTGATTGTGTACATTGCAATACCAATTATGAAGATAGTATTCATATCCTCATTGAATGTCCTAAAGCTGTTTAAGCGTGGCGTGATGTGAATTTACGAGACAAAATAAATAGGGTGTTTCGTCAAGATTATAATATAAATGCACTTATTTTCACTCTTTTGCAGCAATTTTCTACAGATGAATGTGAGCTCGTGGCCACGGTTATGTGGAGCCTTTGGCAGAGTTGTAATATGAATCCAACTCGCAAGTAGTTCAGTGTGCAACCCATTTAATGGATGATTGGAGAGCAACTCAAACAATCAAGTCTCGCAGCCATGATAAGTCCAACACGAACCAGTCACGTCGTCCCATGAGGCAAGACGAGAAAGCATGGAAGAAACCAGCACCTGGCAGGTATAAATGTAACATTGACGCATCCTTTTCCACCTCTCTTAATATGGTCTGTTTGGGAATGTGTCTTAGAGATGATGTTGGTGATTTTGTTATTGCAAAAATGGTCTGGTTTGCTCCTTTGTGTGACATAGATGTGGGGGAGCTTGTCAGGTTACATACAGTTTTGGAATGGGTGTCAGATCTCCAGTTCAATAATGTGGATTTCGCTCTAGATTCTAAAAGAGTTGTTGATTGTGTAAATTCACATATTGATGATAGTAACAAGTTTGGTTGTATCATATCTGCTTGTATACAGTTATTAGTTCATAGTTTTCAGAACTCTCATGTCGAGTTCAACAAGAGACAAGCGAATGGAGTCGCTCACATGTTAGCTCAGACAACCACATCTAATCCTAGCTCTCATGTTATAGATGAAGTAACCTCGTGTATTTAGCACATTTTAACTAATGAAATGTAATGAATTTTTTCCTTCAAAAAAAATTATAAAACTATTTACATATTTAAGCCTTTGTTTAATTAAGAGAACTAACATAACTGTCTTTGAAAGAAAAACTCAACTAAGTTCCCATGCATTCACAAAGGACACAATCAAATAGTGTCCCTATCCCCATGCGACGTAGTCATAAGTCATAATTTTGTCAACTCATCTATCCAAAACTAATATTCGAAATCCACATGAGCAGCCAACTCCTCCACCTTACACTACTTCAATATTATAAATAGCTATTTGACATTTCTCAAAAAACAATATATAGCTATTTGACATGGTCCTACAAATTTAAAACGGGATAAATGAAAATAATAATAATAATAAAAAAGTGAAAAAATTAACACATACATGTAGATTATATTAATAGATCAGCATAATGATTTAATTACGTCGAATACTGTAATTGTCTCTTTTGGGAAATTCTTGTTTACCCATCAATAAAAGGTGGGTAATACTACCCATGTTGAGTTTGACCCTAAACAAACAAATAACTTTGATTGGTGCCAACTCAACATGGGTTGTGTTACCTACCTTTTATTGATAGGTACCCAAGTTGTCACCGTCCCTTTTTCGTATTGTATGTTGCTTCACTGATTATATTAATAGCTATTTTACAAAAATCTATCCTTTTTTAGAGGACAAAAATGTATCTATATTAATTATTTATTTATTTGTGGATTAGTAGCTTTTTAAAACCAATTTTTTTAGCGGTGAATAATAAGAACTAGAAAATTAGGGTTTGATTGTGGTGATTTTTTCTTCTTTGGCAGGTTATTATATATTTCCATTAAAAACAAAAAGACAGGTGCATAGTTTTCTTTTGGTTTTCCTCTAACGGGAGGCTAATGTTTTTTGTAAAATACATGGGGTATTTGTGACGTTAGAGTATACCTCAGGGAAGGTTATTATATATTTCCATTAGAATAATCTCTATTCACTATTGACCACGTACATATTTCATGTCAATATATTTAAATCACAACATAAGTTATTCCCACCAACCCCCTCCTTAATTTGTATACAAATCTATATTCAATATATCTTCATTAGCAACATGAACTTCCAATATTGGCAATGGAAATGGAAGAATATCACCAAAGAGAAAGCTTCAACTAGCTGGCAACAGTAATTAATTTCCTAAATCCACATGAGCGTCCAACTCCTCAATCATACGCTAGTTTATTATATAATAGCAGTGTCTGTTTGTTCGCTCTTTTTATTGTGATAATGCGTAAAAATTACAAATAATAATTTTTATAAAATTTTGATTAAAATTATAGGTATAAATAATAAATATTTTCCACTTTCGTATTGTAACAAATTATACTTATCTTTTTCAATGAAATGATATAACAAATATAATATAAATTTTTATCTTATAGTCAAATTAGTTTAAGGATATAATTGGAAGTGAAAAAGTCAGCGAAAACGACCTATTTTTTTATATATATAGTATAGAAGATATAACTCTATGACATCGTGCTAAAAAAAAATACGCGGGATAAATGAAATAATAAAAAATGGAAAAATTAATACATAGATAGACAAGTTCAGCAACCACAATAAATAATTTACCGTACTAGGAGCCATATTTTACCAATGTATATCTTGCATTAAAATAATTCCTATCCACTATTGACCACTTCTCTGTCCATATTTCATGTCAATATCTATAAATTATCACAACATCGGTTATTATCATCGTCGTCATTTTCCCACTCCTTTTAATTCTCGTTAATTTGTTTACAATTCAATATATCTTTATTAGCAATATGAACTTCCCTAACAATACACCCTATGGAAGATCACCAATTCAAAGAGAACACCAACTACAAGGACCTCGCCCTACACCTCTAAGGATAAACAAAAACTCTCATAAGATAAAAAAACCACCCTTGGCTCCGCAAGCCCAACCTCGCCTGCCAGTCATCATTTACATGGTCTCTCCAAAGATAATCCACACCATACCAAGTGAGTTCATGAGCCTAGTTCAACGTCTCACCGGTTCTTCTTCTTCCTCATCCAATAACGTATCAATGTCGAATGATTCTTTAAACGACAATACTAACTATGAAATGACAACCTTGGCTGCGGCACCTTGTGCCACAATAGAGAAGGCTAGAGAACCAAATCAAGAGATCAAGAAACAACATCAAAGAAGTAATTATGGCGAAGAAACAAAAGGTTTGTTTAACGAGGTTTTCTCGCCATCGTCATTGTTTTTGGATCCCGACATGATTAGGTTCATTAATGACTTGAGTCCAGTTCTTTCAAGTGATATAAATTTTATGAAAAATAGTTTCACCATGCCAAATCCTTCAAATTTTGTTTCGCCTCCTCCCCCATCTATAGACTTGTTCAACAATTTCTAAAATCAGTCAATTTGTTGTTTCTTAATGTTAAGTATAGAACTTCATATAAGGCAAAGGAAAAGGTATGTCTGGTTTTATAACCTTATATAGTGGGAGAAGGTTCATGCTGCGAAGATGATCTAGAAAAGGATTGAATGGAATTCTGTTACTACTCTTTTATTCTTTCAATGGGTACATATACCTATTTTTAAACTATATCGTGCTCCCGTGCGAAGCTCCCGTGTTTCGCACGGGTGAGGTATATACAAAATGTAATATTGGTAGAAATTGTGGTGAATAAAATTACTGTTATGAATTCAATTCGAAAAAGAAGTACAATAAATTATTTGTGTAAAAATCCATTATTAGAAATAATAGCAATCACATAAATAATTTGAAATCCTTCAACAACATATATGAAAGAAATTTCATATAAGGCTTTGTTTGATCTACATACATATTAGGTCATACATTTATAAGATTGTTCACTATTTATAATTCTACAAATCTGCAAAGAAAAAAAATAACCATTATGAAGCAAATTAATGAATACATAATTTGATCATTATCTTTTTAAAAGAAACCATACACATCTATAATCATTCCAAAACTTATAGCAAAATTTTTTAACACCCGTTATTTAATAATCAAGAGATATGAGAGAGGGAGGGAAAGAGAGAGTAGTACTGTATAGGAGAATGAAGAGACTAATTTCAAGCCACATGTTATTGACCTTACGGTGAGCTGCAATTGTCAATAACAAAAGGTTTGACGTCGGAGAAAGGGATCATGGAGGTGGACCCATTGGCGGTGTGAATCCAGGTGTTGACAGAGTCATAAAAGAATTCGCCGATTGAAGAAACTGCAATAGAGATGCATGGTCCAAATGCCACGAGATTTGCGGAGAGCGATCACAAAAGGGGAGGATGGGAGGATCCAGAAGAAATAGAGAGGCTTGTGACTGATGAGAGAAGAAGATAGATGCCCTTTACAAAAGAAACAAAATGAGATGATAGAGTGTGGAGGTTTTGGTGGGTTCATGAAAAAGAAATGGGGTTTGGATTTATGAGGGTAGAAGAAAGAGATATGTTTTATTGCACGAATAACATCTGGCTTGTTGCATGTAATCCTCTTGACACTTGGTTTACTGCATAGATAACGATTAAGTTAGTGCATGCATTCCTCGTGACATTTGGGTTATTGCATGAGTAACACTTGGTTGATGCATGTATTCTTCTTAACACTTGATTTGTTGCATGGGTAACACTTACTTTGATGCATGCATTCCACTTGAGACATGGCTTGTTGTATGTATTCCTCATTGCCATACCCCAATTTTTGACCTAAAATTTCTTTTTTACTCGTCTTTTGGTGCGAAATTTTTCGTCGTCACAGACGAAATTTCGGCAGAAAGATATTTTAAAATATCTCTTTTTTTTCTTTCTTTCTTTTTTGTCTCGTTGGGGCCCGTCTTTTTTTTTATTATTATTTATTTTATTTTTTCTACCTTCATTTTTATTCCCTTAAGTGTTTCATTACTATTTTTATTTTTATTATTATCATTGATATTTTTGCTATTTACCTTTTTTAAAGGTCTGACTCTTGAATCTGTTTAGGCAAGGTTTTTTAATGAGGAGTGTTTTTTGTTCAGAATTTTAATTTGGTTTTGATTGTCATTTAGACTGTCATTCATTAACCTTAATGGTCAGTGATAGCAGAATTAGTATAATTAGGAGCCAATTCCATCAGAAACCCAAAAACACAAACAACTCCCATCAGAAGCCGTACCAACATTTTTTTCATCAGAACCACAAAAAACCATAAATCAAAACCAACACAAACACTGCATCAAACCTCATCAACAGCCAACAAAAACCGGAACCATCATCACATACGGCAAACTACACAAAACCAATCATCACATATGGCCACCCCTCACCCACACACAACCACGCCACTCCATCCTCCACCACCACCACAATCAATCCGAACCTCCTCCCTAACCACCTACAAACCACTAACACTAATCTGAACCACCACATACCACAACCACATAAAGCCACACACACGGCCAAACCCACAGCCAAACAACCACTACGCAAAACCGCACCGCCTCTTTACAACCCTTTTTACTCACTGCACCCCTCTTTTTCCTTTTTTTTTATTTTCTTTATCATTTCTTGCATTTTACTTTTTAATTCCTTATTTATTTTCATGCATTTTATTTCATGATATTTATCTCATAATATTTCATGCATTTTTTTTATTATTATTTTTCTTTTATTTCATGCATTTTTATTTCTTTGTTTACATTTAGCATATTTATTTTATCGCATTTGCAATTTTATCTTTATTTATTACTTCACTTTCATTTTTATTAGAATGTATTTAGGTACAATGTAAATATAAATGAGAATATGCACTGACACCCACACTTTATTTATTCCGCTTTATGTCTTTTATTTTTATTTTTATTTTATTTCGCCTTATAAAAAAAATACAAAAAATATTAGGTTAGTTTAATTTCAAAAGGGTTTCGTGATGATCCAACGTCACCACAGAATTTCCTCGCGTTTAGCTTTTTAGTTACATTTTTTAGTCTTAGTTAATTAAAAACAAAAACAACAAAAACATGCAAATAATCAAAAAATCAAAAATCTTTTCTTAAATAAACCTTGATTTTCAATCAAGTGCCCATTTTTCTCTTTTATTTTCTTTAAATAACCATTAATCAATTTTAATAACACTTTAATTATTTTCAAAAATAAAAAAACACAAACCAATTCTCCTTTTTGCCACTTGGCCTTTATTTTATCTTTAAAACCTTTTTTAAAAACTAATAAAAAACACAAAACAAATCAACCGTTATTTCTACCCCGAACTACGAGGTTTTGATCCCTCACGGGTACGTAGGCAAAGGACTTTGTCCTTCCAAATCATAAAAAACAAAAAAAACATTTTCTTCTCACTATTCTAATTCCTTTTTTTCCTTTTAAAATAAAAATAATAAGCAAATATAGTCAAAATAAATAAATAAAATCAAGAGGTTCTCGTAGAGTACTACGAACGTTTAGGGTGCTAACACCTTCCCTAAACGTAACTAACCTCCGAACCCTTAATCTTTAAAATTGTGGTAATTTAGAACTTTTTTCCACTTTTCATTTAAAAAAATTAAAAGTTCAGTCGTGAAATAAAATTAGTGAGTCAACGCTAATCAATAGCTTGATCTCCAAAAATCACCGCGACAGAAATGGCGACTTCACTGGGGATTCCCTAAGAGGGTTGAGCCTAACTTGAATTTATTTAATTATTTTGTGCTATAACTTGCTTAAAATAAAAATGAAAGTGTAAATATGTGCATGTGTTTTTTTTCCTTTTACGTGAGTGGTGAGATAAGTCCTACACCCGGACTTGAGGGAAACATAAGATAGGATGGTGGTATAATCAAAGTGGCTTTCCGAGGGTAAATTTCGGATGTGGCACATGTGATAACCCCGCTCAATGGAGGGATCTTGGAAGTATTACTATGTTGGCATGAGTAAGTCGTGTTCGGCATTGATATTTTCAAGTGACCTATGAAGTTGAGGACCTTTAGTTACCTTTAATCCATCTTGGCCTTTTAGGACGTAGTGCGGTGGCTAACCAAGAGTAATCTTGAATTAGTTGATACGCGATACTACACTCAAACGAGACTTTCTTACAAATATTATTGGATCGGGAGTCAATCTCGTAACCCGACGATATTTGGAAGGGGTTGAGGACTTTGGGAACTTGGTAGAACCCGTGATACAGGTAAATATGAAACCATAGTCCTTACCAAATGACGTGTTTACCCTTGACTCCAACATTATTGGACTTAACCTCACCATGTTTTCTCCGCTTCTTTAGCATAATCATGCATGCATGCATCCATGCATAAACTCATTTTTCATCCAATTACCGAAGGACTTAAACAAGTTTTTTAAACATCATAGAGGAGCACTAGGAAGTACACCTTCAAGAGCCCTGATTTGTTGAATTTAAGGAAGCTAGGAGTCTTTAGATTCTTTTAAAAAATCTAGCTTCCACGAAAGAACTTTTGGATTGGTCCCTTGGCTTGGTTTCTAAAAAGAACTATTTTGTAATGCCTTGATGCTCAAATGAAATGTTCAAACCATGATGTTTTCAATTACTTCAACAAAGTCCTTCGATAACAAATCTTTCTTCTTTTTGCATAAGCATAATCATGCATCATACTGCATTCATAGTTTCTAAATCGAGTCTCATCCTTTGTTTCATCACAAAAAGGTCAATCTGCCGCAGTGAAAGAAAGTGGCCCGGCGCATTCAATACAAACGCACTCGCACCTACAATACTTGTGAAAACTTAAGAGAGAAAATGGGTGTGGTCGTGCAAACACAAGGAAGGATTTGCCGCAATTGGGTCGTTGTTGACACTCTCTCAGTTACTCATGAGTCCAAGTAATGTGTTTTGTTGTCTTGTCTTTTCAAAAAAATCCTTTCGTTTCGCCCGAGACGAGAGTGAAATCATGCAGGGCTTTTACTTTTGTCTTCATGTTACCGCTATCAATGAAAATTGTCGTCTTTTTCGCGACTTTTTATTTTTATTTTACTGCTTTTTCTGGAAAATGGTAACACAAAAAACCCAAAAAATATTTTATTTTATTTTCAATCAATTTCAAAAGGTCCGCATTTTTCACTCATTTTCTAAAATCAATCATCAATCATATGCAGACTGAACACCAATAAACCCATTGAACACTATAACCCTATTGTCTCTCCCAACTTTGATTTCCCTGTCTACGAAGCTGAAGAGGAGGAGGATGAAGAGATTCCCGAAAGGATCTCTCGGTTATTAGTATGTGAAAGGATTAACTTGGGTTCCGAGGAACTGCCATCACAATATTCCTGGTCGAATCCCAGATGAACGGTGCCATTGAATCTGCAAAAAAAAAACAAAAAAACAAAAAAAAAAAGAAAAATACATTAAGAAGATAATGCAGAAGATGGTAGCCACCTACAGGACTGACATGTTACCGTACGCTTTGAATGGGTACTGTACCTCAGTGCACACTTCAACAGGGGTAACCCCTATCTCTTTAGCTTACGACATGGAAGCAATGCTCCCTGTGGAAGTCGAGATCCCATCAATGAGAGTTCCGATGGAAGCCAAGTTGTCTCAGGCTGAATGGTGTCAAAGTATGTATGATCAGCTGAACTTGATTGAAGAAAAACGCATGGCCGCCTTGTGTCATGGTCAACTATATCAAGAGAGGATGAAACAAGCCTTTGACAAGAAGGTTTGTCCCCGTGAATTTCAAGAAGGAGACCTTGTGCTCAAGAAGATTTTATCCTTTCAACCCGATTCCAGGGGCAAATGGAAGCCTAATTATGAGGGCCCGTATATCGTCAAGAGAGCGTTCTCCGGTGGTGCAATGACCCTCACGACTATGGATGGTGATGAGTTTCCCCGTCCTATCAACGCCGATGCAGTCAAGAAATAATTTGTCTACAAAATAAAAGAGCAGCTCAGTAAGTCGAAAACTCGAAAGGGCGGCTTAGGCAAAAATGAGCGGCTTGGTGGACTGAAAACCCGAAATGGCAGTTCAGGCAAAAATTAGGGACATGAAACAGAAAATAATCATCCTGATAGATCGAAAACCCGAAAGGGCGGTTTATGCAAAAATTAAGGATCAAAAGACAAAGTATCTGCATCAGGTTGGCCATGACTCACTTGGGGCACATTAGCGGTCAAAGAGACTCTGAATCTGAAGCATCTAAACGGTGGAATTCAAAGTTGTTAGGGAGAATAACAGTTATTGTGTTCAATGTACCTTCCCCTTATATTTACCATTTTCCAAACTTTGTGAGATCCGTGGAGCCACGCCATTGGCGGGCCACCACTCTGTTAAATGAATTTGAGCCTGTGCCTTTAATTTGGAATTCCCATTTATTCGGTTTATAAAATTTCTTCTATTTTGATGGTGGTGCTTGAAGCAAAATATTTCTTTTTTTTAAAAAAAAATCATAATTTTTTTTTTTATATTTTTGGAAGGCATAAACAACAAACACATTCTCTCTGAACTCGCGAATAAGTGAAGTGTGCGTCAGCATGCGTCCCAAGAACGGGCAGACTCTGCAGGTTAAACATGGTCGATTGCTTGAAAAAAAAACAAAGAAAGAAAAAGAAAAGAGCTCGGTAAGTCGAAAACCCGAAAGGGCGGCTTAGGCAAAAATGAGCGTCTCGGTGGATCGAAAACCTGAAAGGGCGGTCCAGGCAAAAATTAGGGGCATACAAAAAAGAATATATTCCCGGTGGACTGAAAACTCAAAAAGGCGGTCCAGGCAAAAGTTAGGGATTCAAAAAAAAAGAAAAAAAGAACAAAAAAGCATGACCACAGAAACACCAGTTCTTCTGCCAGGTCTATGGATTAACACGTCTCCCCCAGGAAGTGTTTGCTCCCCACCGGTTGTTGCATACATCGGGCTTTACCCCGTCAATGTTTTGATATGTTCCCAATGGCATCATTCCCAATGACGATTGCAGAGTGTTCGTACTGCGCCGTCGGTCCACTTTCCATCTTACCTGTCCAGTCTTGTCTCATCAAGTTCATCGGTCATACCATCATACAAGTCAATCCTCCATACAGTCATACAAGTCGTATTGTCATACATACATTCATACATTCATGCATATACACATTCATGCATATACAACATACAAACAACATCATCTACTACATGGTTGCATTAACCACCCTGAGTCTTGTTTTTCATACCAATCAGTCATGAACATTTTTTAACTCTCTTTGTCCCCAAGTGTCATCCCCAGTGTGTCTGATCCAAAGATGTCACCCTCTTTTCGCCAAGTGAAAGTTCTTTAATGAACAGCTTGTGCATACCTTTTACCTTCCTGTCGTCAGTGGCAAGTTCGGCTACATCCCGAGCAGCTGACATTTATCCTTTTATCCTGTCGTCAGTGGCAAGTTCGGCTACATCCCGAGCAGCTGACATTTACCTTTTTATCCTGTCGTCAGTGGCAAGTTCGGCTACATCCCGAGCAGCTGACATTTATCCTTTTATCCTGTCGTCAGTGGCAAGTTCGGCTACATCCCGAGCAGCTGACATTTACCTTTTTATCCTGTCGTCAGTGGCAAGTTCGGCTACATCCCGAGCAGCTGACATTTATCCTTTTATCATGTCGTCAGTGGCAAGTTCGGCTACATCCCGAGCAGCTGACAATTACCTTTTTATCCTGTCGTCAGTGGCAAGTTCGGCTACATCCCGAGCAGCTGACATTTATCTTTTATCATGTCGTCAGTGGCAAGTTCGGCTACATCCCGAGCAGCTGACATTTATCTTTTATCATGTCGTCAGTGGCAAGTTTGGCTACATCCTGAGCAGCTGACATTTACCTTTTTATCCTGTCGTCAGTGGCAAGTTCGGCTACATCCCGAACAGCTGACATTTATCCTTTTATCCTGTCGTCAGTGGCAAGTTCGGCTACATCCCGAGCAGCTGACATTTATCTTTTTATCCTGTCGTCAGTGGCAAGTTCGGCTACATCCCGAACAGCTGACATTTATGCTTTTACCCTGTCGTCAGTGGCAAGTTCGGCTACATCCCGAGCAGCTGACATTTATCTTTTATCATGTCGTCAGTGGCAAGTTCGGCTACATCCCGAGCAGCTGACATTTATCTTTTATCATGTCGTCAGTGGCAAGTTCGGCAACATCCCGAACAGCTGACATTCACCTTTGTTTCTTGTCGTCAGTGACATGTTACTTTTATTTCCGTCTTTACCTCAAGTGGCAAGCTCTACCAAACGGGCAGCTTGTGGTCGGTGTCTTTTCCCAAATCATATTTCCTTTCTCAGCTGTCAATACGATAGTTGATCCCTTCCCCAGTGAAACTGTGTTATTCCCCAGTGGAGTCGGATCCCTTTCTTTAACGAACTCGGGTATCCTTTCATTTTTGTTTTATCCCCAGTCAGGTCATCTTCGCCGTCTTGCATTTGCATTTGCATCACGAGCATCTCACATTTTTTTTAGGTCCAAAATTGGCGTACTTTGTATTTAAGTCCCTTCGACCTGCCGAATCGAAGATTTTATCTTCAAATCTCCAGACGAAGAGACTTAAATAGGGGCATCTGTCATACCCCAATTTTTGACCTAAAATTTCTTTTTTACTCGTCTTTTGGTGCGAAATTTTTCGTCGTCACAGACGAAATTTCGGCAGAAAGATATTTTAAAATATCTCTTTTTTTTTCTTTCTTTCTTTTTTGTCTCGTTGGGGCCCGTCTTTTTTTTATTATTATTATTTATTTTATTTTTTCTACCTTCATTTTTATTCCCTTAAGTGTTTCATTACTATTTTTATTTTTATTATTATCATTGATATTTTTGCTATTTACCTTTTTTAAAGGTCTGACTCTTGAATCTGTTTAGGCAAGGTTTTTAATGAGGAGTGTTTTTTGTTCAGAATTTTAATTTGGTTTTGATTGTCATTTAGACTGTCATTCATTAACCTTAATGGTCAGTGATGGCAGAATTAGTATAATTAGGAGCCAATTCCATCAGAAACCCAAAAAACACAAACAACTCCCATCAGAAGCCGTACCAACATTTTTTTCATCAGAACCACAAAAAACCATAAATCAAAACCAACACAAACACTGCATCAAACCTCATCAACAGCCAACAAAAACCGGAACCATCATCACATACGGCAAACTACACAAAACCAATCATCACATATGGCCACCCCTCACCCACACACAACCACGCCACTCCATCCTCCACCACCACCACAATCAATCCGAACCTCCTCCCTAACCACCTACAAACCACTAACACTAATCTGAACCACCACATACCACAACCACATAAAGCCACACACACGGCCAAACCCACAGCCAAACAACCACTACGCAAAACCGCACCGCCTCTTTACAACCCTTTTTACTCACTGCACCCCTCTTTTTCCTTTTTTTTATTTTCTTTATCATTTTTTGCATTTTACCTTTTAATTCCTTATTTATTTTCATGCATTTTATTTCATGATATTTATCTCATAATATTTCATGCATTTTTTTTTATTATTATTTTTCTTTTATTTCATGCATTTTTATTTCTTTGTTTACATTTAGCATATTTATTTTATCGCATTTGCAATTTTATCTTTATTTATTACTTCACTTTCATTTTTATTAGAATGTATTTAGGTACAATGTAAATATAAATGAGAATATGCACTGACACCCACACTTTATTTATTCCGCTTTATGTCTTTTATTTTTATTTTTATTTTATTTCGCCTTATAAAAAAAAATACAAAAAATATTAGGTTAGTTTAATTTCAAAAGGGTTTCGTGATAATCCAACGTCACCACAGAATTTCCTCGCGTTTAGCTTTTTAGTTACATTTTTTAGTCTTAGTTAATTAAAAACAAAAACAACAAAAACATGCAAATAATCAAAAAATCAAAAATCTTTTCTTAAATAAACCTTGATTTTCAATCAAGTGCCCATTTTTCTCTTTTATTTTCTTTAAATAACCATTAATCAACTTTAATAACACTTTAATTATTTTCAAAAATAAAAAAACACAAACCAATTCTCCTTTTTGCCACTTGGCCTTTATTTTATCTTTAAAACCTTTTTTAAAAACTAATAAAAAACACAAAACAAATCAACCGTTATTTCTACCCCGAACTACGAGGTTTTGATCCCTCACGGGTACGTAGGCAAAGGACTTTGTCCTTCCAAATCATAAAAAACAAAAAAACATTTTCTTCTCACTATTCTAATTCCTTTTTTTCCTTTTAAAATAAAAATAATAAGCAAATATAGTCAAAATAAATAAATAAAATCAAGAGGTTCTCGTAGAGTACTACGAACGTTTAGGGTGCTAACACCTTCCCTAAACGTAACTAACCTCCGAACCCTTAATCTTTAAAATTGTGGTAATTTAGAACTTTTTTCCACTTTTCATTTAAAAAAATTAAAAGTTCAGTCGTGAAATAAAATTAGTGAGTCAACGCTAATCAATAGCTTGATCTCCGAAAATCACCGCGACACTCATGAGTCATGACACTTGGTTTATTTCATGGGTAACACTTGGCTTACTGCATGTATTCCTCTTGACACTTGGCTTGTTGCATGTATTCCTCATAAGTCATGTAACTTGGTTTATTGCATGGGTAACACTTGGCTTGCTGCGTGTATACCCTTTGACACTTGGCTTGTTGCATGTATTCCTCATGAGTCATGACACTTGGTTTATTGCATGGGTAACACTTGGTTTGCTGCATGTATTGCTCTTGACACTTGACTTGTTCCATGTATTCATCATGAGTCATGACACTTGGTTTATTGCATGGGTAGCACTTGGCTTGTTGCATGAATTCTTCTTGATATTTGGCTTGTTGCATGTATTTCTCATGAGTTGTGAAACTTGGTTTATTGCATGGGTAACACTTGGCTTAGTGCATGTATTCCTCTTGACACTTGGCTTGTTGTATGTATTCATGAGTCATGACACTTGATTTATTGCATGGGTAACACTTGGGTTGTTGCATTTATACCTCTTGACACTTGACTTGTTGCATGTATTCCTCTTGAGTCATGACACTTGGTTTATTGCATGGGTAACACTTGGCTTGTTGCATGTATCCTCTTGAAACTTGGTCTGTTGCATGTATTCATGAGCCATGACACTTGGTTTATTTCATGGGTAACACTTGACTTGCTGCATGTATTCATCTTGACACTTGTCTTGTTGCATGTTTTCCTCATGAGTCACGGCACTTGATTTATTGCATGGGTAACACTTCGCTTGTTGCATGCATTATTCTTGACACTTGGTGTGCGCACCTCGTTTTTTTCCTGAGAAAAAGACGCGCAAATCCTCCGAGGTCGTTTGTAAACGCTCGGAGGGCCTTTTGTGAAGCCGCCACCAAAGTTTTTGTGTAAAGGGAACGTTGATAAACCCTTAAGTTTTTTTTTGTTTAAAGGGAAACGATAATAAAACCCTTTGACGATGAGGAAAGGATGGTCATCGCAACCATTGTCGGGTTCGGGAGTCGATTACGCAAGGGGAAGGTATTAGCACCCCTCACGTCCGTTGTACTCAACGGGAACCTTCTATTTGGCTAAAGCTTAAATTGTTTTTAAATGTTTTGCGTGCATGCTTATTTATGTCAAAATATAATAAAGGGGGGAAAAAAGAGATAAAAACAAACGAAAGAAAAGAAAAAAAGTTTTTTATTATTGCGCTTGACAAGATGTCGATCTTGCTCCTACGTATCTCCCGGTAGTCGGAGAATTCAAAGCGTACGTAGTTCTTTGGTAGAAAAACGTACATATGTTGGTTAATTTTAAATGGACGATGTTTTAACCGAATTCTTGCGATTAAAACGTAGCTTGTATGCTCGCGCTTGGGAGACTTATTAAGCATTTGTTCGTGAATCGCACTAGAATTGTTAAAAGGTACGTCCGTTAGGGTAAAAGGGTTCGAATTGGTCGCTATGGGACCAAGAGAGGTGCAATGGACTCATACAAGTCAATCATTGACCGAGTGGACTCCAACGAGTCGGGCGATTGTTCGATTGATCCACTGAGATCAAGAACGGGTACAATGGACTCGGACGAGTCGAACATTGACCGAGTGACTCAAACGAGTCGAGGGATCGAATCTAATGGCCACGGGGGACCAAAAGGTTCGGATTGACCACAAGGGGCCAAGGTTTGGTTTGGTTATGGTTGGATATGTTTGAAAAGGGAATGACGATTGTCCGAACGACGAGACATACGTCACGCATTCGTACAATCGGGGCAATGGAGAGACATACGTCACACCATCCCTTTTTCATTCAAGTTTTTGGGTAGAATTCTTTTAGAAATCCCAAGGTATATCAAAACATTCGGTTTGAAAACCCAAATTGGAAAGATTTAGCAATTTTGCTAGAAAGCGCCCAAGTTCGGCTCATTTTGTGAAAATGCGAACGTTATTCGGCGTATGTTCATGTTTGGGTTTTGAACATCATGAACAATATTTATTGTTCAAGTTTTGATTGAAATGATGAACATAGCTGATTTGTTCATGTTGTTTTTGAAAGTTTGAGAATATAACTTGTTTTGCAAGTTATCCACAAATGGTCACCCGAACTTGTGAATTTGTCAAAATTGTGCAAAATCCTTGTTATGGTTTGAAAAACATGGGTTTAAAAACTCTTAGGTTCTGAGCTCCTGGGCTAGAACCTCAAAAATTGGTCATTTTAACACCTAAACTCAGATTCTGAGTTCTGTCATGGTCGCACTGCGACCATGACTTCGCACTGCGAAGCATGCGTATTTTTGAGTTCAGAAGCTGTTTTTGAACTTTTGTTCAGAAACAACTTCTGAACACACTCAGGACCTTTTAGGTGAGTGAAAAGCTTTGAGTTTTTGGGATGAAAAAGGCTGGACAAACCAGTTTTAATGTTTTGAAAACCTTGGGATTTCTTTGAAATTCAAAAGGGGTTTTTTAGAACCAAATGATTTTGAACCAAAATTGCTATGCAAACACAATTGTAAATGCAAGATAAAAGCTTGGAATACTTACAGAACCCCTTAGCAAAGCTCCAGCTGCAATGGATTTGAATTGATTGAAGGTTCTTGCAAGGTTTTGAATGTTGATGAAGGTTTTGAACTTTGTGATGCTTTGTGTTGGATTGGTTTTTTTCTGGTTGTTTGTGAGTGTTTGTAAGCTGGAATGAGTAGTGTTTCTGCTCTTGAAATGCTGTTATTGGAAGTGTTTAGAACCTTGGGCATTGCCTTCTATTTATAGGCCAAAACCAAATCTATTTCATCATTAGAAAATCCCAAAATCCAGCTGATTTGTGGCTAGGATCAGGCTGAATCCCTTTGCATTAAATGCTAATGGATAGAGGCAACCTTGCCTTGTGCCAAGGGGCAAGACTCAGCCTGATTTCAGCCACAAATTCAAAGGTTTTAGGATAGTAATGATGATGAAATAGGGCTGAATTGCAATTGGCTAAGCTTGGGGATCAATCCTTGCAATCTCAATGGTTGATCAATAAAAACGTGCACTGTGATGTGCAGAGATTGAGGGATGAGAAAGGCTACCTATGGCTGGTGTAGTACCCTAATTTTGTCCTACGCATTTTAAAACCAAAAAATCAAAAAAATCAAAGAGGGGAAAAAAGTCAACAAAAGTCAACAAAAGTCAACAGAAAAGTCAACTTTTCAAAATTGAGGACTTCGCAATGCGAAGCTCACTTCGCACTGCGAAGTCTGCGATTTTTCTGCAGATTTTTGGTTTCTTGGATTTAATTCCAGATTTTGTTGCACATCACTTCCATAATTATTTTAAGTAGCATTCATGGCTAATTGGGCCAAGCAAAGCCAGAGTTGAAGGACTTGCCATTAATGCCAAGGTTGGAAGCTTTTTCTTCCAACCTAGCATGTGTCAAGCAAGTGGGCTTGCCCTTGGGCAGCTCTAGTACCTCCCAGGTGACCTGCTAACCACCACAAGGTTGCCAGCCACCTGCTTGAGGACTTTCCTCCTGCTTGCTGCCCCCAAAACCAGTCAAACTAGCTGGGTTTTTTCACTTGAAAAGCCATGATTGCTACTCTGTTTTTGCAGCAGCTTTTCACCCTCTCACACCAGCCATAAGTAGCCTTTTCATCCCTCAATCTCTGCACAATACAGTGCACGTTTTCATTTATCAACCATTGAGATTGCAAGGATTGATCCCCAAGCATTAGCCAATTGCAAATCAGCTTTGTTCTCCATCATTACCTTCTAGAATAAGTTGAATTTGTGGCTGAAATCAAGCTGGATCTTGCCCCTTGGTACAAGGCAGGGTTGCCTCTATCCATTAGCATTTAATGCAAAGGGATTCAGCTTAATCTTGGCCACAAATCAGCTGAATCAAGGGATTGTGTAATGATGACAAAGATTTGATCTTGGCCTATAAATAAGAGGCAATGCCCAAGGTTACAAGCACTTGTTCAAAGACAGTTAACACAGCATTTTCAAGAGCAGAAACTCTACTCATTTTAGCTCACAAACCTCCACAAATAACCAGAAACAAAACCAATCAACACAAAGCTTACAAAAGTTCAAGTTCATCACAAATCTTCAAAACCTTTGTGAAAGCCTTCAACCAAATCAAATCAAGTGCAGCTGGAGCTTTGCTAAGGAGTTCTGTAAGTTACTAAGCTCTTTATCTTGCATTTTTAATTGTGTTTGCATAGCCATTTTGGCTCAAAACCTTTTGATCCTAAAAAACCCCTTTTGAATTTCAAAGAAATCCCAAGGTTTTCAAAACATCAAAATTGGTTTGTACAACCTTTTTCACCCCAAAAACTCAAAGCTTTTCACTCATCTATAAGGTCTTGAGTGTGTTCAGAAGTTGTTTCTGAACAAAAGTTCAGAAACAGCTTCTGAACCCAAAATTTCGCATGCTTCGCAGTGCGAAGTCATGGTCGCAGTGCGACCATGACAGAACTCAGAACCTGAGTTTTTGTATCAAACCAACCAATTTTTGAGGTTCTAGCCCCAGAGCTCAGAACCTAAGAGTTTTCAAATCCATGTTCTTCAAGTCATAACAAGGTTTTTGCATGATTTTGGCAAAATCACAAGTTCGTATAACCATTTTGTGGGTAACTTGCAAAGCAAGTTATGTTCCCAAATTCTCAAAACCACATGAACAAACAAGCTATGTTCATCTTTTCAATCTAAACTTGAACAATGAATATTGTTCATGATGTTCAAAACTCAAAGATGAACATACACCGTTTACGTTCGCATTTTCGCAAAATGAGACGAACTTGCGCGTTTCTAGCAAATTTGCTAAACCTTCCCATTTTGGGTTTTCAAACCATATGTTTTGACATACCTTGGGATTTCTAAAGAATTCAACCCAAAAACATGAATGAAAAAGGGATGGTGTGACGTATGTCTCTCCATCGCCCCGATTGTACGAATGCGTGACGTATGTCTCGTCGCTCGGACAATCGTCATTCCCTTTTTTAATATGTACAACCCTAACCAAACCAAATCTTGGCCCCTTGTGGTCAATCCAAACCTTTTGGTCCCCCGTTGGCCATTAGACTCAACCCCTCGACTCGTTAGAGTCCACTCGGTCAATGTTCGACTCGTCCGAGTCCATTGTACCCGTTCTTGATCTCAGTGGATCAATCGAACAATCGCCCGACTCTTCGGAGTCCACTCGGTCAATGTTTGACTTATATGAGTCCATTGTACCTCTCTTGGTCCCATAGCGACCAATTCAACCCTCTACCCTAACGGACGTACCTTTTAACAATTCTAATGTGATTCGCGAACGAACGCTTAATAAGTCTCCAAGTGCGAGCATACAAGCTACGTTTAATCGCAAGAATTCGGTTAAAACATCGTCCAATTAAAATCAACCAACACACATACGTTTTTCTACCAAAGAACTACGTATGCTTTGAATTCTCCGACTACCGGGAGATACGTAGGAGCAAGATCGACATCTTGTCAAGCACAATAATAATAAAAACTTTTTTCTTTCGTTTGTTTTTATCTCTTTTCCCCCCCTTTATTATATTTTTAACATAAATGAACATGCACGCAAAGTATTAAAAAAGCAATTCAAGCTTTAACCAAATAGAAGGTTCCCGTTGAGTACAACGGACGTGAGGGGTGCTAATACCTTCCCCTCGCGTAACCGACTCCCGAACCCGACAATGGTTGCGATGACCTAATCCTTATCCTCATCGTCAAAAGGGTTTTATTATCGTTTCCCTTTACAACAAAAAAAAACTTAAGGGTTTATCAACGTTCCCTTTACACAAAAACTTTGGTGGCGGCTTCACAAAGGCACCTCCGAGCGTTCGAGGACGACCTCGGAGGATCTGCGCGTCTTTTTCCCGAGGAAAAAAAACGAGGTGCGCACAGCTGGCGACTTCACTGGGGACCCTGTTCCCACTAGCGAGTCAAGCCTAACCTATTTGGGTTAAAGACAATTGCTTTATTTTCTTTGCGTGTCATGTTTATTTACTTTATTCATGCATGTTATATTATGTTTATATTTGCTTTATTTGCTTTATATTCATATTATATATATCAAATGTGGGGGTTACTTGAGTGATGTTACTCCACATTGTTCGGGTTAATGCCGGACGTGTGAGGCTCTCTACCCGAGCTTGAGAAAAACACTAAGTTAGAAGGAGGTTGTGTGCGGAAGCCCGCGTTGACGTATGTCCGTGAGGTGGGATGTCCAACCCCGCTTAGATGAGATTTTCACGTGGAATTAATTGAAGTCATGTCGACGTATGTCCATAGACAACCCTAATTCCATGTGAGGTCTATGACTCTAAGGACCTCTTCTTAGGATATTTCACAATTTAGAGCCTACATGTGAGGATGGGGGGAAGTTCCGAACCTTCATAAACCATACCCTTGCATAACATTTGCATTCATGAAAGTAATTTTCGCATCGTTTTGCTTTATAGGAGTTTAAAAAGAACGAACAAATATTAGCAAAAGAGAAATATGGATTCCGGGAACTAAGAATACGCTCGCCTTCAAAATTAAAGCTCCTAGGGTGGAAAGTTTATTAGCTCTAAGCAAGAGGCTCTCTTCGGTCCACAAGAACATCTTCGAGGCAAGCTATGGGCTAATCCTTGATCTTTTACCCGTGAGAATAGATTCAACCGCCTTAACCACTTTGGCGCAATTCTTCGACCCACCTCTACGGTGCTTCACATTTCAAGACTTCCAACTAGCGCCAACTTTGGAAGAGTTTGAGAAGATTTTGGGTTGTAGCATGAAAGGTCATGAACTCTATCTCGGTCCGGGAAAGGATCCTACATTTGAAGCCATCGCCGAATCCTTATACCTCGACACCCAAGAAGTGGCATCTAACTTGGAAGTTAGAGGAAACCTTAAGGGCTTTTCAAGAAAGTTTTTGGAAGCCAAAGCTCGGGATTTACTAGCCAACAAAGAGGTAATGGCCTTCAACGCCATCTTAGCCCTCTTAGTCTACGGGATTGTCTTATTCCCCAACATGGATGATTTCGTAGACTTTCCGGCTCTAGAGGTGTTTATGACTAAAAATCCAGTTCCTACAATCTTAGCGGATTTTTATCATACCCTCTACTCAAGGCATGAACAAGCAAGGGGACGCAAAATTACTTGTTGCACTCCCGTGGTGCAAATTTGGATGATGTCCCACATGCCAAGAAACCGAGACTTTGTGGAAAACCGGGCCAAGCTCAAATGGTCGCAACGGATGACAACCCTCGCCGAGAAGGACATCCATTGGTTTTCACCAAACTTAGATGACCCGGAAATTATCCTCAGCTGCGGGGACTTCCCTAACGTACCCCTCATTGGTACTAAGGGGTGTATTAATTACAATCCGGTCCTCTCTCTCCGACAACTAGGTTTTTCAATGGAAGATAAACCTAACGACCTTTTGTTGGAAGCTTTCTACTTAAGGGAAGGCGATCAAGACCCGGCATTGCTAGAGAGAATCCGGGGAGCATGGAGCCAAGTACGCAAGGGAAGGGTCGGCAAGAGAAACTGTGTCGCCAAACCCCTTTATACTCAATGGGTGAAGGAGAGGGTCAAAGCAATCAAGTTACCCTTCGTGGTCACAAACCCTCCAAAACCTCCTACACCTAAACCTATTGCAATCATTCCCAACAAAGAAGTGGAGGACCTCAAGGCTAAAATTCAAGAACTCCAAAACAAAAACGGAGACTTAGAATTGAAGCACCTCCAAGCTTTAGGAGAGATTACTAGGACGAAGAGAGATCGTGATGAAGTATCACATTCTCTCCTAGTATGCCAAAAACGGCTAAGAACCTCCGAAGGGAAAAGGGATTGGATAGGAGGCGGCTTGGTTAGTGCGGATGCCAACCTTGTTGCCAAGGACGAAGAGTTGGAAAGAATTCTACATTCCAACCAAGAGCTCAAGAAGTTTGGCGAACTAGCCATCGAAGCTCAACGAAAATGGAGGTTGAAATTCCAAGAGAAAAATCAACAGCTCCAAGAAGTAGTGAAAGACTACAAAGAGCAGCTTCAAGCCGAACGCGTCCAGCGGCAAAGACATGAGAGTCTCTCTCATCAAGGGAGGCTAAAGTGCAATCATTCTCGAGGAAGACATCAAGAAATTCGAAGAGTACTTCGACAAGATTGCAAGAGCTCATGGGGACCACATTGCACAACTACACGATGAGATTAGAAGTGCAAGAGTCAAGCTAGACCAGCGCAAGGAAGTGATTGAGTATGTATGGCAAGACGCCACCCGATTAAGTGAGGATTTCACTAAATTGGTTGCATTCTCAAATTTGGTGATCACCCAACTTCCAAAGAAGCTAGCGGAGGCCGAGATGGTCATGCCCTACTTTGTCATCCCTATGGAGATCCGGAAGTTTATGAAGTTCTGCAAGGACACCATAGATTTCTATAGGGAGGAGATGAGCAAAGCCGAGAAGCGAGCGGCTATTTGATTTGTAATAGCATTAGTTACACTTTGTAAACAAATGTTATTTAATCAAATATATTTTGAAGTATAATCAATTTCCCGGTCTTTAATATTTCGAATTGCTAATATTAATCGTGCACCTTTAAACTCCATAAAGCAAAATAAAAAAAAAAACGCATATTTTGCATACATACATCCACATGCATCTTCATGCATTTTTTTTCAAAAAAAAAAACTCATTCATTCCCATTCAAACAGTTCAAAGCAATCATAGCCCGAAAACCCCGAAAGCCCTCGGTCCAAGAACCAGATATTCAACACTCGTACGGAACACGAGCTAACAAACAAAGGATCATGGACAATTTGGAACAAACTCAAGCGGCTTTGAGAGAGGAAGTTGATGGAATGAAAGGGAAAATGGATCAGATGCTAGAGTTAATGCAAGCTCTGTCGGCACGAGAAAGCCACCCTCGCCCAACAACGGATGCATCCAATGTGCAATGGCCTCCTTATGGTTTACCTGTGGGTTATACCCCACCCTTCGAGAATGAGGGTCAAGGACCACCTCCACCACCGTTCACAATCCCCGTAAGGAATGAAGAGCGTCGTCCTCAAGGAACCTCCACTACTCAGCATGAAGTAATTCCCCATGATGTGGAGAATAGCCAGCTAAGGCAATCTGCTCCCGACACCACCCACCAAGACAATGATACCACCCAAATGTATCGAGTTTTGGAAGAAGGTTGAAAGCTGTCGAGGGTTTCAGCTCATACGGTGCCCACAATGCCTTGGATATGTGCCTAGTGCCCGACGTGGTAATTCCTCCGAAGTTCAAAGCACCGGACTTCGAGAAATACAAAGGAATTCAATGCCCTCGGAATCATCTAAGGATGTTCTGTAGGAAGATGGCAGCTTACGCAATGAACGAGAAACTCATGGTGCATGTGTTTCAAGATAGTTTAAGCGGAGCGTCCTTAGATTGGTACATGCAGCTCGAGCGTACCCATGTCCAAACTTGGAAGGATCTAGCCGATGCCTTCCTAAAGCAATACAAATATAATTTGGACATGGCTCCAAATAGGATGCAACTACAAAACCTCCTACAAAGAAGCAACGAGTCCTTCAAGGAGTACGCTCAGCGGTGGAGAGAACTAGCTTCTCGCGTACAACCACCACTATTGGAGAGAGAACTTGTCGACACCTTTATGGGCACACTTCAAGGCCCATATTACGACAAGATGATCGGAAGTACGTCTGCCGGTTTCTCCGATCTAGTCATGGTCGGTGAAAGAATAGAAGATGGAGTGAAGAGAGGAAAAATCCAAGGCTCTTCAGAAGCTCAAGGTGGAGCTAGAAAACCCCCCAGCAACTTTCACAAAAAGAAAGAGGGGGAGACAAATGCCGTTCTAATGGGACCATCCTACCCGCCACCAAGTCAAATGCCTCACTACCACTATCCTTATGTGGCAGCAGCAACGACTCAAGGGCGTTACTCACCTCAAGTGATTCCCGCAAATCCACCTCGACAACCAGTAGTGTTGCCGCAGCAAAATCAACAGCAACAGCAACAAGGCGGGTACCCACCAAGGAATCAGGCGAGCTCAAGGAACAATTACTATAATAGGCAGTTTGATCCTGTACCTATGTCTTATGGTCAGATCTTGCCATACCTAATCCAAAAGGGTATGGTCGAGACAAGACTACTACCACCAATGTCGCCACCATATCCACAGTGGTACGACGCAAATGCCAAATGTGATTTCCACGCAGGATCCGTGGGGCACAATATCGAAAACTGTAGGGTTTTCAAACACAAGGTGCAGGATCTTATTGACAAGAAGCTGTTATCCTTCAAAGAGGAAAGCCCCAATGTGAAGAACAACCCATTGCCGGGGCACGCGGGTCCCTCTGTAAATGCGGTGGAGGAACAAGAGGACTTTGGTCCAGTCAAAAGGGTAGCCAACGTTAGGACTCCCCTGTCAACCATAAGGGAGCGTTTAACCGGCTTTGGATTATTCGAGGAAGTGCACGCCAACTGTGAAGCCTGCAAGGTCAACCCGAATGAGTGCGAAGAGTTGAAGAGCTGTCTTCAAGAGTTAATGGACCAAGGTTGGATCCAAATTGGCTACATAAGGGAAGGCACGGACATTGCTACCTTAGAGTCTAACGGCCCAAAACCTCTCGAAATCCCATACCAAAGGAGAGAGGTACCAATGCCAATACAACCCATAACATTCCACGTACCTGCACCTTTCTCTTTTGAAAGCACAAAGAGGGTACCATGGAATTACCAACCTGTGGCTTATGTGGAAGGAAAACCACTAGCCAAAATCGAGCCCAGCATCACTAACATTACCGGTGTTGGAGGAATGACTAGAAGTGGTAGAGTCTTCGCTCCGAAAGAACTCGGGAAGACGCCAGCTGTACTACCAAAGGAGCCGCTCAAAGAAAAGAGCGTGGAGGAAAAAGAGAACCAAGCGGGGCCTTCTCAAAAGACAATCCCGCAAAAAGAGGCCGAAGAGTTCCTAAGGATAATCCAAAAGAGCGAGTACAAGATCATTGACCAGCTAGGTCAAACTCCCTCCAAGATCTCCATGCTATCCTTACTACTCAGCTCGGAAGCACACCGAGAAGCACTACTACGGATCCTCAGTGAGGCACATGTCACCAAGGACATTCCGGTGGACCAATTCGACGGGATAGTCGGAAATATTACCTCAAGTAGGTACTTGGGTTTCAATGGCGATGAGCTACCCGACGAAGGGCATATTCATAACCGCGCCTTACATATCTCCGTGAAATGCATGGACCACATTCTCTCAAGAGTGCTAGTGGACACGGGGTCATCATTGAATGTCATGCCCAAGACTACCCTCCTCAAACTCTCATGTGAAGGGACCGTAATGAAGCCCAGCGCCTTGGTCGTAAAAGCTTTCGATGGGTCAAGAAGAGCCGTCATAGGAGAGATCGACTTACCGGTCCAAATCGGACCTAAGGTTTTCACCATAACCTTCCAAGTCATGGACATTAATCCAACATATAGTTGTCTTCTCGGACGACCATGGATCCATGCGGCCGGAGCCATTACCTCTACCCTGCACCAGAAACTAAAGTTCATCATTGATAACCAAATGATTGTAGTTTCCGGGCAAGAGGACATGATGGTAAGCCATCTCTCATCTTTCCGTTATATAGAAACGGATGAAGAAGCTGTGGACGTCCCATTCCAATCTTTGGAAGTGGCGAATGTCGTGACATTGAGCTCGAAGCCCAAGGAAGAGGCTAGGACAGCCATGTCATCATGGAGGGCGATAAGAGAGGCCCTAGAAGAAAGCCGACCCACCGGATGGGGCAAGTTAGTGGACATACCGGAGAAGAAAAATCGCTTCGGGTTGGGGTATCATCCATCGGCCGAAACTTTCTCAAAGCCACCAAAGCAAGGGGTCCTCCCCATCTCGGAAACATTCATCAGTGCGGGGTTTATCCATGAAGATCAAGTGGCTCTACTCGAAGATGTAGACGAAGACGTGCCTGAATTGGTGTACCGTTGCGCTTCGGATGAAGCTTTGAACAATTGGAGGGCTATCGCAGTTCCCGAGATCATTACCAGGATCAAGTAATAAAAAAATCATTTAGCTCTGCCCAAGGCAAATGATTAGTCGTGTGGGGCCCCCATGTTTTATAAGTTATTTACAATCATGAATAAAAGCAATCTTTTATGTTTCATTTGAGTCTTTTTCTTTTTGCATTTGTTTTAAAAAAAAATTTTCTACAAAAAGCCTAAAAAAAATCATACTCATGCAGATTTACAAATCTACCCTCCAAAAACGACACTACCTTAAACCCTTATGACTTCGATTGCCCGATTAATCAAACGGAAGATGATGAAGAGGACGATTATGAACCGCCTGAAGAATTGTCCAGACTTGCAAATCAAGGGGATAGGGTAATACAACCTCACCAAGAATCGGTTGAAAAGGTCAACTTGGGGACCGAAGAGGATAAGAAAGAGGTCAAGATAGGAGCCTCCCTGCACGAGGATGTGAAAGAAAATTTGATCAAGCTTCTGCAAGAGTACGTGGACGTATTCGCTTGGTCGTATCAAGACATGCCGGGTTTAGACCCTAACATCGTTGTACACAAGCTGCCACTCAAGCCGGAATGCCCGCCAGTGAAGCAGAAATTAAGAAGAACTCGACCCGATATGGCTCTCAAGATCAGAGAGGAGGTCAAAAAGCAGTTCGATGCCGGCTTCTTAGCCGTAACCAAGTATCCAACATGGGTTGCCAACATTGTGCCAGTTCCGAAGAAGGATGGCAAGGTGAGAATGTGTGTGGATTATCGGGACTTGAATAGAGCAAGCCCAAAGGATGATTTCCCGCTACCACACATCGACATATTGGTGGACAACACAGCCCAATTCTCAGTCTTTTCCTTTATGGATGGTTTCTCGGGATATAACCAAATCAAGATGGCTCCAGAAGACATGGAGAAAACTACATTCATCACCCCATGGGGAACATTCTGCTATAAGGTAATGCCTTTCGGATTAACAAATGCCGGGGCAACATACCAAAGAGCAATGGTGACTCTTTTCCATGACATGATCCATAAGGAAATTGAGGTCTACGTCGACGATATGATTGCCAAATCCCAAACGGAGGAGGATCATTTAGTCCATCTACAAAAGCTTTTCGAACGCCTAAGAAAATTCAAGCTGCGCTTAAATCCTAACAAGTGCACATTTGGCGTTAGATCCGGGAAGTTGTTGGGCTTCATCGTCAGCCAAAGAGGTATTGAAGTGGATCCCGATAAGGTGAAGGCCATCCAAGAAATGCCAGCACCAAATACCGAGAAAGAAGTCCGGGGTTTCTTAGGAAGATTGAATTACATCGCCAGGTTCATCTCACACATGACAGCTACCTGCGAACCAATCTTCAAGCTGCTAAGGAAAAACCAAACCGTTCATTGGAACGAGGATTGCCAAGAGGCATTTGACAAGATCAAACAATACCTGCAAGAACCACCGATCTTAATACCTCCGGTTCCGGGTAAACCCCTCATCTTATACCTAACCGTACTTGAAGGATCAATGGGTTGTGTGTTAGGACAACAAGATGAAACGGGAAGGAAAGAGCACGCAATCTACTACTTAAGCAAGAAGTTTACCGACTGTGAAACAAGGTATACTTCACTTGAAAAGACTTGCTGCGCTTTAGCATGGGCTGCTCGACGTCTAAGGCAATACATGTTAACCCATACAACTTGGTTGATATCGAAGATGGATCCCATCAAGTACATCTTCGAAAAACCTGCCCTCACAGGGAAGATAGCCCGTTGGCAAATGCTGCTGTCTGAGTATGACATCCAATATGTTGCTCAAAAAGCCATCAAAGGGAGTGTTTTATCCGAGCACCTTGCTCACCAACCATTGGAGGATTATCAGCCCATACAATTTGACTTCCCAGACGAAGATGTCGTAGCTTTGAATGACAAAGAAGTCACAAGCGATGATGAAGGACCAGAACCAGGAGCTCAATGGAAGCTCGCTTTCGACGGCGCCTCGAATGCCATGGGACACGGTATCGGAGCAGTTTTAATCTCCCCAAGAAATGGATACCAGCCCTTCACAGCAAGGTTATGCTTTGACTGCACCAATAACATGGCAGAATATGAAGCATGTATCCTAGGCCTCGAAGCAGCAATTGATCTAAGGATCAAAAACCTTGAAGTATACGGTGACTCAGCCTTGGTCATCTATCAAGTCAAAGGAGAATGGGAAACGAGACATCCCAATTTAATTCCTTACCAAGCCCGGGTTGTAGAATTGATCAAGCATTTTGATGAAATCAATTTCCACCACATACCTCGAGAAGAAAATCAGGTAGCAGATGCTTTGGCTACATTATCATCAATGTACCAAGTAAATTCTTACAACGAGACACCAATCATAAGGATGGATCGTAGAGACAAACCAGTTGTATGCGCATCAGTCGAAGAAGAACTTGACAACAAACCTTGGTTCTACGACATCAAGCGATACCTCGAAGAGCAAGAGTATCCAGAAAATGTCTCGCATACCGACAAGAGGACCCTCAGAAGATTGGCATCCCAGTTCTTCCTCAGTGGAAATACCCTCTACAAAAGAAATTATGACATGGTCCTACTCAGATGTGTGGATAAACATGAAGCGGACATGCTCATCAAAGAAATCCACGAGGGATCTTTTGGAACCCATGCTAATGGGCATGCAATGGCAAAGAAAATCTTAAGGGCGGGCTACTATTGGTTAACCATGGAAGCTGATTGTTTCCACTATGCCAAGACTTGTCACAAGTGCCAGATTTACGCCGACAAAGTGCATGTGCCACCAACTCCACTGAATGTCATGACTTCACCTTGGCCTTTCTCTATGTGGGGCATAGACATGATTGGAATGATCGAGCCCAAAGCATCAAATGGACATCGCTTCATCCTCGTTGCCATCGATTACTTCACCAAATGGGTAGAAGCAGCTTCGTATGCAAACGTAACCAAACAAGTGGTAGCCCGATTTATCAAGAAGGAAATCATTTGCCGTTATGGTACTCCCCACAAAATCATCACCGATAATGGGGCAAACCTAAACAACAAGACAATGAAAGAGTTGTGCAAAGATTTCAAGATTGAGCACCATAATTCCTCCCCTTACCGACCAAAGATGAACGGTGCGGTAGAAGCAGCCAATAAGAACATAAAGAAGATCATCCAGAAGATGGTGACAACATATAAGGATTGGCATGAGATGCTTCCCTTTGCGCTACATGGCTACAGAACAGCCATTCGCACTTCAACTGGGGCAACCCCCTTCTCCTTAGTATACGGTATGGAAGCTGTTCTCCCCGTAGAGGTGGAAATTCCTTCGCTAAGGGTCTTGATGGAAACCAAGCTAGAAGAAGCTGAATGGGTCCAAACAAGGTTCGACCAACTGAATCTCATAGAGGAGAAGCGTCTGACGGCAATATGTCACGGACAACTCTATCAAAGGAGGCTTAAGAGAGCATTCGACAAGAAGGTCCGTCCTCGAGAGTTCAAAGAAGGAGACCTAGTGCTCAAGAAGATATTACCTATCCACAAAGATCCCCGAGGGAAGTGGACTCCCAGCTACGATGGGCCGTACGTGGTAAAGAAAGCTTTCTCAGGCGGAGCCCTGATCATCACCACTATGGATGGAGAGGAGTTCCCACTATCAATAAACTCCGATGCAGTCAAGAGGTATTATGCCTAAAGAGAAAAAAAAGAGAAAGAGAAAAAAGCTCGCTAAATCGAAAACCTGAAAGGGCGGTTTAGGCAATAGAGAGCGTCCTGCTAGATTGAAAACCTGAAAAGGCGGTCTAGGCAAAAATTAAGGACATCAAAAAAGGAAATACACCCCGGTGGATTGAAAACTCGAAAGAGCAATCCAGGCAAAAGTTAGGGGTTAACAAAAAGAAAGGCAATGACTGCAGCATCCAAGCTCCGGACAAGATTCAAGAGGAGAGGAATCGGCCTCGTCAGCATCTTCCAACAAACGAAAATATCGAAGTCATAAGGAAATAGCATGTGTTGTGCCAAAACCAACATTTTCTTTTTGCTTTTTCTTGTCTTTCTCTATCTCACTTCTCACTTTGTGTATTTTTACCCATTCAAGAGGTCAAATCTGCATTGAATAAATTCCTTTTGTTTTTTTTATGTTCTCAGTAGCGCATAAAACTTTGTTTTATTCATGATGAAAATGCTTTAAAACATGGGAAATAAACAAAAAAATTTTCTTCCAAAAAAAGAAAAAAACAAACAAACTTTGCTTTATTTTGAATCTTCGTGAATTCTGAAAGAATTGCGGTAGTTCCCACCAAAATATTGCGCCAAAAGACTTATGCTCCTTAGCTAAGGCAAGTGTGTAGCTCGCGGCACGCGGAGCGCAAGAACCCCAAGGGTCAGGCGGAACAAAATTCCCCAATAAACACCCTGAACATCCAAACACCAAACAAGGCTGGATATCGATCATGCTTCCAAAATGATCCTTTATCCCCCATAAGCCAATCCTCCTTGATACTCCCCAGGGAGTCTCAACCTCCAAACAAAAGTCCAATCATTATTGGCAAACAACACAAATTTTCGGGCTTAGGCTCGAACTACACCGGTTTTGATCCCATTTGGGTATGTAGGCAAAGGACCTCGTCCTTCCAAACCGACCAGGCAGACAAACACAAATTTTCGGGCTTAGGCTCGAACTACACCGGTTTTGATCCCATTTGGGTATGTAGGCAAAGGACTTCGTCCTTCCAAACCGACCAACCAAAAAACAAAACACAAAAAGAGAACCCAACTGTCATGAACACAACCACAAACAAAGACCGACTCTGCTCGGCACCCAACCAACATTATTTTATTCATGCATGCATATTTAAAACCATTCATACATATGCATTTCATTTCATAAATCATGCATCCTCAACAAGGATCCTCCAGTGAGTATCACATATTCACCAACATCCATCAACATTCAACCAGGGGCACCTATTTAGGGTAAGACCGCAGCTCGTTAGGAATCGACATTCAGAAGCAGTACCTGAATAAGATCACCTAGCTTAGGTATCGACCTCTAGAAGCAATACCTAGAGTAGATCACCTCCCCCAGTGTATCGACCTTCAGTGTTAGCGGCTGAATAAGATCACAGCTCGTTAGGAATCGACATTCAGAAGCAGTACCTGAATAAGATCACCTAGCTTAGGTATCGACCTCTAGTGACAGTGCCTAGAGTAAAACCTCCATCTTAGGTATCGACCTCTAGTGACAGTGCCTAGAGTAGATCACCTCCATCAATGTTCCACCTCTAGTGACAGTGCCTAGAGTAAATCACCATCCTTAGGTATCGACCTCTAGTGACAGTGCCTAGAGTAGATCACCTCCATCAATGTTCCACCTCTAGTGACAGTGCCTAGAGTAAATCACCATCCTTAGGTATCGACCTCTAGTGACAGTGCCTAGAGTCGATCGCCGCCATCAATGTTCCACCTCTAGTGACAGTGCCTAGAGTAAAACCTCCATCTTAGGTATCGACCTCTAGTGACAGTGCCTAGAGTAGATCACCTCCATCAATGTTCCACCTCTAGTGACAGTACCTAGAGTAAACCACTACCCTCAGGAATCGACCTCTAGAAGCAGTGCCTAGATAAGATTACCTTCATCCCCCAGTGGATCTACCTCCAGTGTTAGCGGCTGGATACGATCAACCCCTACCAACCCTTACATTTGCATTTCGCGAAGGACAAAATTCGGGTCCTTCTTTTGTACTTAATTGATCTTCGCAAAGAGTTCATGATATGCCCTCGGCACTCACGCACTCTATGCGAAGACACAATTAAGTAGGGGCAGCTGTAGTACCCTAATTTTGTCCTACGCATTTTAAAACAAAAATCAAAAAAAATCCAAAGAGGGGAAAAAAGTCAAAAGTCAACAAAAGTCAACAGAAAAGTCAACATTTCAAAAATGCTGACTTCGCAATGCGAAGCTCCCTTCGCACTGCGAAGTCTGCGATTTTTCTGCAGATTTTTGGTTTCTTGGATTTAATTCCAGAATTTGTTGCATATCATTTCCATAATTATTTTAGGTAGCATTCATGGCTAATTGGGCCAAGCAAAGCCAGAATTGAAGGACTTGCCATTAATGCCAAGGTTGGAAGCTTTTTCTTCCAACCTAGCATGTGACAAGCAAGTGGGCTTGCCCTTGGACAGCTCTAGTCCCTCCCAGGTGACCTGCTAACCACCACAAGGTTGCCAGCCACCTGCTTGAGGACTTTCCTCCTGCTTGCTGCCCCCAAAACCAGTCAAACCAGCTGGGTTTTTTCACTTGAAAAGCCATGATTGCTACTCTGTTTTTGCAGCAGCTTTTCACCCTCTCACACCAGCCATAAGTAGCCTTTTCATCCCTCAATCTCTGCACAATACAGTGCACGTTTTCATTTATCAACCATTGAGATTGCAAGGATTGATCCCCAAGCATTAGCCAATTGCAAATCAGCTTTGTTCTTCATCATTACCTTCTAGAATAAGTTGAATTTGTGGCTGAAATCAAGCTGGATCTTGCCCCTTGGTACAAGGCAGGGTTGCCTCTATCCATTAGCATTTAATGCAAAGGGATTCAGCTTAATCTTGGCCACAAATCAGCTGAATCAAGGGATTGTGTAATGATGACAAAGATTTGATCTTGGCCTATAAATAGGAGGCAATGCCCAAGGTTACACACACTGGTAAAAAACACAGAAAATACAGCATTCAAAGAGCAGAAACTCTACTCATTTTAGCTCACAAACCTCCACAAACAACCAGAAAAAAGCCAATCCACACAAAGCTTACAAAAGTTCAAGTTCATCACAAATCTTCAAAACCTTTGTGAAAGCCTTCAACCAAATCAAGTCAAGTGCAGCTGGAGCTTTGCTAAGGAGTTCTGTAAGTTTCTAAGCTCTCATCTTGCATTTCTAATTGTGTTTGCATAGCCATTTTGGCTCAAAACCTTTTGTCCTAAAAAACCCCTTTTGAATTTCAAAGAAATCCCAAGGTTTTCAAAACATCAAAATTGGTTTGTACAACCTTTTTCACCCCAAAAACTCAAAGCTTTTCACCCATCTATAAGGTCTTGAGTGTGTTCAGAAGTTGTTTCTGAACAAATGTTCAGAAACAGCTTCTGAACCCAAAATTTCGCATGCTTCGCAGTGCGAAGTCATGGTCGCAGTGCGACCATGACAGAACTCAGAACCTGAGTTTTTGTGTCAAACCAACCAATTTTTGAGGTTCTAGCCCCAGAGCTCAGAACCTAAGAGTTTTTAAACCTTTGTTCTTCAAGCCATAACAAGGTTTTTGCATGATTTTGGCAAAATCACAAGTTCGTATAACCATTTTGTGGGTAACTTGCAAAGCAAGTTATGTTCCCAAAATTTTCAAAACCACATGAACAAACAAGCTATGTTCAGCTTTTCAATCTAAACTTGAACAATGAATATTGTTCATGATGTCCAAAACTCAAAGATGAACATACACCGTTTACGTGCGCATTTTCGCAAAATGAGACGAACTTGCGCGTTTTTAGCAAATTTGCTAAACCTTCCCTTTTTTGGGTTTTCAAACCAAATGTTTTGACATACCTTGGGATTTCTAAAGAATTCAATCCAAAAATATGAATGAAAAAGGGATGGTGTGACGTATGTCTCTCCATCGCCCCGATTGTACGAATGCGTGACGTATGTCTCGACGCTCGGACAATCGTCATTCCCTTTTTTAACATGTACCACCCTATCCAAACCAAATCTTGGCCCCTTGTGGTCAATCTAAACCTTTTGGTCCCCCGTTGGCCATTAGACTCAACCCCTCGACTCGTTAGAGTCCACTCGGTCAATGTTCGACTCGTCCGAGTCCATTGTACCCGTTCTTGATCTCAGTGGATCAATCGAACAATCGCCCGACTCGTTGGAGTCCACTCGGTCAATGTTTGACTTATATGAGTCCATTGTACCTCCCTTGGTCCCATAGCGACCAATTCAACCCTCTACCCTAACGGACGTACCTTTTAACAATTCTAATGTGATTCGCGAACGAACGCTTAATAAGTCTCCAAGTGCGAGCATACAAGCTACGTTTAATCGCAAGAATTCGGTTAAAACATCGTCCAGTTAAAATCAACCAACACACATACGTTTTTCTACCAAAGAACTACGTATGCTTTGAATTCTCCGACTACCGGGAGATACGTAGGAGCAAGATCGACATCTTGTCAAGCACAATAATAATAAAAACTTTTTCTTCGTTTGTTTTTATCTCTTTCCCCCCCCTTTATTATATTTTTAACATAAATGAACATGCACGCAAAGTATAAAAAAACAATTCAAGCTTTAACCAAATAGAAGGTTCCCGTTGAGTACAACGGACGTGAGGGGTGCTAATACCTTCCCCTTGCGTAACCGACTCCCGAACCCGACAATGGTTGCGATGACCTAATCCTTATCCTCATCGTCAAAAGGGTTTTATTATCGTTTCCCTTTACAACAAAAAAAACTTAAGGGTTTATCAACGTTCCCTTTACACAAAAACTTTGGTGGCGGCTTCACAAAGGCACCTCCGAGCGTTCGAGGACGACCTCGGAGGATCTGCGCGTCTTTTTCCCGAGGAAAAAAACGAGGTGCGCACAACTTGCACATTAATGACGATCTTCCTGCTGCTAGAGCCTCTCAGTAGTTCTTGGCTAACTCCTGCTTAATCCTCGAAACCGGCCTGCTATAATCTGACAACAAATGATTCAATCTTTAATCCATACCCTTACCGGGGGTTTCCTTTACTTATCACTACGCTCGCAATCCTCATACCAAGCATCTTGGTGTCCCACGAAAAAAGAAGGTAACCTGTTCCATCTGTCCACTATTTCGCTTAATCCATAAACGAGTCTCTTATCCATCAGATATTTAAATCTCATCCGATCCACGTGCGCAAGTTCTTCCATCCTTACACACTATGTCCTTACTGGAATTCCAGAGCTTCCGATAATTAATTGATCATTCCTTATTCCAAGTCGCTGGGTTTTGTACCGTAATTCTTTACCTCTGTACCCTGAAGAAAACTCTATTCCACTTTAACTTTTCAAATTGCGGTTCCCGTTGAGATTTCAAAACATTCCTTAAAGTATTTCCATAGTTCTTTACTGTTCATGTCTCCTCGGAGAAGGCATCGTTCAATGATGCGTCCAACTAGTTAAGGTACCTGACCTTACTCTTTAATACCTCTTATATTCCTGAAACTTTGCCGTTAACTAGCTCAGTTACTTCACTATTAGGGAACCACCCTATGGCACAAAACACTTTGCCAAATTCGTCTTAGAATCTGACGTCTTAACCTTCACCCTTTGAACACTTCTTTCCTCCTTGGTCACATTCAGCTCTCGGATATTTGTCCTAACTGTCATATACTAGACTGAGTTGATCAGGCTCAACTAGACATGACATCTAGAACAACATCTGGAACCCAATGATTCCACTACTTTTATTGAATCTTAAATGACCCATGGCACGGTCTGAATCGACCTGCTCTGATACCAATTGTAACACCCATACTAACTTTAACTAGTATATTAGCATGTGCGTTAAATTGATACTGGATACATTTGAAAATTTCAATAATAATATTACATCACAACAGAATAATTACATGTTTACTCGTTTGTACAATAATCCAGTACTGTTACAATACTTTTACAAATGTTCATAAAGCTTCTGAGCTGGTACACAACGAGTAAATGCACTCCATCCAGTACCTCTATGAAGATCTTCGTCACGAACCTCTGACTAACCTGTAAACCTGCACCAGAAGGAATGGGATGAGACATAATGTCTCAGTGAGCTCTACCCAACCTACTGTTGGCAACCACAGGGAACCTAGGGTCACCATGCCTACCTTGGCAATTTAGGGGAATTCTAGAATCGCCAAGTCTTTAAACCTGCCTATGACTATAAGTCTTTCTGTAACTATAGCTTAGAACTGCCTATAACCCTTGCCATAACGGCCTATGACTATAACTATAATTGCCTAAATCCATAACTGTGATCATGTCTGTATCTATGACTTAGTGATCGAGGGGAAGACCTAGGATCACTTTCTGATAACTGACTATAACTATAACTGTATGATTCCTGTGACTATAACTGTAACTGTAACTTTAACTATAACTATAAAACATAAAACATGTACACAGTTCGATAGCAGTTTTATGTTAGCTGTTAGCGTTGAACAAACAATTATCTGAGTTCATTTTACGGAGGGCACCCCGGGTGGAGCAACCCCGAGATACGTCTCCCTATAAACCGGTGAAACTCCTATCATATCAGGCTAACACCGGACTCCCTATAAAACGTGTGGACAACCCTCTCGGAGAAGTCCCATCCGGCGAATCCCGGAGTCTGATGAACACGCCACTATAAAACGTGCAAGCACGCCAATGCCTTTAATCTTTAATTCTATAATTCTTTAACTTTAACGTATGAACATATAATCTGTTACTATAATCATATAACATTCCTGTAATCTATAACCTGTAACCTATAAAATCTTGGCTTATCGTTCTCATAAGCCACCTATAATTGTTGGAGAATCAACACTATGAACTTAAGTGAAACTATAATTGTTAAACCATTACTATTACTATTACCTTGTATCCTAAAGTGGATAAAACTATGAACTTATTCTTCATCCTATAACTCTTGTTTTCCTATCAAGGAATTCGGCATATCGTTGTCATATGCCGTCTTAGGATTATCTATTCAGTTAACCCTTATACTCATCATGCGTTGCTAATCCCGTGTTCATTTCATTCCGTATACGTTATATGCCCTCGGATATGCCCACAATGGTGTTTTTCTCATAAAATAAGGTTTTCATTGAAAAAGGTTATTAAAAGCCTTGCCTAACGCGTAAACAGTGCACAGAATGAAGCAGAACAGCCATGAAATGTCTGTTCAACTTCGCTCTGCGAAGTCTACTTCGCTTTGCGAAGTGTAGGCAGTGAGGCCTCGCCAAACAGTAACTCTGAGTTCGCACTGCGAACTTGTCAGCACAGGAATGGCTCAAAACTTGCTTTTTTCACCATTTTTGACATATTAAGGCATACCCAATCATCATAACAGTATAAGGAATGAATTACAAGTATAAATTGAATGATTAAGGCATAATTAAACAAAGGATTAGCAACCAAAAGGATTAGGGTACCAATTTACTAACTTTGATCAAAATGAACAAAACTCAACATAACTCACAAAATGGGTTCTAAAACCCCTAGGAGCTCACCTCAAACTTGATTGGTGCTGGTTTAACCTTAAGCTTCAAACTCTAGCTTGATCTCTTCTCAAAACCCTAGCTTTTGCCCCTTTTTCCTTCCTTTCATCCTTGCTCCTTTTACTTCCAAATTGGCTCATGAGTCACCAAAGTGTGCTTGCAAGCTGATTTAGGGCAAGATTAGAGGTTAGAGGTAGATGATTGGTGAGGAGAGGGAGTGGCGTGGGAATAGAGAGAGAAGGAGAGGAAACTTGTGATTTTTAGAGAAAGAAAGAGAATGAGAAATGAGGGAAAATTATCTTTTTTTTCCCTTTTTATAAATCTAAACACGGCAATTACCAAATTGCCCTTCCCAAAATATCTTTAATGCATCGTCTCAAAACTGATAAATACTTGGGTCATAAGCGGGATATTACAGTAACCATCTCTCGGTCAGCTCTTCATGTATAATCATTAAAACATTGTAGAAACCCTACTAAAAACATGCCCAAAACAACTGAAGTTCACACATTAACCACTTGTGGCAACTTCAAAAACAATTATGGCTTCTGGAGGTCCACATCTTCCATATACTGAATCCACTGATGATTCGAGTCTCGTTTACTTTCCCTTTTATCCTTATCCGCAAGGATTTCATACTTATACTCTTTTTCTGAGACAACTTCGGTCTCTATTGTCTTACCATATCTCTTAGGTTACGTTCGAGTTCCTCCAGTTAACTGATCTTGAACTTCAAAACCTTATCATTACCTTTTGATTCATTCAGCAACTCGTTACTACATTAACAACTCAAAATCTGATTCTATTACCTGAATGATCCTCCATTAATAATAAGTAATTCCCATAGGTCTTCTCGACTATTGACTTCTTCACATGATTCTTAACAATCTAAGGTCTGTACTTCCTACCATCTTCGAAAGCAGACCAACATAAGGTGATCACTTCCAGCTTTTTAGAATCATTGTGTATGGAAACCCATCGATTGAACATAAAACTTCTTATATTAACCACAATCTTAACTTTCGTACTGGCGAAGATCTTCCTGTTAATAAAGCTTCTAAATAAATCTCGGCTGAAATTCCGATTATTTCTCAAAATACTGGTCTACTCTAATCTTGTGTTATTCTGAACTTACCTTCTTCATCCAATCAAGGGAATTCGACTTTGTTCGTCCATCAGTGCACTAAATTCCAACAACTTACTATTTATTATCCAACCTTCATTAAGTAAAATTCCAGTCTAGCTTAGCTCGTTTCCAATCTTCCTACTATTAGGACACATCTGAACATCTGATTCACGCTCCGTTATGCAACATATCTTATTATCACCACTTATTCATCTGTCTTAGTTCTTAGGTTGCATACCATCTTCTCTTCTTAATTCCCAAATCTAGCATTTATGGTTCGGGAGGTGCGGCTGATCTGATGGGGTTAAACTTACTTGCGATTCATGCTCAAAGACCACACTTGAGTGGTTAGCTTCATTTGTCCAAATAATTCACTTAATCCATAATTAATTCCCTTAACTATCTTGACATTAAAATCTCATCCGATTCGAGTTCGATTCTTCAACACTCTATCTTTGCTGGGAGTCTAGAGGTTTCAAACCGATCGATAATTCCTCATTTCGAGTCTCTAGGTTTGGTACTGCAATTCCTTAACTCTGTACTCAGAATTGTTACTTAATCCACACCTCACTTTAACTTCTCAAACTGCGGTTCCTGTCAAGGTTCCACGTCATTCCTTAGAGTATTCCATGATTCCTTAATCCTTATGTCTTCCGCAGACGAGGCATCGTTCAACGGCGCGTCCAACTTGGTTGAGGTGCTTCACCTTTCTCTTAAATATCCCTTATATCTCTGAAACCTTGCCACTAACAGGCTTCGTTGCTTTGCGGTTTGATGGCCACCATTTAGCATTGGTTACTCCTTCGCCAATTCCATCTTAAAATTCTGTCACCTTAATCTTCGCTCTTCATAAACTTCATTCCTCCTTGGTCACAATCAGCTCTCAGACATTTATCCTAACTGCCATATACTAGATTGAGTTGATCCGGCTCAACTAGATGTGACCTTTAGAACAACATCTGGAACCCAATGATCCCACTACTTATATTGAATTTTTATTGACCCAAGGCACGGTCTGAATCGACCTGCTCTGATACCAATTGTAACACCCATACTAAATTATCTAGAATATTTAGCATGTGTATTATTCTGATACCGGATACATTAAAATTTTCAATAATAATATTAATACAATACAATACAATACAACTGAACGAGTACAATTGGCTCGTTAATACAATTATCCAAATATCATAGAATACACTTTCATATACATATATAATCTGACAACCTCCTGAGCTTTTCCATGACGAGCAACTGCACTCCATCCAGCGTCCTCCTGAAGAATATCATCATGAACAAATTGCTAACCTGTAAACCTGCACCAGAAGGATTGGGATGAGACATAATGTCTCAGTGAGCTCCAGCCCAACCTACTGTTGGAAACCACGGGGAAAACCTAGGGTCGCCGTGCCTACACTTGGCAATCTTGGGGATTCCTACGATCGCCATCATTCTCTACATATTTCGCGATCAAGGGGAAACCTAGGATCGCTACATGTCTTAATCATATGCTTAACATAATCTCGTCTTAAACTTAAACTCATACTTAGTGATCTGGGGACATCCTATGATCACTTTCTTTCTCCGCTGACTACTCATCATATTCTCATAATAATTTCATAAGTATTAATATACATCATTCTTAATCATAAGGTTAGTAAGTCAGCGTTGAACAAACAATAATTATCTGAGTTCATTTTACGGAGTGCATCCGGGTGGAGTAACCCCGAAGTACATCTCCCTTCTTACCGGTGAAATTCCTATCATATCAGGCTAACACCGGACTCCTCTTTCTTTGTGTGGCTGCCCTCGCGAGCGGTTACTTCACCACCCCAGCTGCCATTTAAGGTGGTACTTCACGGGGACCCCCTATATTCTAACTAGCGAGACTACAGGAGACACATTAACTTTCTTGACTTGGATGTGTAGCTGCCCTCACGAGCAGTAACTTCACCGTTCCAGCTGCCATTTAAGGCGGTAACTTCACCGGAACCCCCTGTATACTAACTAACGAGCCTACAGGAGACACATCTAGTCCTTTAATTAACTTGTTCTTATTCTTTATATATATATATACACACACATATAACTTATAACTTATGCATATCTGATGCATTCTTCAAGTAAATCATTCTTAAATAATTAACCTATGAAAAGGTTCTTAACTTTGAATATTAAATCTTTCCTTGTGCATACGCACACTTAATTGAGTGCATCTTAATCATGCTATCTCAGGTGCATTCTCATTCTCATTAATTCTTATCTTAAGTACTTGTAAGTACGTCTAATACTTTACTATAAGCTTTTGCATATTTAATGCATTCCTTAAGGGAACCAACTTCCCAATACTTAACATATGAGTATAGGATCATAGGCTTATCGTTATCATAAGCCACTACTTGATTGTTGGAAGTATTCCCATACCCGTCTAAACTTTGCCCTCACAATTCTAAATAATTCTAAGTTATGATACATTCCTTGTTCCCTATAATTACCTCCCTTTGGAAGCCTCTTCGATGAGTTAAAATGGTGTTTAATCATTCTTAAGTGTTTTTGGAGAAAACAGATGTGAAAAACCTCGCCTACACGCATCAGAACACCCAAAACAGCTAAGCTGTCATGGGCTGTCCTGATGTGGTCGCTATAGCCACGGCCTGGTAGCTGCAGGGACCGTAGGCAGAACCCAAAACGTGCCTAGTCGCTATAGCCACGGGCTGGTCACTGAGCCTTTCTTCTTGCTTTCTTGACCTCAATGACCCAAGAATCAGAAATTGAGCTTGCTTGCATAAGGATTAGGCAAGGCATGATAATTAAATGAGTGGATGAAGTTTGAAGAATAGCCATGGGAAGGAGGAAGGTGGCGTGGGAGAGTAGAGGAAGAGAGAAGAAAATTCTAGAGAGAAGGAAGAATGAGGAAAGTGAGGGAAATTTTGGGGTATTTGGCTTTTATAGCCTAAGCCTCAAAATTACAAAAATGCCATTCCTTAAGAAATATCTCTGATACATCGTCTCAATACTGATAAATATTCAAGTCTTAAGCGGGATATTACATGAATATTGTCGATACTTGTTCTTTCTAATTAGGTGGTTCTTGTGTGTAGTACGAGATGGCGGGAAGGAATGATGCAGCGATTGCAAATGTTATGACCGTGATGGCTCAAGCATTGGCTCAGGAGAATGCGGCTATGCTGGGACATCAGAATCAGAATGGAGGGGCGGATGAGCATCGTTTGGATAGGTTCATGGGGAACAATTCTCCTACTTTCAAGGGAAGGTATGTCCCGGAAAGTGCACAAGTTTGGCTGCAAGGGATTGAGAGGATCTTCAGGGCTATGGCGACTACTGATGAGCAAAAGGTCTGTTTGGCGACACACATGTTGGCGGAAGAAGCTGAGTATTGGTGGATGAACACTCGTCAGAGAATGGAAGCTAGGGGTGCTGCTATCACTTGGGGAGCATTTAAGGAGGAGTTTTTGGGAAAGTATTTTCCGGCTGATGTGAGGAGCAAGAAGGAGATCGAGTTCCTTCTAAGGTGGACGCACTTTTCAATAAATTTGATAAATTAAATTTAAGTGTTGTCCCACCTTCTCCTTCTAGTCCACCTTGTGAAATATGTGGTGTCATGGGCATGCGGGTGTTGAATGCCAACTAGGTGTGGCTGCTGAAAGTCCAGAGCAAATTAATTTTGCTCAATATCAAAGGAACAACCAAAACTATGCTTTTAAAAAATCCTTATGGACAGCAAGCAGCACCACCTGGCTTCGCAAACAACAATAAAGTCCCTCAAAAATCCAACTTAGAACTCTTGCTGGAAAATTTCATTCTAACTCAAACTAAGCAAAATCAAGAGTTTAAGAACCAAACCGGATTTTTGAACGACTCTCTCACGAAACTATCCACAAAAGTTAATTTGATTGCTACCCACAGTAAAATGCTTGAGACCCAGATTTCTCAAGTAGCCCAACAAGTGGCCTCTTCCTCGAAAACACCCGGAATATTTCGAGGCCAGCCATAAACCAATCCTTAAGCCAAAGTTAATGTTATTACTCTTAGGAATGGTAGGCAATTAGAGGAACCTCAAAGCAAGACCAATGAGGTTAAGGAAGATAGTGAGAACTCTAGAACTTAGGGAATAGTTGAGAAACCAGCTGTGCAAAATAAGCCAAAAATTCCGTTCCCACAAAGGCTAGTTGTCGCGGTGATTTTCGGAGATCAAGCTATTGATTAGCGTTGACTCACTAATTTTATTTCACGACTGAACTTTTAATTTTTTAAATGAAAAGTGGAAAAAAGTTCTAAATTACCACATTTTAAAAGATTAGGGTTCGGGGGTTAGTTACGTTTAGGGAAGGTGTTAGCACCCTAAACGTTCGTAGTACTCTACGAGAACCTCTTGATTTTATTTATTTATTTTGGCTATAACTTGCTTATTTATTTTAAGAGAAAGAATTAAAGTAGTGAGAAAAGAAAAATGTTTTTTTGTATTTTTTATGATTTGGAAGGACAGAGTCCTCTGCCTACGTACCCGTGAGGGATCAAAACCTCGTAGTTCGGGGTAAAAATGCCGTTTGATTTGTTTTGGTGTTTTTTATTGGTTTTAAAAAAAGTTTTTAAAAAATAAAATAAAGGCCAAGTGGCGAAATGAGATTGGTTGGTGTTTTTTAATTTTGAAAATGATTAAAGTGTTATTAAGGTGGATTAATGGTTGTTTAAAGAAAATAAAAGAAAAAAAAAGGGACACTTGATTGAAAATCAAGGTTTATTTAGAAAAATATTTTTTTGTGATTTTTTATTATTTGCATGTTTTTGTTTTTTTTAATATTTACCTAAAACTAAAAAACATAATAAAAAGCTAAACGCGAAGAATTTTTTCGTGGTGACGTTGGATAACCACGAAACCCTTTTGAAATTAAGCTAACCTAATTTTTTTGTATTTTTTATAAGGCGAAATAAAATAAAATAAAAATAAAAATAAAGGACATAAAGCGAAATAAATAAAGTGAGTGTCAGTGCAAATTCTCATTTATATTTACATCGTACCTAAATACATTCTAAAAAACGAAATAATAAATAAAGGTAAAATTGCAAATGCAACAAAATAAGTATGCTAAAATAAAACAAAGAAGTAAAAATGCATGAAATAAAAGGAAAATAAAAATAAAAATAAAAATGCATGATGTGCTAAAACTAAAGGCATTAAAATAAAATGCATGAGAATAGAAGGACTAAAATAAAAATAAATGCAAGAAATGGTAAAAAAGAAATAAAAAAAGAAAGGGGGGTGCAGAAAGGAAAAAAGGGGGTGTGAGAAGAAATTGAGTAGAAAATGGGGAGGAAAGCAGATTGGGCCGTGTGGGCCTAGGCTTTTGGGTTGCAGAATTGGATTGGTTATAAAACAGAAAAATCAGAACAAGAACCACTTTTCTCTTCTTCCCCTCTCTCTACACCTTCTTCCCTTACTGTTCCTCTCTGACCTCTCTCTATTTTCTGGCCACCGGAGATGAATTCCGGCGCGGTGGTCGGCCAGCCAAAGTGGCGGCGCCACCGCGCCGGAGAAGAAAAACTTCTCCTTTTTTTAAAAAAATTTGCTTTTCTTAAATACTTTTCTCTCCTTTTCTCAAAAATTAACTTAGTTTTTAAAGAAAAATTCGCACAAAGCCTAGATCTAAGTTAGAAATTTTTTCGAAAAAAATCTACCTCTTCTCCTTCTTGTTTTGGCTTCGGCTTAGGGTGTTTGAGGGTGGTGATTGGCCGATTTGGTTAGGGTCGTGTGTTTTGGGTGGCTGTGGAGGGTGGTGTATGGCCGCGTGTGTGTGTTGGTTGCGTGTGAGTGTGTGTTTGTGGAGGAGGAGGAGCTGGCTGTGTTGTTGGTTTTCGTGGGTTGTGGTCGTGTTTGGAAGAGGTGTGGCCGCGGGTGGTGTTTGTGTGTGTGGTTAGGAGGGCTGATTGTGGGTGTATGTTGGTGAATGGCTGGGTTTGCGTGGCTGTGCTGTTGGTTTTCGTGGGTTGTGTTTTGATTAAGGTGGTTTGGAGGTTTAAGGGTGGACGTGAATGGATGTCTGTGTGTGTTTGGGGTGAAGGCGTGGCTGGTCGCGTTTGTGGGTTGTGGGAGAGGAAGTTAGGGAGGCCGTGTGGTGTGGTGAGGGAGCCGTGCGGTTTGGTTTTGTGATTTGGGGATGGATTGTTGTTTGGTGTTGTTTTGCTGTGATTTTGAGTTTCGCTTGTTCGTGGATTGTGGTTTCCTGATGAATTTGTGATAGTCCCCCTGATTGAATTCTGAAATGCCTCCTTTTAATCAAACAATGCAGTCAATGATAATCAAAACAAATGATGGACAATAAAGCAGTTTAATTGACACATTAAAACAAAAAAAGTCTCTGATCCAAAGTCTCCTCTAAAAGTCAGATGTTTAAAAAAGGTAAAAAAATAAAAAAGGAAGAAAAAATTAATAATAAAAATGCTAAATAAAAATGACAAAAAATATTTAAAAGAATAAAAATAAAGATAGAAATAATAATAAAAAAACAAAAACCAAAAGACGGACTCGAATGAAATAAAAAAAATGAGGTATATTAAAATACCTCTCTTGTCGAAATTTCGTTTGAGACGACGAAAAATTCCGAACTGAAAAGACGAGTAAAAAAAAGAAATTTTAGGTCAAAAATTGGGGTATGACACTAGTCAAGCCTAACTTAGACGCGCAATTTAAAAAGTTTGTTGATCTATTGAAAAAGATCTACATTAACATTCCTTTTGTTGATGCCCTGTCTCAAATGCCTCTTTATGAAAATTTTTTGGAAGATATTTTGTCTAAAAAGAGAAAAATAGAGGACGATGAGACAGTGGCATTGACAAACGAATTTAGTGCAGTTCTTCAATACAAACTGCCGCCTATGCTTAAGGATCCTGGCAGCTTTTCTATTCAGTGTGTGATTGGAAATGAGAATTGAGAGAGCCCTATGTGATCTAGGGGCTAGTGTGAGCTTATTGCCTTTGTCGCTCTTTAAAAAGTTTGGCATAGGAGATCTGAAACCTACTAAAATAACCCTGCAGTTGGCCGATAGATCCATCATACACCCTGCCGGAATTCTTGAGGATATACCTATTAAAGTAGGACAAATCTATATCTCAGCAGATTTTGTAGTGATGGATATGGAGGAAGATTCACATATCCCTATTCTCTTAGGAAGAACTTTCTTGGCCACTGTTGGTGCGGTCATAGATGTGAAGAATGGGAAGTTAGCTTTCCATGTACGGGATGAGAAAGTGGAGTTTGAGATTGCTAAGTTAATGAAAAATCCCTCGATTGAGGATTCGTGTTTCATGGTCGACGTAGTCGACCATTGCGTGAAAGAATGCTCTATAGCATCAACTGCATGCAATGGTCTAAGGGACCCAAATTAATGATTCATTTTTTATCGTCAAGCTAGTGACGTTAAAAGAGCGCTGTGTGGGAGGCAACCCACGGTTTTATGCTTTGCTAGTTTTGTTTCATGCAGGTAAAAATAAAGATTTGAAAATGCTTGAAAGAGATATGGTTGGAGTGTGGGAAAATTCTGATCCAAAGTAATTGCAAAAAGTTGAGAAAATTACACTTTCAATAAACCTGCATAACACGCACAGCCGTGCCATCCTGGCGCACGACCGTGCATCCTACCAGCACATACATCCGTTCCAAAACAGAAACAACACACACAGCCGTGCCATCATGGCGCACGACCGTGCGCACTCCCAGCCATTATAAAACTAATATTTTAGGTTTTCTCCCATTCTAAACAACAGACCTTCATCTCCTCAAACCTCAACTCCTAACCTCCCAAAATCCCATAAAAAAAACTTCATGGAAAAAAACCAATTGCAACCCAATTCTACAAATTCTCATCATCATCAAAGCTTCTCAAACATCAAAATCGAAAAATCATTCATCAACCATAAAATCCACCAAAACCCTAACCCTAACCCAAACCCAAACCCTAAAACCAACAAAAACTCCACAAAAACCTACCCAAACAAATCAAGAATAAACCTCAGTGACAAACACCCAAAAACAACCCCTATATGACAAATTCAAACCCAAATTTGATCAATTTTAGCAATAACTTTCAAGGGCCAAATAAGCAAAATGCCAAATAAGTAAAATAAGTAAAATTTCGGGAGTTACTCCTGTTGGAAGCCATTGGCAACCATATAATTTTACTTGCTTGAGCATCAGCTTCTATGGCTCAAGGAAAGAAAGGAGAGGAAGCCCACACTTTACAATCATTGTTTTTTGTGTTTTGCAGATTAATAAAGGGGAAGCCACAAGAAGAATAAAATTCCAGGCTTAATCAATGTGAGCTTTCCTACCCCTTTCCCTTTTGGTTTCTTTAATTTTGAACCATTGAGGACAATTCCTGTTTGAAGCATGGGGGGGGGTAAATAAATTAGCTAGTTTTATTTTGTTATTTTTCAATTAGTTTTTTGTTTTTAGTGTATGTTTCAATTCCCCTTTGTTTGAATAATTGTTTGTCTTGTTAAAGGGAAAGACATGTAAGCAACAAATTCTTAGTGTATGTAAAAAAAAATTTGTTTTAAAAAGGCTAAAATTCTTGTTGTGTTTGTAAAATAAACCCTTTTTGCTTCAAAATCATCCACTAAACCCATACTTGCTTCATTGTGAATTTCTCTTTTGAGAAAAAGCACAAAGTTGCAGACTTTGAGTAAGTGTGCGAAGTGGTATTTTAAGGAACGATGTCTAAGTTTAACGGTAAATTTGTCCTCAAATATTTCAAACAAAAAGTAGTATAAGCTAGTGTGGGGAAATAAAAAGGTCAAAATAAGGTGTAAATAAATAAAAAAAGGGTCAGAGAGCATTAAAAATAAGAGGCATTGACTTGGGTTGGTATGACTCGCCATCACTAACTTCCCAGGAATGATATGTTTGATCTTCAAATGAAAGATGCCTTTGCAGTTCCCCACAAAAATCAAATAAACACCATGGTAACTAAATGACCTAGAAAAATTCCCACCTAGTTTGTATGAAATGGAAGTGAAAGTTTGTCGATTTGTTTACTTTTAGGGTTAGAACTTGTTTTCCTCATAATACCTCGTTGCACAGGAGCAATAAAAAGTTGGACTCCACACACACTCACTTGAATCTTGGGTTGAAAAATCTAAATTGGGCATTAGGGTAGAAATAATAAGCACTTCAAGAACAAAGCCTTTAAAAAGAACAAAAATCTGCAAAAATTGTTTTTACTTTGACTTGTGTTGCTGAAATACCTTGTCTTTTGCTTGAGGACAAGCAAAGATTCAAGCTTGGGGGAGTTTGATAAGTCATAATTTATAGTTCTTTTAGTGTTTCTTTTTATGCAAGTTTAGTCGTTTTTTCCTTATTTTCTTGAGCTATTTTACTTCAGTAACTTTGTTTTTCTTTTTAGGCAAAAATAATGATGAGCAAGCACTTTGGAGCAAAATCATATAAAGCCGGGCAAGAAAAGTTAAGTTTCAAGGCAAAAGTGAGATGGCACGGCCGTGCCATCAATTACACGAACCGTGCGCCCATCCTGAGTAGACCGTGCCATTCTAGGCAGTGGGATCACGCACGCCGTGCGCTCAGAGAGCATTGTCGTGCGCCTATCCAGTTCTTCAGATTCTGGCATTTTGGAACTTGGCACGACCGTTCGCCCATATGGCACGGTCGTGCGCGCTATGCAGTCAGAAATAATGATTGAAAACTCTTGGGTTTTGCCAATTATTGCTGTCTAATTCGTGGTTAATGCTTTGCCTAAGGCTTTAGGCTATAAATAGGGCTCTAATCAGAGTTGTTTCTCATCTTGGAATGAGTGTAAAGTAACTATAGTGAGATTGTAACTCTAGCTTGTTCTAAGCTCAAACATTTATAAAATTTCTGCACTTTTACAATTCTTTGCAATTTACTTTATTGTTCTTTACATTTCTGCACTTTACTTTTTCGCAAATTTACAATTCCTGTCATTTACATTCTTGTCTTTACAATTCATGCAATTTATATTTTGTCAAATGTTTACAATGAACTCTTGTGAGTAGACTTGTCTATTCTTGGGATTGTTGGAAAAATCTAATGACTAGATCCTAATCAAACCAAACCTAGACTCTATTTTATATAAAAACCATTTTCCTATCTAATCTCATCGTTTTCTAAACTCAATAGCAAGTGTTGAACGAAGTACCGAACGAAGAAGTTCAATAACTACTATTTCATCATTTCAAATATCAAGTGAAGTATCGAACAAAGAAGCTTGATATTGGAACAAATGAGATTAGACAAGGTGTCACAAAGCTTGATGGCAAAAAGACCAAATGAATAGCTTTGTGAAACCTTGAGGCCATAAGACTCGCACTTAATGGGTCTCATATAGCAATCAACCATGAGAATAGGCGTGGTTGCTATTAAGATACATTCATGTAGCTCGAAAGAGACCATGAATTACCTTAGAGAGTCTTGCCTTTGGAAAATGGATCCAATATAAAATAGAGACAAAGCTTGACCGATTATTTTCTGTCATTAGATATACCAATAAATCCCAAGTCACTTTTTATTATATTGAATCAAAACCAAATATTTTCCAAACTCAAAATTTTAACTTGTTCAGCTAACATACTCTGAAAATATAATCGGTTATTACTAAACTCCCTGTGGATTGATATTTTTATTACGCGATATTAACCATGCACTTGCAGTAACGTATCAAGTGTCAATCTGTTTATGTTTGTTTTTTAGAAATATTAATCCATCTTCTGCACTATGTTGTCATTTCAAGGCTTTGTGTTAAGAGTCCCACATCGGATAAGAGATGGTCTGGCAATGTGTTTATAAGTGGGGACAAAATTTCAAACCCTTGCCTCAGAAACATGTCTGGCTTTTTATAGATTTTAATTTTGTAACGTAAAAATCGTGCCCCGATGTCAAGAAATTGTGACACGATTTGGCATTAACTTCAGCATTGATCCAGACACTCCTCAAAATCGTGGACCGCTTTGAAGAATCTATGGCCCAATTTTTTTTCCAAGAAGAATTGCCACAATTTACCTCAAAATTGTGTCCCGATTAACATAAATCGTGGCCCAATTTGATGCTTCCATTGGTTCTTGTTTTCGGTCTTTTCAGTCTCATATACACTAAAGTTCAACTGAAATCTACTGGAAATGCATAAAAACAACTAATAAAATGATGCATGACCTAGTGTCATCACATGCAAAACACATTTTTTAGGTAAAAATAATTATGTAATTTTCATAATAAATTATGATTTTTCATGCAAAAATATTTTTGTGTAAAATCACATTTAAATAAAATTCATTGTGAGTGTGTGATTTATTTTCATGAGAGCTTTTTAACCAATTGGAAAAAGTCCTAATACAAATAATAAAAATCCATGACTTGAGACTTGATAACTTAAATTTCTTTTTCGCTTTTTGCATCGTTGTTCTTTTATGACTTCTTTTGTCGATCATCAAAACACAATAACCATGTCAAAGCATATATTCCCACTTGACACTTGGCTTGTTACATGTATTCCTCATGATTCATTACACTTGGTTTATTGCATGGGTAACATTTGGCTTGCTGCATGTATGATCATATTGACACTTGACTTGATTCATGTATTCCTCATGAGTCATGACACTTGGTTTATTGCATGGGTAACACTAGATTGTTACATGTATTCCTCTTGACACTTGACTTGTTGCATGTATTCCTCATGTGTCACAACACTTGGTTTATTTCATGGGTAACACTTGGCTTGCTGCATGTATTCCTCTTGACAATTGGGTTGTTGCATGTATTCCTCAAGAGCCATGCCACTTGATTCATTGCATGGGTAACACTTATCTTGTTGCATACATTACTCTTGACACTTGGGATGCATTTTAGGCGCCCAAGGATACAAATGACAAGGTCTTTTTGCTGAAAGACAAAAAAGGGTAGAGTTGTCATTTTATCATTTTGAGATGCTAGAGTTTTGGTGCCAATGAACAAAACAATGTAAAATTGTAGGAAATTCTTAGGGTTTCATAACATAACTTTCAACCTTTTATATAATTAAGATTAAGATAAGATATAAATCTATCATTTCAATCGATGGTCGATGAAACCCTGATGCGATATGTAGCACCACTTCACTTCAGATCAAATTGGTGGTGTCCAGTGTTTGAATGTTTGAGGTTAGATTGCATGTGTCATTTTCTCAAATTCAAATAAATTAAAGGTGGATTTTTTTCACCCTAAAATCAAGGACCAAAATGACTATTACAAGAACATATTTAATATGGAGCTATATTTCAGGGACTAAAACAAAAATCAAGGACCAAAAGTAAAAAAATGTTATTTTTGAAAGGACTAAAAAAAATCATGGGGACTGAAAGCAAAAAATGGTATGCTTATATGAACTAAAAACAAATTTAAACCTTTTAAAAGAAAGAAAAATTTTGTAACTATTGTACAACTTGTCGCTCAAAACATTTATTTTGTATGTAAAACTCTATTGCGGTTGTTCTTTTGATATAATTCAAGCAGATAAATATAATTATTTTTTAGGGAAAATAAATAGAATTCTTATTTGATATAATAACTTATTAGCTAGCTAGAACCTATAAATAGTTTTATTTAAATATATGCTTTTATTTTCACTAATTAGTCATTTTCACAATCTCAACAAGTACATGAAAAATATGATTAAAAGTGTACATTTTAAGTTTGACTACATACCTCAATCCAATCGTCAGTTCGCGACCATTCTTCAACATCCAAATTTTGAATCCATTCAACGTGGCCATTCTTCAACATCCCATTTGTCAATCCATTCAAATGAAAGTGTTTTAGGCGTCTAGGCTTCCTTGAAGATGTAGTATGCGAACTTACAGTCTAAACCCATATTTTGTTAGAAATGTATTAGTAAAATAATAAAAATATATTGATAAATTATAAGAAGGTCATGATTATTACCTTTTGAAAAAAAGACAAAATCATGTCATCATTTTTGCGCACATTTTTACTCATATTTAATCAAAGAAATCACAGTCGTTGAAAATTATCATAAAAAATGATAAAACAAAGCACACCAAATAAGAAGTAGAAATATAAGACGTCATTGATGATTTCCTTTCAATCACAATTGTGATGATACTCCATGAGTCAGGTTTTGGTTCGACGCTCATAGATCTAGTAGAGAAAAACAACATAAGATCAATAAGAGAAAATAAACTCAAAAATAAAAAACATTAGTGAAAGAAGATATTAATAACATAGAATTTTTCGTATATATATATGAGAAAACAACCTGGGTTGAATAAATTCACATTTTATGTATCCCCCGATCTCTAGAATATCATCATAATCAATTCAATAACTTAATAACATATATTGAATATATCTTTTTTATGAACGAGCGATGGATAGACAGGGAAAGAGTAATTTTTCAACTCTATGCAAATGCAAGAAATACTGATAGATAGAGTGACCCTGATAAAAGCGTCGTTTGTCCTCACTATTTTTGCCAAAGAGGTGAGTGCAGCCGCTTTTATAAGGGGTTAACCTATTGATAGGTTAAAATTAGGTTAATCATGGGTGGACACACATACGGGTTTGGGCCCAAAAGCCCAATCCAGTCTAAACCGTGGATTGCATTCTATGAACCAATTTTGACTGAAGGTTAATTATAATTCAAGTTTTACTGAAAAACCACGTTTTTAATTAATTCCGTTAAAAAATTACTTTGAAAATATAAATATAAAAATTGCACATAATTTTTTATTTATATATATATATATATATATATATATATATATATATATATTGTAGGTCGAGAATTGAAAAGAAAGCTGAAAAATGCTTTGCAAAAAAAAAAGACCTTTCTTCCACCCGTAGCATCCACAAACCTGAATCACCACCAAACAATGCTTCCTTTCACCATCACCAATTCTATGAATCTTGTGTTAATCCCTTGGGCTTGTCTTAAATCACAACCGAGAGAAAAAGATCATATCATCAAGAAACAGAGTCAAGCTAAAACGCTTTGTCAAGACTTGAATAACGTTTGTGAGATATATAGAGCTAAATATAATGACAAGATTTGAAACATAGTCTAACTAAAACGTTTTATGAGGACTTAAAACAGATTCAGTTGCCTCAACCTTGTGTCAAAGGTGACAAGATTTATGTAATTATATGCATACAAGCATAATCTTCATGGTCTCATAATTTGGCCGCATGGTGGAAAACCTTTGAAGATAGATGCCTTATGAGCTAGGTTAATTCCATTTGGAAGTCATTGAGCAAGTAGGGAGTGACATCTCTTGGTAAGGGTTTACATGAGTTTTCCTTTTCTCCCCTAGAAGATGTTCAAAGTATTATATAGACTGGATCAGACAACATTATCCTTGGTTTCCTTAAACTCTTTGCTCGGAGTTGTGACTTTAACCCTGGCATGCAACAACTATCCACACCTCAGATTTGAAAAGTTGATTGAAAATATGGTTAAACACAGATCAAATTATATATTCCTAAAATCTTCAAAAATATGTTCGGATTATATAATCCGAACGACAGTATTTTCAAAATTGAGTAGGGCGTGTGTGAAGAGATTATATTGGGAAAGGAAAGAACTTATTATAAATGAATATTAGTATCATATACTATGTTTCATCATCAAAAGGAGCATAAGAAATAGATGCATAAGTGTCCTCGTTCTCATTCTTCTCCCTACGTTGTTTCCCAAAAAGAAAAGAAAAGTAAAATGGTGGGCATTGTCGTCGACCATCAGCTTCACGCCGACCATATCATTTACATTGTCAACTTGTATGACACTAGTATCACTGTTACAGTTACTTCTGTCACCTCCTTTAGTGAAAACTTGATCGAAATAGAGCTCCTCCTTCGTAGCGATGTCTACCCCAAGTCTACCTTCATCGTGAACTTTTCCATCCATCCCGAGGTAAACACGTAGAAGTTCTGCGTTGGTGATCACTGCCTCATTTTCCAGCTCACTCGCGCAAATACCATACCGACTTGTATCCTTGAGTTCATGAAGAATCGTTTGATTTGATTCCCATGGTTCAAGAATCTAACGTATTCACAAGATTTGAATTCGTCGAAGCACGCATTAGAGATGTACATGGATCATGTTGATCTCACACAGCGGGAGCAACAATTCCTGAATGACTCGGTGGATAAGATAGTTCAAAAATGTCTTGGATTCATGGTGCAACATAAAAGAGGTTAGGACGAGCAGTTGGGGCATAGAATGTCTTAGTGATGAACATAGGATGGGAATTGAAGGTTTGGCGTTGGTGGTGCACTGTGGCAGAGCCCCTTTAGGGCTCTGGTGGGCCACATCCCACTCTACTAAAAAAATTATTTTTTTTATGGGAGAAATTACTAATATCTTTCTCTTTTAAACAAAATTAACTTGTGGTCCACCTTCTTTTCCATCAGATTACAGATTACGCTTACTAACACACTTTCTAGTTACTTGAAATGTGTAGATAATTAATTTGATTTTTTAAGGTATGTAATTTAATATTTTGATTGTTAACATTCACTACAAGAAAACATGATTTTAGCCTCAAAATTTAGCGTCGGCCACCGACACCGACGCTAATAGCGTCCACTTAGAGTCGGACTAACGCACTCTACAACAATTTCTAATTTCCCTTTATTTTTAAAAAAATGTAGAGTCGGCCCAGCCGAGGCTATTATTTTTATTGATAAAAATTTAATTTTATAAAAATTAAACCCGTCACACACACTTTCTCTCTGCACTTTCTCATCTCATCTTTTCCAAAACTCTTCTTCTCCCCCACAAACCCATCAACGCCTCCCTCATTTCTCCTCCACCCTAAGCACCCAAAATGTTTTTCTCCCAAATCTTTCACACTCAATTGTGCCTTTCCCATTTCCACTCTTTATCCTTTTATCAATTTAGAGAATCAAATTTTGAAAAATCTCAGATCTATAGATCATAGAAATCAAAGTCATAGATCTCGTCATTCCGTCGACGACTACAAAGCTGAAGATGCGCCATTGCAATAGGCTCGACGCCTAAGGCTTGCGTTGACCTTCCTCGGAAAAAGGACTCGTCGTCCTCGCTGCCGTGGTTGTCCAATCTTAGTTTCGTCTTCTTCTGTCTCACTAATGGTCGTAGTAACACTCACTGATCACTGCCATGTCACAGGTAAACACCTTCTCTTTCCTTCAATCCTCACCTGATTCCCTTTGATTCTTCGCCTTCTTTAGTCCTGATTTTGAACCCTAACACCATAGGTATCACTTCTCCAACGTCAAATAGGTTCTGCCAAATATCCTGTTTGAATAAATTAGGTTTTTTGTGAACGTTTTATTCAACTCTTGATAAGTAAACCAATTTGATTAATGTCAAAGTTTTTGTTCTTCCTTTTTTGATTAATGTCAAATATCATGTGAGGTTAAGTTGTTATGGCTGAGTTTTATGGAATTTTGGGTCAAAATTCGTATGGCATATCTGTGATAAATTTTGCATAACTCTTGGAATATAGGTCATATGCTGATGAATTTGAATCCAATGCAAAGAAGACAAAATTCCCTACGGTTTAGACACGAGAATTATCAAATTTCATTAAGTATAGTAGGAGAAAAGCTACCTGCAAGTTTGAGAAAAGTTTCAGTCCGGTTTATGTACCAATACCCACTATTTTGTTAAACTGAACCAATTGGATGGTTAAACCTCAAAACAAAAATTACATCTGTAATCTTTACACCCTAAGCTTTCCAACGAGTGGTCGTTTGCTCAAAACGGACATCGTTTGATAAAATGATAAAATTGGTTCTTTGCTTAGGAGTGTTTTTATTTCTCTTTCTGGTTTTCAATGAAACTGGTTGTTCTCGTCTATGTTTGCGATTCAAAGATACCTTGTTTTTAGTTCTTTACGTGTCCATTGTGCAAGTTGATGCTCTAGAGGATTTTAAGGCATCTCAGTTTGAGATCATTGAACCGCAACATATTGTGAATGAATTAAGGCACTTGAATTAGAATCAAATGCATAGTTGTTTGTTATTCATCAAGCTTATATTGTATTCATTGTGCTTAAAATTTGGGAGGTTAAATCTTGTTATGCATAGAACATATTGACAACATAATAGTTTGTGTGTGTGTTTTTGTTTGGTGTGTGTTGTTATGTATTTCTGTTTTGGTTGTATAGCAGTGTTGCAGAATGCTATAACAGCTGTTTTGGGGCTGAATTTAGGTGTAGCTACTTCGCTCATGTAAGACTATGTTTAGTGTTATTTGCTACTTGTAATTGGTGGCATCGCTAGTCGGGTGCTTTAGTTTTATTCACATGGTGTGCTTTATTTAATCAATATTGTACTTAATGCTTATTAAAACGTAATATTTGTGTGTGTATATTATAGTTTATTTGGTAGCCCATCCGAACATTTTTTCTGGCTTTGTCAGTGACGGTGCATGAAATTAGGGTTATTTACTAATTTTCTACAAAAAAGAAAAAAAAAATGTGAAAGACGCATTTACGGCTTATTTCTCCCATTCTCGTTTTACATGTTTTTCCATCTCAAGTTATAGCATAGAAAAAGCTTATAGCATAAACAATTACATACAAGTGTTTATATGTAAGCTCTTTCTATAAGTTTATGAGGCGCTAGCTCAATGATAATAATTTGATTTGTAACAGCAAGAGACGAATTTCCAACCCATAAGGTAATTGTAAAGTGGTCATTAGTGCTTCCCCCCCCCAAGGGAATAGCTAACAAGTACCCTTAGGGCACTTGATAAGAAGTTTAAAATAGAACTTTTTCTTGGGATTTGTGTATTCAACGTATTGAAACATCAAAAAACAACTTTTTTTATATGAAAGTTATCAATTGTTTTCATTTTTAAATCTTTAACAAGTGCCATTAGCAAGACCTTTTTTATTTAAAAGTGTTCCTTTTAATAAACAACTATTCAATAGCGAGATATAAAATGAAGTCGGACCGTTTTCATAAGCTAGTGTAGAGAGTTTGTGCAAATAAGACAAAAACAATTTATAAATATGTCATAAGCTGTATTCACAAGCTCTCATAAACAATCTCAAATGTTTGTCGGTAAATAAGTTCAAATGGGACAATATAAATCAACTAAATTTTGAGATTATATATAGATTCGATAGACAAATATAACTATACTTGAGCTTCATAGCCCATTAACCTTAACTAAGGTGAAACAAGGGACTCTTCAAAGAAGTAAAACTACTAATAAAGCACACATTCTTTGTGGAAATTGCATTCTCAAAATTCCCTTCTACCTTATTTCAGTCTTCAGTTTAAACTCCTCTCCAATAAGCTGTTTCAAATTCGAAACTTCCACAGTAACAAACTTAGAAGACCTATCAAATTTTGTGATCAAAACTCCTTTCCTCATTGAATTCATTCCACTTACAACATTTAACTCACTCTCAGCCAAATCATTTCCATTTAACCTACCATAATTAGGTATCCCCAAGAATGTAACCTTTTCAATGATCCATTTTTGGTCCAAAGCAAATTTTCCATTAGTAACATTAGAAGTAACAGAAACACTTTCATTATACAGTGCACCGTAAAATCTCACAAGTGTCCACTGCTCTTTCTCTCCTTCTAGATCAAGAGCCTCACCATCATCCAAATAAACTTGTCCATAACTATTTCCATTTCCACTAAAAACAACCAATAGTTCAAATGCGGTGTTCCGAGCTGCTTCGGTTGTCATTGCTTCACCTTGTAAGGCCAAAATGTTACCTTCACCAACATGCACATTTATGTGATCAGATGGTGCATCAAGTGTGACATATTTGCCTGATTCTGCATTCACTGAATTTGAAGGATTAAAAAGATCAAACCAATTTCCTCTAGGAAAGTATGCATCAACAGTAACTGCACCAGATTGTAGCACAGGTGAGACTAGAACACCTTTGCCTAATAGAAACTGTGAGTTTATTTCGTATGTTGTTATATCCTCAGGGAACGAAAAGAAAAGTGGCCGCGCAATTGGTGTCCCTTTTGTGTTTGATTCGTACATTAGTGTGTAGAAATATGGAAGAAGTCGGTAACGAAGGCCGAGCACTTTTCGAGCTGATGCTGCAACTGAATCCCAAAGGTAAAGCTCTTGCCTGATGTAACTTCTATCCGAATGATCTCTTGCAAAGGGGTAAAAGGCCCCTAACTACATTGAGGAAAATCAAAAAAGTTTTAGAAATGCATTTAATGATAAAAATATTTTCCATCAGGGTTTTTAAAAAGGGATAAAACTTAAAGATAGTGTAACTGTCACCAACAATTTTGAACGGATATGAAAAACTGTCTTTTTTGTGAGAAAAAGTAAGAAGAGTACTACACACATTGCATCTGTGTTTAGTCCTTTAAGGAAAGGCCTACAGCGCGATGTGGAAAGCAACATTAAGATTTTTTTTGTTTTTACGATTGTAATTGCGGCTTTGTCACCACGATTCTCTAAAATATAAGAATCGCAGCATGTCTGCAATTTACAACCTTTCTTTACCCGTAGCGAAAAATCACAGCTCCATCCATATGTAACTTTTATAAATTTAGTCTAGTGAAAAAGTTGTGGATGCTATCCGATTTTGAGGATCAATGTTTGTTACCTGAATCCAGCGCCGACAAAGTTCTTCAGTAGTGTCTTTTGAGAAGCCGCATATATCCGCTCCAACCATAGGAACTCCAAAGATTCCAAAGTTCAATATTGACGGGATTGAGTATGCTAAATCATTCCATGTAGCAGCATTATCTCCTGTCCAATGAGCAGTATACTTGCCAGAGCTAACAAAAGTTGATCTACTTAAAATGAATGGCCTTTTACCAGTTATATCCACCAAAGCCTTGTTGGTGGCTTTGGATTCTAAGAGTCCATACAAATTGTGAGAATCATACTCAGTGATATTACCATAATGTAAAGATGTTGCCGGAACAGTGTTCTCGTTAATTGGTCGTTGAATGCCAGAACTGTTAATTTTGTAAGGAGGGTTGTCAAGATTAGAATGTGGTGTGTTAGGCGAAGTTATGAAATTAGATAACTCATTCATGTCTAGCCAAAGACCATCAAAAGGGAGAATGTCCTTAAATAATTTGATTTCTTCAGCCCAAAATTCTTGACTATGAGGGTTAAGAAAATCAGGATAGTAAACTTGTCCAGGCCAAACTTTACCTTGATAGTTGACTCCATTTCTCTTTATATAGACATCAGCTTGCAAACCTCTAACATAGGTTGCATATGTATTATTTATACTGATACCTGTGTACAAAATTTGTCTCAAATCAATGACATATCACATATGCATAGATATTTGAAACGCTCAGAGGAGAGCAGCGTTATCAATGACATATTACGAAAAATAGCAGAATGCCAAAAATCCGTTATGTGAAATAGAAGATAGTGTTGCAGGCAAATAGCCGGACTAGGATTGCACTAATTGTGAAACTAGGATAGTGTTGCGGAATCATCAAAATCCGCTATGTTGTAGCTCTGCTACTACTTCTATTTGACAGCACTTGAGTACAGTATGTTTAGTTTGGAAGATATTTTATGGTGTTAGAATTAGCCAATTAGGTACCTGGATCCAAGATAAGCACATATTTCTGACCATTTCGGTGAAGAGTATCAACAAAATTTCTCATCTTATCTTGTGGAAAATTAATAGGATCTAGTGTGAAATCTTTAAATGCATCCATGTAATCAATATCTGTCCACATAACTTCAAGTGGTATACCAGCCTTTGCATAGTTAGTTACCACACCCTGGACATCACTTACATTCTTGTAGCCCCAGCGACATTGATGAAATCCTTCACAAAGAGTTAACAATATTTGTGGATTACCATAGGAATTTGATATAATGAATCGGCATGAATAGGAAAGACAATTGCAATACACTAGTCTTAGACTTTAATATCTGGACTATACTAATGGAAATAAATTTCATAAAGAACAAAGGGAATGTCCTCCACAATTAGAAAATTTTCAACTCATAGAAACATATTATTTCAAGTTTCAAAGCATTGTTGTTGTGGTTTTAAATTGTGGACTGCAATAGCAATTACGGCTACAACGTAAAACCTTTTAAAGCTTCTATAACTGCAATTTAAGACCATGTTGTTGTTGTATATAAATACTAGCAATATAGTTCTACACATCTCTAAAACATCCTTTGGACTAAACCACTTATTAGTTAATTGAGCCTAACACTTGATTAGTCCGATGGACCAAATCAAGTTTATAATCAAACCCGAACAACGTACCACTCACTAAAAGTAGAAGGTCACAGTCCTTTGTCCTCACGATTGAGTGGGTGACCTTATCGGTGTGAATTTGACAAAAACAAGGAAAATAAAAACGAGTAGAGTTCTGAGGCACGCATATCTATTTTCTCTTGTTTTTGTCAAATCGACACCGATCAGGTCACTATCTCAGATGTAACAACAAGAAGAAACATGAACTTACAAAAAGGAATGAAAAGAAAATCAAAAAACCATGTTGGACTTACCAAAAGACCAATAAGGCATAGGAGCAGGCCTACCAATGAACTCAGTATACTGATCCAAAACCAATTCAGGAGATGAACCAGCAAAAAAATACAGATCAAAAACACCACCAATCACCTTATAAGTAAGACGATCACCCCTATAAACAACATCCATTCCATTACTATTAAGAAGCAAAACACCATGTGTGGTCCCATTTTTCACTCTTCCATCAGATGAACCCTTTCTCACATCCAAATAAAAAGGATGAGAGCCATAAAGATTCACATCAACATTAGAACTACCAATATCTTCATTCCAAAGAGTGAAAGTTTGGTTTGGCTGCAACTTGAATGAACTCTTTGTATGCTCTCCAAAACCATACAGAGAGGCTCTTTTTGAAGGCAGAGAGGTAGAAAGCTGCAAGTACTGTTCTTTGAAGACTAGAAACGTTTCAGGGTTTAAAGGGTCTTCTGGTAAAGTGCTAAAGAGTATATCTTTGTTGGATTTGCGTGTGATAGTGAAGCCAAATGGAGTTGTGTTGTGGAGTGTGAAGATAAGGTCTGTGTTTGGATGTGTAATTATGTATTTTGAGTTTTGCGAATTTTGGTGGCGAAAATGATGAGACAGAGATGAAGATGATGAGTCTCTTGGAATCAATTCTTCTGGAATTTCCCATCTTTGATTATTTGAATTAGTGATTCTTACTCTTAATTGATCCTTGGTCTCAAAACTGCAATCCAGAGTTGAAACTTTAGTATTATTTTGAACCAAAAAAAAGTTTAATATTTTAATAATGAATAGAAAGATGGATATAATCCTCAAATGATTATATGTTTGTTCTACTAAAACAAATATGATTAGTTGAGACAAAAAAAAAAATCAAGTAAAAACAAAGACAACAAAAAAACAATAAACTATGATTAGTTGTTTAGGTTGTTAGTTAGTTAGTTACCTGGCAGTGAGATTGAGGAGTGGAATGTCGGGTCCGAAAACCAAGGAGGATTTGATGAGTTTAAGGTTAGCAGACAAAGATTTTCCTGTTGGATCACTTTTTACACTTATGATTGTGTAGCCATAACCAACTTGTGTTTCTTTTGATGGTGAATTTGCAATAGTTTGGGATAAGATGACACAAACATTGAAACAGAAGGCTAGTAATGGTAGTGGAGTGTTTCTGGTTTTAGTTCTTGGACTTGTAATCATTTTGTTTGTGTTGATGTGTTTATGGTTTGTGGGTGACAATAGAAAATAATTATCAATTTATAGAAAATAATTACCAGCCCATTGGGAGCCACCGGATGTTACAAAAAAGGCGCATTTTTTGTAACATCCGGCTGGCTCCCTTACGGGCTGACCTCCCTATCTTTCAAGGACCGCGATGTACTCATTGTCTTCTCCACCCCCCAAGTGGAGTTTTTGCCTTCCGTGGGAATCGAACCCTGTACCTGGGGCCTAAGTACAAGTTCAATGCATTCCCACTACCAATTGAGCTCTCAATTGGTAGTGGGAATACATTGAACTTGTACTTAGGCCCCAGGTACAGGGTTCGATTCCCACGGAAGGCAAAAACTCCACTTGGGGGGTGGAGAAGACAATGAGTACATCGCGGTCCTTGAAAGATAGGGAGGTCAGCCCGTAAGGGAGCCAGCCGGATGTTACAAAAAAGAGATAGGGAGGCCAGCCCATTGGGAGCCACCGGATGTTACAGGAAATGTATTGGATTAGGATTTTAAAAGACAATTTTTGTTTTAAAAAAATCTTGTGGATTTTAATTGATTTCGCAAGATTTTAACGACTTTTAAGATTTTAAAAGACTATCAAGATTCACGATTTGGATTTCATAGGATTTATATCATAGAATTTTAAAGGATTTGAAATGACTATAGATTTATAAGATTTCAAAGAACTCTATGAAATTTAAGGAATCATTAAAAAGAAATGATTATAACACACTCTTTTTCACCATATTCTCAATACAAACCCTTTTCCCAATCTCACCAATGAACAAGACACTCAATGGTTTTCGCTCACTCAAGGTGTTTACAAATGTTTCCCAACCCAAGAAAACCCTAATCAAAGACCATCAACCTTAAAGTTATCTCATTCGATTTCCCAAGTTTCTCTCTCTTGAAGCCTCCCTCAAAACATGAAGAATGAAGCCTTTTATAGAGTCCAGATCCCGAGAAATCGTGCCCCGGTTTTTCCATTCGTACAATACTATATGAACCTTATCAGCAAAAATCGTGCCCCAATTTTTCCTCATCGTGCCCCGATTTTTTGCGAATCAAACGTTGCAAAAACTAAGCCAAAATCGTGTCACGATTTTACCAAATCAGGCCACAATTTTGGCAGCACTACATCCATCAAATTTGAGTCAATTTTCAACGGTAAGCAAGAGTAGAGATTCATATAAAGATGTAAAAGGATAGAAGCAAAATCAAAGGCGTAATCATGCAATTAAAAGACAACTATCCCTAAGCAAAGAATAACACAACTAGAGGAAGGAAAACAAAGGAGAACAAGGTTTAAAGGAAAGAGGCGTGCAAAGTAAAGGAGAGGATCAAGGATAAGAGATGGGTAAGAGAAAAAGGATCAAGGTTCACGAGAATTGAATCTTGATGGAGATTCAAGATGCGTCATGGAGCATTCTTGGAGCAATTCGGACCTTTCAAAAATAACCACCCATCTCGTGGGTTAGATACCTTGGAATTTGGTTGGATACTGGTACCCTGAGCAAAATTGTTTAACATATAAATTTAGTTTAATGTAAATTTATATAAAAATATTACATAACATTGAATGATTGGATGAATGGTACATACTCAACCAAACTTTGTGTATACCATTGGATTCAACTTCTTATTATGTAATTAATGATGTGTTATTCATTAATACATGTAGAAGTTCGAAGTCATTGAATCATGTGTGATAGACTTTTAGCAAGTGTACTAAAAATGCATCGAAGTAATAAAATTTATAAGTTCGTCTCCACAGGGATTGTTTCAATCTCAACTTGACAATTTAATTATAATAAGGATTTAACAAATAAGGGGTATGTTGAGCATATATTTGAGTTTAATAGAAAATAAAAATAAAAATAAATTGTTTTCGAAAATAACAGAGAAAAAGTGATCAGGTCTTTCGAATCAATTAATTCTCGCTGTTTGGTAAATTGCACCTAGTCTCTACAATTATTCTCCTAGTCTCACGACAAATTAACAAAATAGTTTTGATCAATCCCTTGACTCATAACTTTCTTCTCAAATTACAACACCCTAATTCCTTAGGTGAGTCCGTAACCGTTGAAGGTTTTATATGAGTGTTAATTTATGTCATAACCTAACAATCATCTATCCCTAGATTGACCCGTTAGATTAACCGGAATTATTAGGTCCAATTCAATAGCTAGTGTCAATAGTCAATTGATATTTAAAATCATTTTATATATGATCAGTATACAAAAAGCATTAAGAACAAATAATTCTGAATAAGACTAGAATTGTAATTGCATTGAAAAGAGTTTATACAATCACATGATTCAAACAGCTCAAATTAAAATCATCTAAAAGACCTAATCAAAGAAAACTAGCTAGACATGATCAAAGAAATAAACAACATAGCAAAGAAAATAAACCGAGAGAGTTTTGTCGATGTCGGCATTGCTCCTCAATTTCCTTTCAAATTCAGCGTTGTTGTTTGCTTGTTTTCAACTCGTCCCCAACACGGTGATCCGTTTCTGTAAAACGTGATACCGTCATACGTGTTTTCCCTTCCCTTTTATATGTGAGAAACTATCTAACCTAATTGATATTCCTTCCCATCATTCTTTCCAAGTCAGCTCACGTGTTTTGATTTTCTCCTTGGCCCATTTAGCACTTCTTCAATTTTCATTGGCCCGTCCATCTAATTCATAAAACCATAACTTTTGTCTTACTCTTTTACTAGCCATCCAAAGTCTTTGTCATTTTTTTGTCTCTTGTTCGGTCATGTGGCCAATAATAATGATGATAATACACTATTTGACTCAATAAATAAAAAATGACTCTATATTAAATACTAAACTAATAAAAATAGACTAAAAACTTAACTAAAAGTGACTTTAAAAATAGTGTATGACTGACTGTCATCACAATCCCAAACTTGAACTGTTACTTGTCCTCAAGGAACAAACTTGTTAAATGAAAAATGACAGTAAAATAACAGCTCACCAACCAATGATATTGTCAAAAATTCACTCCTAACCGGTGTAATGATGTACCGGATGCCTTTGCTCAAACCTCTTTATCCACAACTCCTCGCACAAATTTGAAAAGGGTTCCCACAGTCGACATGCAGGTTTGCCATATTACCATATGCTTGAAACATTTCTAAACTGTCAATCAAAGTCACTGTCAAGTACACACTTTTAAGGACTTTTTGGGTTATAACGGGGCTTAGGTATAGGTGGGATATTTTTGGGAAAATAGTGTTAAACAAACAATGGAGTTAAGTTCATTCTACTTTGTAAACAGTGAGAAAAAAAAAATCAAATCCAAATCCCCCTCAAATTATCAACAATTGAATGCTAGAGAACTCTTTTTATTTAATTTTTTTTTCTAAGACATATAATCACAATTTAGTCTCATATAGTTTTCCTTTTTTTTTTCTACACAATTTGAGTGCTCTTTTTTTTTTTTTCCATTTTTCAAGAGACATTTTTCATCTCTTAGTTCTCTAGTACCCCTACCCCAAACTTAGAATGTTGCTAGTTCCAACAGCAACCCCAAACTTAAACATTTCACACAACCTACATAGCTTAACTCCAAAACAAATTCGGGTCATTCACACTTAAGGTCTTCTAGGTTTGTAATGTGGTTAGTCACCAAACAATGGGATCTAATCCTAAAGGCTCAATTTGGCTTCACAAAGGATAATTATAAACATAAAATTCAAGGTGAGTTCAAAAAGGCTCTAGGTAACAAGCACTTTGCCTTAGTGTGTACAAAACAAGACCAATCAACAAATAGAGAAACATCGCAAGTTCTAGAAATGACAGTTAAATGGAACACTCATATATGTAAAATTGAAAAATAAAATTTGGCTATGAACCTTACAAGTTGAGTTTTCTGGGAGTTGTGGCTACCTAACTTTCTCATTGCCGAACACTTCCCGTTGAAATTCCATGCAAGCATCGCCCCCCTTTTGAACTTTTGAAATATCATTGGTATAAGCATCTATTATGAGACTATAAAATTTCAAGAAACAAGAAAATTCATTAATAATAAACAAGCAAGCAACAAAAGTATTTGAAAATGACTCAATCTAACTGTTGGAACAAAATGTGTTTAACAACTCTCTTATGTATAAAGGGGGAGATGGTTGAAACATTATGTGTAAACATATCTCTTTATGGTTTTGATGATAACAAAGTATTAAAGAGAAAATTGGTTATATGCTAATGCTTTGTTCAAGTGTTTCAGAACCACATGCTTAATAAGTATTGATTGATAATGGTTATGAAGAACAAGCTAAAGAGCAAGAAGGAAAGCCAAGAAGCAAGGTTGCAAGGCTAGAAAGAAACTGGTCCTGAAGAAGTGCTACTGAAGTGAAGCCTCTGAAGTACTCCTGAAGTGCAGCTTCTGAAGTCTGAAGGCAGCTTCTGAAGTCTGGGTGCTTCTGATGAAGTCAACGCAACAGTCAACTCCTGAAGCCAGCTTCTGATCCGTACAACTGAAGCAGCTTCTGATCACTGTTCACTGAGAAGCTTCTGAAGCTGATGTGGCATGGAAAAGCAACCAGTACTGTGCGCATTTAATGCCTGGATGTGTCAGAACAACTCAATGGAACAGTTGTCTCCCTGACCCAAACATTCTCCAGTTTTTAAGGTGGGCCAATTCAAAAATGGCACCTGCCCTGTTCTGACTAATAAAGTGCAGCACACAATTGCAGTAACCTAGTCCAATTGCAACGGCTAAATTCCTTAAATCAAGCAAATCTTCAACAGCTCTATTTTCATCTATAAAAGGAGGAAGATTTGAAGAAGAAAATGCCCAAGACTCTTGAAACGTATTGCTGAAACCTTGCTCTGTTTTCTGTGTAAAAACTGTCAAAGTTCAAAACTCTTAGAAATTCTTTAGTCTTGTAACTTAGAATTTCTTAAGGTTAAGAGTCTTAACCTGTGTTGTATTAAGAGAACACCTCTGATATTTGATCAAGTGTTCATCCCAAACTATTTCATTTGTAAACCAGTTTGGTCCCTAAAGTCTTAGTCTGTATACTAAGCAATTGTAACCTCATTCCTTTGTGGTCTGAGTCAGAAGTCTCTTGTCTTAGTGACTTGAGCATTGGGAAGTCTCTTGTCTTAGTGACTTGAGCATTGGAAGCCTCTTCCTTTGTGGTTGAGCATAGAAGCCTCTTTCTTTGTGATTGAGCAAACTGGAAGTCTCTTCCTTTGTGGTTGAGCATTGTGTAATCTTCAGATTATAGTGAAACTCTCTTGTGGATACAAGGGGACAGGACTACTTCTCACATTGAGAAGGAACCTGTATAATTTCTGTGTGCCTCTCTTCCCTTATCTCTTTTACTTGTTTAATCCGCTGCAAACATTCTGATAACAGTTCAGAACCTGGTTCTGAACTTGTTTTAAGTCTTGAAAAAGAAAAGAACAAGTTTTTAGAGTCACACAATTCAACCCCCCCCTTCTTGTGTGTGTGTTTTTCTCACCTTCAGTTGGTATCAGAGCTCCGGTTCTGATATTAACACTTAACAGTGTGTCAGTAGGATCCTGAGAAAAACATGGCCTCAACTAGTGATTCACCTCCACCCTCTCCCAGAAATTCACCATCTCCCAGAAATCAAAGAAGTGTCCAATATGACTATAGTACTGAAGAAAAGAAGTCTAGGTCACACAATAAACCTCCTATGTTTACTGGTGACCCAGAAAAATTCTCTTGGTGGAAGAGTAAAATGTATAGTCACATTATTGGGATTGATGATACTCTATGGGACATCATAGAAGATGGAATCACCATTCCAGTTGATGAAGAAGGTGTTGCTGTCAACAGAATATCTCTGAGTGATGCAGAAAGAAAGACCTATAGGAAGCATCATCATGTCAGAGGTATCATTGTGGACTCATTGCCTCACACTGAGTATCAGAAGCTGAGTGACAAGTCCACTGCAAAAGCCATCTTCACATCCCTCTGCTCTAACTATGAAGGTAATCAGAAAGTTAGAGAAGCTAAGGCAAACATACTTGTTCAGCAATATGAACTGTTCAGAATGAAAGAGAATGAAAATATTGAGACTATGTTCTCAAGATTTCAGACTCTGGTTTCTGGACTTCAGATTCTGAAGAAGAGTTATACCACAGCTGACCATGTGAATAAAATCCTTAGAAGTCTGCCATCCAAATGGAGACCTAAAGTGACAGCCATTGAGGAAGCTAAGGATCTAAATACTTTAAGTATTGAGGATCTTATAAGCTCCCTCAAAGTGCATGAACTGGGACTCAATGAGGATGAGTCTGTTAGAGAGCCAAAAACATTAGCTCTGAAGTCTAAAAGAAAACCTGCTAAAGCTTTGAAAGCAATTGAATCTGAAGAAGAGTTTCCTGAGGGAAATTCTGATGAAGATTCAGATGCTGATGAGCTTGCAATGATTTCTAAAAGACTTCAGTATCTGATGAACAGAAAGAAAAAGTTCTCTAACAGAAGCAGTAACTTCAGAGGATCTGGTTCAAATTCAAAAAGGGATATCCAGAAAGAAAGCTGCTACAACTGCAAAAAGCCTGGGCACTTCATTGCTGATTGTCCTGATCTTCAGAAGGAAAAATCAAAGGAAAAAGCAAAGAAATCCAGCTCAAAGTCCAGCAGTTTCAGAAATAAGCTTAAGAAGAGTCTCATGGCTACATGGGATGATCTGGACAATGAGTCAGAATCTGATGAGGAAGAAGCAAACCTGGCCCTGATGGCAATTGCATCTTTTGATGCAGAATCATGTTCAGATTCTGATGAAGAAGATGAGGTATATTCTGAACTCTCTAGATCTGATTTAATTGAAACAGTTAATGATCTTATGAGTCATCTTAAAAGCAAGTTAAAAGAAATTAAGTCTTTGAAAAATCAAACAAACTTGCTGTCTGAGGAAAACCTTAAACTTCAGAATCAAATTTTTGAATATGATGAGGAAGTTGAGGAACTCAGAAAAGAGGCTCATAAGAAATCTGAAGAGGTTCCTAATGAACAGGAAATAGCTCTTCAGGATTTCATGTTAACTGGATTCAATAGAACAAAAATTGCCTCCATGATGTATAATATGATCAGAAACAAAGGTGAAGGCATTGGTTATGATGCATTTAAACCTTCAAATGAATTAAACTCACCTTCATGTTCTGAAAATATTTTAAAAGGCAATGATATATGCTTTGTGTCTGCTTCTGATAAGTCTGAGAAGTTGAAAGTATCAGAATCTGAGACTAAGTCAGAAGTTCTGAACAACTCAGACTCTGAAGCTTCTGAACCTAAGGGTAAGATGAAGGCAAATGTTAAAACCTTGCCTAAATCTAAGCCAAAAGGCTCTAAGCCTAAGAGTAAGAGGAAATCAGACTCTGAACCTGAAAAAGTTCAGAATCTAAAGTGTTCAGAACCTGAAACTAGTAAGTCTCAGAATCTGAACAAATCTGATTTAAATTTTTCAAAGACTGAGTTTATCAAAACTTCAAAATCTATTAAATCAGTCAACACTAAACATTTTCAATCTCAGAATGTTAGGCAAAGCAAGCCAAAGCAAACCAATCAGTTTTCTGCTTCAAAATATTTTAAGAAAGGCAAAACTGAAGCTTGCCTTGTGCCTGAAGTAAACAAAGTCAGAATTCTGAAGAGATCAGAATCAAAGTACTCAAAAGGTCAGACTCTGAACAAATCAGAACCAAAGACCTCCAAGTCTCAGGTTCTGAAGAAGTCTGAGTCCAAACCTTTGAGAACTCAGGTTCTGAAGCACTCAGGTTCTGAAAGTCAGACTTATTCAAGATATAAGGATTCATATCCTAAGTATCAGAACAAGTCTGAAAATCATATCTTCAGACACAAGAAGCCAAAACCTTTCAGAACTAACCCCAAAGGACCCATGAAAATCTGGGTACCTAAGTCTGAGATAATTTCAATTGCAGATATGCTTAACATCCAAAGAAAAGGAAAGGTCCTGGTACCTGGACAGTGGATGCTCGCATCATATGACAGGGGACAAGTCTATGTTCCAAACCCTAACTCTGAAAAAGGGAGGAACTGTGGGATTTGGAGGAAGTCAGAAAGGAAAGATCATTGGTACTGGTAAGATAGGTAATTCTTCCCTGTACATTGATAATGTTTGGCTGGTAGATGGACTTAGACATAATTTACTTAGCATAAGTCAATTATGTGATAGTAATTATGAAGTCCTGTTTAATAAGAACACTTGCACTGTAATCAATAATGAAAATAAGTCTGTAGTGTTCAGAGGCTGTAGGAAAAACAATGTTTACAAAATAAACTTTTCTGATTTGGTTCAGCAGAAGGTAGTTTGCCTTCTGTCTGTGAGTGATGAGAAATGGGTCTGGCACAAAAGGCTGGGACATGCTAACTGGAGACTCATCTCCAAGCTTAGCAAGTTGCAACTGGTCAGAGGCTTACCCCAGATTGATTATCACTCAGATGCTCTGTGTTCAGCATGCCAAATTGGAAAGTTTTCTAAAACTTCTTTTAAACCAAAGAACATTGTTTCCACCTCTAAACCTCTAGAACTCCTTCACATTGATTTGTTTGGTCCTGTTGGAACTGCTTCAATCAATGGGAAGAAGTATGGACTTGTTATTGTTGATGATTATAGTAGGTGGACTTGGGTTAAATTCCTCATAACCAAGAATGAAACATATGATGTGTTTTTCAAATTCTGCAAACAAGTACAAACTGAAACTGATTTGAAAATTTTGAAAATCAGAAGTGATCATGGTGGTGAATTTGAAAATGAACCTTTTGAAAACTTTTGTGAAGACCATGGAATTTTCCATGAGTTCTCATCTCCTAGAACTCCACAACAAAATGGAGTTGTAGAGAGAAAGAACAGGTCTTTACAAGAAATGGCCAGAACCATGATCCATGAGTCAAAAATTGCTAAGTACTTTTGGGCAGAAGCTGTAAACACAGCATGTTATATTCAGAACAGGATCTATATCAGACCCATTCTGAATAAAACAGCATATGAATTATTTAAAGGAAGAAAACCAAGTATTTCTTATTTTCATCAGTTTGGTTGTACATGTTACATACTAAACAATAAGGTCTACCTAAAGAAATTTGATGCCAAGGCTCAAAAGGGTACCTTTTTAGGATACTCAGAGAGATCTAAGGCATACAGGGTGTATAATTCTGAAACACATGTTGTTGAAGAAGCTATACATATTAGGTTTGATGATAAGAAGCCTGGTAGTGAAATACCAGAGCTGGTTGAGAGTTTTGCAGATGTCAGAATCTCAGAAGAACCTTCAGAAGCTGAACCCAGTTCAGGTTCTGATGAAGGTTCAGAAGCTGAAAACAATGAAGACTCTGAGAAACTCTCCAACAATGACACTACTCCTGATGCTAATCAAGACCAGCATGGTTCTGAACAAATCCCTGATGGCCCTTCAGAAGCTAATCCACCCAGAACCTCATTCAAGTACAAGTCTTCACATCCTGAGGAGTTGATCATTGGAAACAAGAACAGTCCAAGAAAGACAAGATCAGCATTCACTCAGAATGAGTCCATGCTTGGCCTGCTATCCATGATTGAGCCCACAACTGCTGATGAAGCACTTGCTGATGATGGTTGGATTGTAGCAATGCAAGAAGAGCTGAACCAATTTCAAAGAAATGATGTATGGGATCTTGTTGCAAAACCTGATCAGAAGAACATCATTGGAACAAAATGGGTGTTCAGGAACAAGCTCAATGAACAAGGAGAAGTGATCAGAAACAAGGCTAGATTAGTAGCTCAAGGGTACAGCCAGCAAGAAGGAATTGACTACACTGAAACTTTTGCTCCAGTAGCAAGACTGGAAGCAATCAAGTTACTTCTTTCTTATGCTATTAATCATGATATCATCTTATATCAAATGGATGTTAAGAGTGCTTTCTAAAATGGTGTGATTTCTAAAGAAGTATATGTCAAACAACCTCCTGGTTTTGAAGATGTTAAATATCCAAATCATGTTTTTAAACTTAAGAAGTCCTTGTATGGTCTGAAACAAGCTCCCAGAGCTTGGTATGAAAGACTAAGCAACTTCTTAATTAAAAATGGTTTTGTAAGAGGTCAAGTTGACAATACACTCTTTAGAAAAAATGTTAAGAAAGAAATCTTAATTGTGCAAATCTATGTTGATGATATCATATTTGGTTCTACTAATGCCTCCCTTTGCAAGGAATTTTCTAAGTTAATGCAGGATGAATTTGAAATGAGCATGATGGGTGAGCTGAAATTCTTCTTGGGAATTCAAATCAACCAATGCAAAGAGGGTGTTTATGTTCATCAGTCCAAATACACCAAGGAGCTTCTGAAGAAGTTCCAGTTGGATGATTGCAAGCTGATGACAACACCAATGCATCCTACCTGCACATTAAGCAAAGAGGACAATGGCACCAAAGTAGATCAGAAGCTGTACAGAGGTATGATAGGTTCTCTCTTATACTTAACTGCTTCTAGGCCAGATATTTTATTTAGTGTATGTCTGTGTGCCAGATTCCAAGCAGATCCTAGAGAATCTCATATGACTGCTGTCAAGAGAATCTTCAGGTATCTGAAAGGAACAACTAATTTGGGACTTCTGTATAAGAAATCTCTAAATTATAAGCTAGTTGGATTCTGTGATGCTGACTATGCTGGGGACAGGATTGAAAGAAAATCCACCAGTGGAAACTGTCAGTTTCTTGGTGAGAATCTGATATCCTGGGCCAGCAAGAGACAAGCATCCATTGCTTTGTCAACAGCAGAAGCAGAATACATCTCAGCTGCAAGTTGTAGCACACAACTGCTCTGGATGAAACATCAATTAGAGGATTATCAGATTCATGCAGATAATATTCCTATTTATTGTGATAATACTGCTGCAATATGTCTGTCTAAAAATCCAATTCTGCATTCTAGAGCCAAGCACATAGAAATAAAACATCATTTTATAAGAGATTATGTTCAGAAGGGTGTTTTAGATATTCAGTTCATTGATACTGATCATCAATGGGCTGACATATTTACAAAACCCTTAACAGAAGAAAGATTCAATTTTATTAAAAAGAATCTGAACATGCATTTCATCTCTTGAAAATGTGCTTGAATCTGAATGAATTCCTTGATTCTAAGTTTATCATAAGCTAAGACTTATCAAACACTCACCTTCTGAGAGTTTGAATAAAGTTAAGCCTGAAAAACTTCAGAGTCTGAAGGATCAGAACCTGGATTTTCTGACTTATGAATCTGATAGAAATCTAATGTTGGTCAGAATCTGATAAGTATAGCTATGGGCAATGATGATTAAAGCTTTGAAATTTTATACTCTAATCCTCCCAAAGTCATCAAGTAAAAATGTGATTTTCTGCTCTGATATTCAATGTTAAAATTGCTTAACAAACAATTTTCAAGTTGGTATCAGTTTGTTTTCAAAATGTTTAGCACAGACACATTTTAAAAACCCAAAGTGTATCAGACAATGTTCAGTTTTTAGAAACCTTTTATCTGGTATCAAACTCTAAGATAAACCTTCATTTGGTATCAGGTTCTGATACAAGTTCAGTAGCATTAAAACTGTATTTTTGGTATCAGACTATGAGATAAAATCCTCAATTGGTATCAAGCTCTGAGATATATTTTCAGTTGGTCTATACTCCAATCTATTTTGTTTTAACTTGAGTTAGACCTGCTTTGATCTGAACCATTTTTTTTAAACAAGCTCAAATTTGCTTTGATACCTTCTTGCAAGATTTGCTCTGATACCTTCATCAGATGTTTTGCTCTAATACTGAACACAATGTGGTTGGTTTGCTCTGATACTGAACCAATTTATACTGAACAAGTCATGTCTGAACATAGAATGACCTGATCAGAAGCTCTAAACCTTTTTCTGCTTCTGAACAGCATTCTATTTTTATTGCAAGTCATATACTCATTGAAAATCAAGTAGGCTCTGCTGATTATCCTTGCTGATTGATTATCACTATGATTGCACAAATATCTCACAATCTTGGTTGGTTCAACCCCCCCCAGTTCTGAATCTTTTTGAAATGTCTTCAAACTTGGTGTCAGAACTCCTTTAAAACTCTTTTACAAAGGGGACATTGAACTGCTTTGATACCTGCTTTCAAACTCTTTTCAAATCCTTTTCTACTCTGAAACAAATATTTTTCAAACTCTCTTGACAAAGGGGGAGAAATTTTTTTGTCTTAAGGAGAGAAAGTAGTACTTTTTGTTGATGACAAAAGGGGGAGAAAGTAAAACAAGTATTAAAGCACCTGAGCTCAAATAAGTTAAAACTGTCAGAAGTTAAGCTTATTAAGCTCTGATACAATTGTTAGGGTTAAGCTCTGATACAATTGTTAAGCTAGCTCTGATTCTGATCAGTCAAGCTCTAGCTCTGATACAATTCTGACTGAATTTAACTTATGAGAACAGATTCTTAACTCTTAGCCTCTGTAGTGTATTTCTGGCTCTGATACACTCTGTGAGATATATAACTCTTAGTGAGTTAAGATGAACTTAAAATAACTTGGATAAGACTCAGGGAGCTTACAAAACTCATCCTGTGGATTATCAGACTTAGGGGGAGAGCTTACAAACCTCAGAACCTGAAGTCAACAAGTCATTTTGAATTCTGAGTGTAAATTTCACTATATTGTTTTAAGTAAAGCTTAATTAACATGGATAAGAATCAAGGGGAGCTTACAAACCTAACCTTGAGGATTGTCAGACCTAGGGGGAGCTTACAAACCTCTCCTGAAGTCAGATTGTTAATTAAACTTAACAACTATTCTGAAATTTTCACATTTGTGTCTTTAACTGAACTTAATTAACTTGGATCAAACTCAGGGGGAGCTTACAAACCTCACACCCTGCAGTTAACTTGTTAATTAAGTTAACAACAATTTTCTGATTTAATACTTATGGTTGTCATCATCAAAAAGGGGGAGATTGTTGGAACAAAATGTGTTTAACAACTCTCTTATGTATAAAGGGGGAGATTGTTGAAACATTATGTGTAAACATATCTCTTTATGGTTTTGATGATAACAAAGTATTAAAGAGAAAATTGGTTATATGCTAATGCTTTGTTCAAGTGTTTCAGAACCACATGCTTAATAAGTATTGATTGATAATGGTTATGAAGAACAAGCTAAAGAGCAAGAAGGAAAGCCAAGAAGCAAGGTTGCAAGGCTAGAAAGAAACTGGTCCTGAAGAAGTGCTACTGAAGTGAAGCCTCTGAAGTACTCCTGAAGTGCAGCTTCTGAAGTCTGAAGGCAGCTTCTGAAGTCTGGGTGCTTCTGATGAAGTCAACGCAACAGTCAACTCCTGAAGCCAGCTTCTGATCCGTACAACTGAAGCAGCTTCTGATCACTGTTCACTGAGAAGCTTCTGAAGCTGATGTGGCATGGAAAAGCAACCAGTACTGTGCGCATTTAATGCCTGGATGTGTCAGAACAACTCAATGGAACAGTTGTCTCCCTGACCCAAACATTCTCCAGTTTTTAAGGTGGGCCAATTCAAAAATGGCACCTGCCCTGTTCTGACTAATAAAGTGCAGCACACAATTGCAGTAACCTAGTCCAATTGCAACGGCTAAATTCCTTAAATCAAGCAAATCTTCAACAGCTCTATTTTCATCTATAAAAGGAGGAAGATTTGAAGAAGAAAATGCCCAAGACTCTTGAAACGTATTGCTGAAACCTTGCTCTGTTTTCTGTGTAAAAACTGTCAAAGTTCAAAACTCTTAGAAATTCTTTAGTCTTGTAACTTAGAATTTCTTAAGGTTAAGAGTCTTAACTTGTGTTGTATTAAGAGAACACCTCTGATATTTGATCAAGTGTTCATCCCAAACTATTTCATTTGTAAACCAGTTTGGTCCCTAAAGTCTTAGTCAGTATACTAAGCAATTGTAACCTCATTCCTTTGTGGTCTGAGTCAGAAGTCTCTTGTCTTAGTGACTTGAGCATTGGGAAGTCTCTTGTCTTAGTGACTTGAGCATTGGAAGCCTCTTCCTTTGTGGTTGAGCATAGAAGCCTCTTTCTTTGTGATTGAGCAAACTGGAAGTCTCTTCCTTTGTGGTTGAGCATTGTGTAATCTTCAGATTATAGTGAAACTCTCTTGTGGATACAAGGGGACATGACTACTTCTCACATTGAGAAGGAACCTGTATAATTTCTGTGTGCCTCTCTTCCCTTATCTCTTTTACTTGTTTAATCCGCTGCATACATTCTGATAACAGTTCAGAACCTGGTTCTGAACTTGTTTTAAGTCTTGAAAAAGAAAAGAACAAGTTTTTAGAGTCACACAATTCAACCCCCCCCCCCCCCCCCCCCCCCTTCTTGTGTGTGTGTTTTTCTCACCTTCACTAACAACTGACACGATGAACATCTAACAAAGACAAGTAATTGAAAAAAAGAACTGATGTGGACTTTGATTTTTTTTTTTCTTTCTTTTTTTTTTTCCATCTTTTCACTTTTTTTCTTTTTTATTTTTTCCTTTTTTTTACTAAATAGAAATACTTGCAAAATAAACAAAATTAGAAAAACGATGGGTTGCCTCCCATCAAGCGCTTCTTTAACGTCATTAGCTTGACGCCTTACCAACTGTTAGGGCGGCATGTATGACAAAAAGAACACATCATCCTTCTTCTTCCTCTTGTTTGGTAGGAATTCCATGAATTTGGTACAAAGAAGTAGATGTTTCCATGCTCCCACCAGTAGACTTCTGGAAATTGAAACCTTCCACCTTAGAGAAGAATGAGTCTCTTTTTGCAAATGAATGTTTTCTATCATCCCTGTTGATTGAGTCTCCAAATTGACGCGCCTCACCCGTGACTTTTCTTCTATGTTGATACTTTTATTTTTTTAAATGTTCTGCTTGCAACATGATGGCATGTCGCTTCATCTCAACCACAACCAACTTCTTTTCACACTCATCTGCTTTCTCAACAAGATCACCACACTGAATCTCAAATTTATCAAATGAAACTCGATTGGACCTCAAGAATTCATCTAACATATTTTCAAGTTCAGAGTTATAATCAAAATTGATCACTTGCTGCCATTCTTTCTCTATACAATGCTCCTTACAATAGTCACTATAACGATTCTTACCACAAAAATCACATCTCACCTTTAACCTTATATCCAAATCTTTCATACGGAGAGATAGCTTAAATTTTTCATACCGAAGGATATTTATCTCTTCAGTATCTACCAATAGTCTTCTACCCCACATTGCTACAAAACTCAGATAAACATTTTAGTAGCAAAGCACAATGATAAAGACTTAAAGAACACAATTTTTTTTTCAATTTTTTTTATAATAGAAAATAAAACAAAACAAAATAAAATAAATCCTAATTAAAATAAATTGCCTTGTCAAAATTAAGCAACAATCCCCGGCAACGGCGCCAAAAACTTGATAGACTTTTAGCAAGTGTACTAAAAATGCATCGAAGTAATAAAATTTATAAGTTCGTCTCCACATGGATTGTTTCAATCTCAACTTGACAATTTAATTATAATAAGGATTTAACAAATATGGGGTATGTTGAGCATATATTTGAGTTTAATAGAAAATAAAAATAAAAATAAATTGTTTTCGAAAATAACAGAGAAAAAGTGATCAGGTCTTTCGAATCAATTAATTCTCGCTGTTTGGTAAATTCCACCTAGTCTCTACAATTATTCTCCTAGTCTCATGACAAATTAACAAAATAGTTTTGATCAATCCATTGACTCAGAACTCTCTTCTCAAATTACAACACCCTAATTCCTTAGGTGAGTCCGTAACCGTTGAAGGTTTTATATGAGCGTTAATTTTTATGTCATAACCTAACAATCATCTATCCCTAGATTGACCCGTTAGATTAACCGGAATTATTAGGTCCAATTCAATAGCTAGTGTCAATAGTCAATTGATATTTAAAATCATTTTATATATGATCAGTATACAAAAAGCATTAAGAACAAATAATTCTGAATAAGACTAGGATTGTAATTGCATTGAAAAGAGTTTATACAATCACATGATTCAAACAGCTCAAATTAAAATAAAAGACCTAATCAAAGAAAACTAGCTAGACATGATCAAAGAAATAAACAACATAGCAAAGAAAATAAATCGAGAGTTTTGTCGATGTCGGCATTGCTCCTCAATTTCCTTTCAAATTCAGCGTTGTTGTTTGCTTGTTTTCAACTCGTCCCCAACACGGTGATCCGTTTCTGTTCAAAACGTGATATTGTCATACGTGTTCTCCCTTCCCTTTTATATGTGAGAAACTATCTAACCTAATTGATATTCCTTCCCATCCTTCTTTCCAAGTCAGCTCACGTGTTTTGATTTTCTCCTTGGCCCATTTAGCACTTCTTCAATTTTCATTGGCCCGACCATCTAATTCATAAAACCATAACTTTTCTCTTACTCTTTTACTAGCCATCCAAAGTCTCGGTCATTTTTTGTCTCTTGTTCGGTCATGTGGCCAATAATAATGATGATAATACACTATTTGACTCAATAAATCAAAAATGATATTTATTAAAAATGACTCTATATTAAATACTAAACTAATAAAAATAGACTAAAAACTTAACCAAAAGTGACTTTAAAAATAGTGTATGATTGACTGTCATCAATGTGCTACATCATTAAAAAACACAACACATCATCAAATTTGAGTCTAAACATTTGATAACGGATCAAAATAGGTGATTTTGAAATAGAGAGACTAATTCTGTTAGTGAGATAAAATTGAGGGACTGAAACTGTAATTAAGCTTGTATTTAATTACAAAAGATTGTTGCATTATTAATAAGATTGGATGTTGCTGTCGTACTGCAATTGCAGCCAAAAGCCACATGGGTTGGTGTGGCAAGTACATTAAATAATTTAATACCAGACCACACTACATTTCCTTTGCTACAGCCACATGTTTATTGTGATTTATCTCCATCTATGTAATTTTCTCCACCAGATCCTAAATACATGGTGTGGCATAAACTTACAATTTTCTCCACCAAAATATATGTACGAATTCTATTAAAAAAAATCAATTAACGTATGTGCACACACAATATGTGTTGGCAAATCAATTTAAATTTTTATATGTGTTAGCAAATCAATTTAAATTTCTAGATAAATATAAATGGGTGAAAAATAGAGAGACTCATGAAGACGTGGATGCCCATTTGATACGTACATGTGAGTGTTATCCTTCCTTGCAACTCTTGAGCATAGTATTGTACTTTAATTTGTCAAATAAAAATATCAAGGTCTCTTGAGAGAACAATTGTCACTAAATATAAGTTTTTTTCCTCCAAAACAAACATAAAAACCACTAAAGTATAATTCATCATACTAACCATTACAATAACAAGGTCTCTTGAGTTTACTGTTTTTTTGTACCACGACCTTGTGACAATTTCCAAATCCAATTAACTGCCAAACAGAAAATTATAGAAATCAAAGATTTCTCAATCACTATTAATCTAAGTCTATCCACATAACCAAGCACAGGAATGCTTTGTTCATTCCTAAAGAAATTACCAGGATCAACCTTAGTCTTAATTTCCACCAACCTATGAAAATTATCCTTAAAGTACTGAATTCCATAAACACTACCTTGTGAGTAGCTACTAAAAAAACCATGATGATTAATACCTAAATCTAAGTCCTTGTAATTAAGATAAGCTTGTCTTGGATTTTTGGACACAAATGGAGTCATATACTTATAAAGTTCTCTAGTAACATTTATATGATATGATGTTACCTCTTCCCCTGCCTCATTCCAATTTGCTTGATATTGAATCTTCCATAAATTTCCAGCTCTATGAGGTAAAGGAGTTTCTTTTGGTGAAATCTCATCCATTTTTCCACCATAAGGATTGAAAAACATTACACCCTTTTCCAACTCAATCATCTTTTTCCAAATTCCTTCCAAACCCTCTTTAGGAATTGGTTCCTTTACATAATCAGATTTTCTCTTCAAGTATCTATGCAATTGAGGTTGTCTTTCAAGCAAAATCTCAAATGGAGTATCAATCTTTATGTTGTCCCAAAGAAACACTGATTGAAGCCAACTTGTTTCAATGCAATCTTCTTCCCTTAAACCTAATTGAGGAAAAGTTTCATTCATTAGTGAAACAAGAGTTTTGGAATCACCAAGGAATAAAGATATAAAAGTAGCCCTTATGGTTTTTGCACCATTTTGTGCATCCTTTACAACTTCCAATATAAGCCTAATGAAAAGATCATTGCTTGTAGTTGGTGCTACATGTTGCCAATTATAAACTATGTCACTTGCATTTTGTTCCAAAGTTCTTTTAACTTCAAAAACAGTTACTATCTTAGGAACTTTAACTAACTTGATTTTGTAAGAAAGAACAACACCAAAGTTAGCTCCACCACCACCTCTTATAGCCCAAAAAAGATCTTCTCCCATTGATTTTCTATCAAGCAATCTACCTTTAGCATCAATTATTTCAGCATCAATAACATTATCAGTTGAGGTACCATATTTTCTCATCAAGTTACCATAACCAGCACCACTAACATGTCCTCCAACACCAACAGTCGGACAAACGCCGGCTGGAAAAGCATGAGTTTTACTTTTCTCAGCAATTCTATAGTAAACTTCACCAAGTGTTGCACCACTTTGAATCCAAGCTGTTTCAGTGTTTATGTCAATTTCAATTGATCTAAGATTGAACATGTCTAAGATGAAAAATGGTACATTTGACACATAAGAAACACCTTCATAGTCATGTCCTCCACTTCTGATTTTCATTTGAAAATTGTGTTTTTGACCACAAATGATTGATGCTTGTATGTGTGAAACATGTAATGGTGTAATTATGAGAAATGGTTTTGGTGTTTTTGTGGTGTTGAAACGAAGGTTTCTTATATAGGCTTGTAAGATTGAAGGAAATGAAGGACTATTTTGTGTGAAAATTGATTCAATTATTGGATTTGATGGTTCTGAATTGTTTACAAGACATTGAATAAAAATATTTTGAGGTGAATTTGTAGCATAAGAAGAGGAAAAAAGAGAAAGCAACACAACTATAGGAAGCAACATTTTGTTGTTGTTGCACAATGTGAGAAATTAGGCACAGAAGAAAAATACAAGTGAACTATAAATGGCCAATTATGTTGTGAGAATATCAATTTTATAATGATTCTCACAACATGCTGTGTACCTCAAAACTTGTCTTGTTCCAAACTCATATACGTGGAATTTTTTTTGAAACTCTCGTTGGTTAAAACTAATTCCACTTATCTAGAAGGCTCGTATAAGAATATGAACCACTAATAAAGCTTGCTTATAAAATAATTTGGTACTCTTATCTGTGTAAAAAATCAAAAATAAAAACAATGATGTAAGAAATAAGTACGGTTCAGTCATTGATGATAAAGCTTTTAAAATAAATTCCACCACACAAGTTGCTAGTGCACTACAATGACATTGGCATTATATGAGTAGTTACTTTCTACCAATTTGCACTAACTTCCCTTGCCAGTATCTTTGATTTCATGAAAGGGACATTAAATCAATGAAGATCTTTGGACCCTAGAAAAGAAGCCAAAAGGAAAAATAAAACAAAAGAAGTGTTAGACGTCCAACTTAATTTTATGTTTAGCAGTTAGGGGAAAAAAGAGAGTAAAAGACAATTGAAAAGATAACTACATGAAGAAAAAGCTAATTTATTCTAAGCTAAGCTCTTTTATATTATTTTCTAGTAAGAAAAAAAGTCTTTTTATATATATATTTGGTGACATTTATAAGCTAAGCTCTATTATTTTCATAATATATAGCAAAAATTGACCTTTAAATTATTTACGTAATATATATGAAAAAAAGAATTTCAGTTAAAGTAAAATTCCAGATTGCACATATAAAGAGATAAAATAATAATGTTAATTTTTTTTTAAGAAAAAATAATAATGTTAATTAGTGTTGAAAATTAATAGAAACTAAAATATTTGCATTAATATGAAATATTTACGGTTCCACAATTTGTTACTTTTGAAAATTGTTCATAAGAAAGTTTCATTTCTAGCTTCCAAACGTTCCTCCACCATTATGGTGTGGGTCTAAAAGGTCCAACTTAATTATCTCATGGATCATCCAGCAAGAAAGCTCACACTAAGAGCATCATAATGATTCAATATCGAGGTCCAATATCAAGTACGTCTACGTTCCCACCTTATCATAAGGGATCGATGGGGCAAGGTGGAATTCTACGCGCAGAGCTATTCAAGAAAATCATCTTTTCACCACCTTTAACATTAGGCCTTGACATTCCAATTCAAAAGAAGACAATATCCTGAATTTTCTAATGGAAGGATTCCACAAAATGGCACAAAACTGCCGAAAGTCTATGGGGGTGATAGACATGATGTCGTCGCAAGAGCACATCTTCAAGCCTTGTCCATTGTCAAGACTAATAGGGTAATTGAGTTGTGTCTGTGAAACCCTAACCCTATAAGTTTAAAAAAGAGAGAAGGTTGGGGAATCAAGGAGAAGTAATCGACCTAAGTCATTTCTAGAGCTTACGCTGACATGGTGGCGCGATGTTAACAAACGAAGATGCTTCTTGGCGAATTTGGGATATGGGATGTGAGCGTCCAAGGACTTCCAAACACATTAAGTCGCAAGAGTGAATTTGTGAAATCCGATCGAAGGATAATGATGTTAGGGTTTTTGCAATGGAAGTAGTAGTTAATTGTTGCCTCTTAGTGGCGGTTGTTGAAGAAACAGCGGCTACGGAGGCACGATTGCAGCCTTGCACCATGAATTAGAGAAATTAATTTGAATTCAAAAGACAATGGTTATGTACGTTCCATGGTCGAGCGAGCGAGCTTGGTGAGGGCTGAGAGCCTGAAATGCGAGCGTTGCCACTTTGGCGGTGTGGTTGCAGAGAACGCGATAGAACAGTAGACGGAGGTGAAATTAGGATTTTAACACTAAATTTGGGGGGACTTTAGTATTATTCTATATTAACTTTGGACAACATTTTTTGTTACAAGGTTAGTCAAAAGGAAAAAATAAATAAAAACATTTGAATTAGATGACATGGTAAGAGATCTCTTTTAGATGAACCAAGTTTTGCCACTTATTGGGGTCTTATATGGCTCAAAGTATTAATATCTCTGCAGTTGCGCGCAAAGGATATATGTTAAACTAGACTACTTTCTTAAGAAGTCAAGATCAACATAAGCACAAATATTCTCCTATCCAATGTGAGACTCTTAACACACCCCGTCACGACCAGCACTATTAGGCTTGGTTCGTGGACATAAATGGTGGGTGGCCCGATAGTGGAAACCTGATAGCAGGTGGCCCAATGGATCTTGAAGAGGCTCTGATACCATCTTATAAATCATGGTTGAGCCTAACACAACCCCATAAAACCGGCTTGTGAGGTGATGATTGCCCCCACTTATAAACAAATTGTCAAGCCATCTCCTATCTGATGTGGGACTCTTAACAATTGTTGACCAAGAAAGCAACATAATGGTTACCTTCTTGAAGGTTGTGATAAAGTCTAGCATGACCAATTTTAAGAATAATAGGTCATGCTTGATAAGTTTGATATAAAGAAGAGAATAGAGTAGCAATAATTTTTTTGTAAGCCCATTGCTTTGGTAAAAGAAATACCTCAATAGATGGATAGAAGCTAGATTTCCAATATGTTAGTTGAACCTATCATGAAACTAGATAAACCCGTTAGCCAAGCACCAAAAGGGTTACAAATGAGGGCATGAGGCCACTGAAACCAACTCGAAGGAGAGAACCAAGGCAACTACCATCAACATTAACAATAATGCAATAATGGTTGTCACAATTCCACTTGCTTTAGCCAATTTCACTTATCTATGCCTACCAAAAATCATAAGATGAGAATCCAAGCTTAAGGCAAAGGTTTGTACAGTGGATACAACTTTAATACAATGAAGGAAGGTCTCTTCTTCAACACTGCAGCAAGAGCATAAAGTTGTAGGTTTCATGTTTTTGTGATGCAACATGGATAAAGAGGGAATCAAGTTATGGAAAGCCAACCAAAAAGTGAACTTACTTTTTTTAGGGAGATGGAGCTACCAAATCCAATTCCAAGACCGAGTTGGAATAGTCTCTTCTTTATTTATTTATTTTTTAAAAATCCAAAATTTAGCCACTTTTGGTAGTGTAGATTCCATTCTTATTAGGCTTAAATACACTTTTGGTCCTCGTATTTTCACCAACTCACGAAACTGGTCCTCTCATTTCAAAACCGAACTAAATTGCCACTATACTACCATTATTTTTGCAATTTTGGTCCTTTCCCCCATTTTGCCCTCCAAAAACGCTGATATTTTGGTCATTTCCCCCATGTTACATACAAAAACTCTACTTTATTCAGCACAAGAACATAAATATCAGCGTTTTTGGAGGGCAAAATGGGAGGACCAAAATATCAGCGTTTTTGGAGGGCAAAATGGGGGAAAGGACCAATTTAGTTCGGTTTTGAAATGAGAGGACCAGTTTCGTGAGTTGGTGAAAATACGAGGACCAAAAGTGTAATTAAGTCTTCTTATTAATAGATCAAGTAATGACTTCTTCGATGGTAGAGTTGAAGTGCTTATTGTTGATCTATTTAATGACATATGTCGGAGCTGAGTGTAAAGTTGCTTCAAGTTTGGCGGCGAAGAGGAGAAACACCTTTCATTGTTGTTTACACCTAAAAATAACTATTTAGTTGGCCTAATTTAGTAGATAGATAATTAGAGGTTAGGCAAGTTTTTCCCCAACCGAGGGAAGGTTAGATGAGTTTTATTCCAACAGAGGGAAGGTTAGGCAGGTTCTTTCTCAAGTCTGCTGGCCAGTATGTAGGTCTTAAAGGCATCAGTTTGATGCCAAGCTCAAGTAGAACTAAACAATGAGGCAATAAACCCCACACTCCTTGTTTATAGCACCAGTAAAAGCAAAGAGCGCTGAGTAAGGAAGAATATTTTGAGGGAGGGTTTCACACTATGAACCATGTCAATGAATCATGTCATGAAGTGGGAAGCTGGTAGCCAAACATGGGGTGTCATAAACCCCTCAACTAGGCAAAACACATGCATTACTCGCATAAATAGCCGAGAAGCACTAGACACATGTCGCGCCATTTTTGGTCAGTAGAAAAATAGTTACGTATAAATACTTACTTTGTACAATGTAACACACAATCGATCAAGCATAAACTATTTTTGTTGTTTTATCCCTTTATCATTCTACATTTATCTTATTTTATGTGCATTTTATTAGTCTAGTAGCAAAATATATCCCAAAACAAACGTACTTAAAACTCTACTAGAGTAGTTAAGGAATCCATAACTAAAAGACAAAATTTCATTCCTCAGCGTCAATCGCTTGAAGAAAGGGAATCACAATTAAGAACTTTTGCCGAGACCTCGACTAGTCTATAGCTCCATAAATAAATTTGGCATGTCCGGTGGATTAATACAACCTTAATCATTGCTAAATTTGATGTATACGCCTGAGATTAAGACATTGTCAACAAATACCAAATGAGCCTTAACAAAACATTAAGAATGCCAATATTTATGGCTCCTCCTAGTGTTTATGAAGCACAACCGATTGATACACTTTAGCCTCTAGTAGTGATGACAACATCCTTCATTAGACAACAAATTGACATGGAGATACATGACATCATGTATCAAGTATCTCAACAACTTGCGCACCCTCTTAAACTTATGGTTCATAATAAGGTTCAACAAACCAATTAATTGAAGGCCCAACGAGCCAATTGTAGCGAAACTTTCAACATGCCAGATTTACTATTGTCTACTTTTTTATTGCAATACTTAGTATAAATTACAAACAATAGTTTTTTTTTATAAAATTTCAATTATAGTTATTTTGATTTTTATCAAAATTATATGTATTGATATTTCACGCTTTTAAATTGAAACAAACCATACTTATCTTTTTCAATGATATCAACAATAAAGCAAATGTATCCCTAAAAAATAATATATCAAATGCAATAGAAATTCTTATCTTTTTGAATGACTCAAGCAATATATCATTTTTTATAGGAAAATTGATTTAAGGGTATAATTGGAAGTGAAAAAGTCACCTGAGAATCAGGTATTCTCTTTATATATACTAGTGTTCGGACGGGCACACCATTCCTGTCTATCCGCTCTTCTTATTGCGTTAATGCGTATAAATTACGAACAATAGTTTTTATGATATTTTGATTAACATTATTTTAATTTTGATTAAAATTTTAGGTATAGATAATAGGTACTTTACACTTTCATATTGTAACAAACTATACTTATCGTTTCAATGATACCAACAATATAACAAATATAATACAAATTTTTATCTTTTTTAATGAGACCACCAAAATAGCATTCTTCCCCTAAAAAAAACAAAATAGCATTCTTATCATCAAATTTATTTAAAAGTATAATTGAAAGTGAAAAAGACAACTCAAAACCATGTATTATCTTTATATATAGTATATATTAGGCAAAATTACACCAAATGTCCTTTATCTTATTAATTAGTAACACATTGATCCTTTATCTTTTTTTTTTGTCCCGTTTAGGTCATTTATCTATTAAAATGTGCACATTAGTGAAAGAAGATATTAATAACATAGAATTTTTCGTATATATATGAGAAAACAACCTGGGTTGAATAAATTCACATTTTATGTATCCCCCGATCTCTAGAATATCATCATAATCAATTCAATAACTTAACATATATTGAATATATATTTGATATGAACGAGCGATGAATAGACAGGGAAAGAGTAATTTTTCAACTCTATGCAAATGCAAGAAATACTGAAAAATAGAGTGACCCAGATAAAAGCGCCGTTTGTCCTCACTACTTTTGCCAAAGAGGTGAGTGCAGCCGCTTTTATAAGGGGTTAACCTATTGATAGGTTAAAATTAGGTTAATCATGGGTAGACACACATACGGGTTTGGGCCCAAAAGCCCAATCCAGCCTAAACCGTGGATTGCATTCTATGAACCAATTTTGACTGAAGGTTAATTATAATTCAAGTTTTACTAAAAACCCACGTTTTTAATTAATTCTGTTAAAAAATTACATTGAAAATATAAATATAAAAATTGCACATAATTTTTTCTTTATATATATATATTGTAAGTCGAGAATTGAAAAGAAACCTGAAAAATGCTTTGCAAAAAAAAAAAGACCTTTCTTCCACCCGTAGCATCCACAAACCTGAATCACCACCAAACAATGCTTCCTTTCACCATCACCAATTCTATGAATCTTGTGTTAATCCCTTGGGCTTGTCTTAAATCACAACCGAGAAAAAAAGATCATATCATCAAGAAAGAGAGTCAAGCTAAAACGCTTTGTCAAGACTTGAATAACGTTTGTGAGATATATAGAGCTAAATATAATGACAAGGTTTGAAACATAGTCTAACTAAAACGTTTTTGAGGACTTAAAACAGATTCAATTGCCTCAACCTTGTGTCAAAGGTGACAAGATTTATGTAATGATTCCATAAGATGAATATCGAGCTAATTATATGCATACAAGCATAATCTTCATGGTCTCATAATTTGGCCGCATGGTGGAAAACCTTTATGAGCTAGTTTAATTCCATTTGGAAGTCATTGAGCAAGGAGGGAGTGACATCTCTTGGTAAGGGTTTACATGAGTTTTCCTTTTCTCCCCTAGAAGATGTTCAAACTATTATATAGACTGGATCAGGCAACATTATCCTTGGTTTCCTTAAAGTCTTTGCTCGGAGTTGTGACTTTAACCCTGGCATGATCCACACCTCAGATTTGAAAAGTTGATTGAAAATATGGTTAAACACAGATCGAATTATATATTCCTAAAATCTTCAAAAATATGTTCGGATTATATAATCCGAACGACAATATTTTCAAAATTGAGTAGGGCGCGTGTAACACCCATACTAATGTAATCTAGAATATTAGCATGCGCATTAAACTGATACTGGATACATTAAAATTTTCTATAATAATACAATACAACTGAATGAGTACAAGTGGCTCGTTTATACAATTATCCGAATACCAAAAATGAATACTTATACATAATAATGATAATCTCCTGAGCTTGTACTTGACGAGCAACTGCACTCCAATCCAGTATCTCCCTGATGATCTTCTTCACGAACCTCTTGCTTACCTGAAAACCTGCACCAGAAGGATTGGGATGAGACATAATGTCTCAGTGAGCTCCAGCCCAACCTACTGTTGGCAACCACGGGGAAACCTAGGGTCACCGTGCCTACTCTTGGAAATCTTGGGGATTCCTACGATCGCCATCATTCTCTACATATTTCGCGATCAAGGGGAAACTAGGATCGCTATATGTCTTTATCATATTATTATCTTATACTTAATCTTATACTTAGTGATCGAGGGGAAATCTAGAATCACTTTCTGATATCTGATGACTACTTTGTCTTATCTCTTAGTATATAATATATATACACATTCATCTTTTCATAACATTAAGTTAGAAGTTAGCGTTGAACAAACAATACATTATCTTGGTTCATTTTACGGAGTGCATCCGGGTGGAGTAACCCCTGTGCGCTCTCTAAAAAGAATGCTCGAGCGTAAAGACGCTTGGAAAGACTGCGGAGTCGCCATCAAAGTTTTTATTTTTAAAGGGAAACGTTGATAAAACCCTTGGCGATGTGGAAAGGATGTTCATCGCAACCATTGACGGGTTCGGGAGTCGATTATGCAAGGGGAAGGTATTAGCACCCCTCACATCCGTTGTACTCAACGGGAACCTCCTAGTTAGTTAAGCCTAAAAGTGTTTTTAAAGGTTTGCTTGCTATGTTTTAATATATAATGGGGAGAAAGAAAAGGGGGAAAAAGATATTTTTTATTAGTGTGCTTGACAAGAGTGGGATCTTGCTCCTACGTATCTCCTGGTGCGATGGAGAATTCAAAGCTACGTAGTTCTTTGGTAGAACACGTTTGTTTGTTGGTTGATTTTAAAGAACGATGTTTTTGATCGTATTCTTGCGGTTAAACGTAGCTTGTATGCTCGCGCGTGGGAGGCTTAAGTGTTTGTTTGTGTCGTGTTAGAATTGATAAAACATGTCCGTTTGAAAAAAAGGTTTGAATTGACCACGGGGGGCCAAAAATTAGTTCAATTGACCACGGGGGGCCAAAAAAAAATAGTTCAATTGACCACGGGGGGCCAAAAATTAGTTCAATTGACCATGGGGGGCCAAAAATTAGTTCAATTGACCACGGGGGGCCAAGAATTAGTTCAATTGACCACGGGGGGCCAAAAATTAGTTTTTGTGTGTTGGATTTGTTTTATGTTTTGTATTTTTGAAAATAGAATGACGATTGTCCGAACAACGAGACATACGTCAAGTGCCCGTGCAACCGGGGAATGGATGTTGAAGGTAAAATGCATTTTTGGTGAAGTTTGAAAAGAATGACGATTGTCCAAACAACGAGACATACGTCAAGTGTTTGTGCAATCGGGGAATGGAAAGACATACGTCAAGCCACTCCTTTTTCACTCAAGTTTGTTGTTGAAACTTATGAAATTCCAAATAAGAGGCAAAACACTTTGTTATACTTGAAAAAAATGAGTTTTAAACCTTTCAAAAAAAAGTTCAGAAACAGATTTTGAACTTCAGAAAAAAAATGCCCAGAAGCTGCTTCAGAAGCTACCTTTAGAAGCTGAACTTCAGAAGCACTGTTCAGACTCTGAGGTTCAGAAGCACTGTTCAGACTCTGAGGTTCAGACGCACTGTTCAGACGTTGACTTTTTGGTTGACCATCAGACGCACTGTTCAGACGTTGACTTTTGTTGACCATCAGACACACTATTCAGACGTTGACTTTTGTTGACCATCAGACGCACTGTTCAGACGTTGACTTTGGTTTACCATCAGACGCACTGTTCAGACGTTGACTTTTTGTTGACCCTCAGACTCTGAACTTCAGAAGCACTGTTCAGACTCTAAACTTCAGAAGCACTGTTCAGAAGCTGCTTCTAAACTATTGTTCAGAAGCTTCTGATTTCTGATTTCAGAACCTCAAAGGGGTGAAAAACTTTCGAAATCAGTAAGAAAAAGAAGTAAACCACTTTTGTTTTGGTGTTTTGTAAACTTTGAGATTTCTTTGGGGTTTCAAAAGATGTTTTTAGTTCAAAATGAGTTAAACAAACACTAAGAATGCAGAAAAATGATGCTGAATCAACAGGAACAGCAGAACAAATGCAAACAGAAATGCAAATGAAAGATAAAAAGGTTTAGGATGCTTACAAACTCCTACCCCAAAGCTTTGGATGCAAGAAAATGAAAGGGCCCTAGGATGATTGTGGTTTTTGCAAAGCTGGAAATGTTGAAGAATACAAACATCAACAACAATGGTATTTTGCTATTGTTCTTCACTCTTTGTATGATGTTTAGTGGCTGTTTTGATTGCATGATGTTTATGATTGTTTGTAAAGAAAGAAACAGAAAACAGAGCTTCTGACTTTCCAAGGTTGTTGTGAAGTACATCTCCCGTCTTACTGGTGAAATTCCTATCATATCAGGCTAACAACGGACTCCTCTTACTTTTGTGTGGCTGTCCTCGCGGAAGGTAACTTCACCGTTCCAGCTGTCATTTAAGACGGTAACTTCACCGGAACCCCCTGTATACTAACTAACGAGCATACAAGAGACACATTAACATTTCTTGACTATGATGCGAAGCTGCCCTCACGGACGGTAACTTCACCATTCCAGAATAGTTTGGAACCCCCTGTATTCTAACTAGCGAGAATACAAGAGACACATCAAGTCCTTTCATTAACTTGTTCTTATTCTTTATATATATATATATATATATATATATATATATATATATATATATATATATATATATATATATATACATATATACATATAACTTATAACTTATGCATATTTGATGCATTCTTTAAGTAATCATTCTTAAATGCTTAACCTATTAAAAGGTTCTTAACTTTGAACATTGGATCATTCTTGTGCTTACGCACACTTAATTGAGTGCATCTTAAGCTTGCTATCCTAGGTGCATTCTCATACTCATTAATTCTTATCTTAAGTACTTGAAAGTACGTCTAATAATTTACTATGAGTTTTTGCATATTTAATGCATTCCTTAAGGGAACCAATCTCCCAATACTTAACATATGAGTATAAGATCATAGGCTTATCGTTTTTCATAAGCCACTACTTGATTGTTACAAATGTTCTCATACCCGTCTGAACTTTGCCCTCACAATTCTAAATAATTCTAAGTTATGGTACAATCCTTGTTCCTTATAATTACATCCATTTGGGAGCTTCTTGGACGAGTTAAAATGGTGGTTATTGATTCTTAAATGTTTTTGGAGAAAACAGATGTGAAAAACCTCGCCTACGCGCACCAGAATACCCAAAACAGCTCAACTGTCATGAGCTGTTCTGGTGTGGTCGCTATAGCCATGGGCTGGTCGCTATAGCGACCGTAGGCAGAACCCAAAATTGTGCCTGCTCGCTGCAGCAACGAGCTGGTCACTGTGGCAACCATGACAGTTCAGAAAAAGTCCAGAAATTGCATTTTTCACCATTTAAAACCATTCCAGTTTACCCAAGCTTCCCAAAGGTGTTAAAAAGGATTTTTCTTTTACAATTAAACAGTTTAAACATAATAGAACAAGGAATTAGCACATAACAAAGATTAGGGCATATTTTCTAAACTTTGCTCAATATATAATTTACACTCAAATTTACTCAAAGCGGGTTCTAAAACCGTGTGGAGCTCACCTTAAACCTTGATTATTGCTTGATTGCTTACTTGCCAACTTCCCACAAAACCCTAGCTTCCAATTCCTTTTTCCTTTCTTGATTTCTTGACCTCAATGACCCAAGAATCACAAATTGAGCTTGCTTGCAAGGATTTAGGCAAGGTATGATAATTAAATGAGTGGATGAAGTTTGAAGAATAGCTATGGGAAGGAGAAAGATGGCGTGGGAGAGTAGAGGAAGAGAGAAGAAAATTCTAAAGAGAAGGAAGAATGAGGAAAGTGAGGGAAATTTTGGGGTATTTAGCTTTTATAGCCTAAGCCTCAAAATTACAAAAATGCCATTCCTTATGAAATATCTCTGATATATCGTCTCAATACTGATAAATATTCAAGTCTTAAGCGGGATATTACAATCTTCCCCCCTTAAAGAAATTTCGTCCTCGAAATTTAGATTCCTCTTGAAATCACATATTAAAAGATCCTTTATACTTCTTTCCCTATATCCAATTCTCCACTTAACTCGCTTATCAAAATTCCAATTTTATAAGTCAAAAATACTCGACAATCTTCCCCTTAATTGAAAGACCTGATATACATTACATAATTCTTACGTAGTAGGGTTTGCGGTTGTCTGAACCAATCTACCTGATTCATTGACTATGCCTTGTGTTCATACGCTTCTTGTAAATCCAATTTAAAGTTATTAAGTCTTAGACACTCATACTGAACCTCGTAAGTTTCCTTCATAGTCCGTGTAATCTTACCCTAACAACATTGGGTCGATCTCATTATCCTCAAATACTCTCACTCTTCAATGGGTTCATTGCACTGCATCTAATATCAATGAATTATTATCTTTATCTTTCGTCTCATACGACGACATCTTACTTATAGACCTATGTCATACATTTCCATATAGAATCATCCTTACACCGAAAACATCTGATATTGTGTACGCGCCTGCTTCTTTCTTTTCGACATCTCGATGTGCTACTTATCACAATTCTAATCATTACTTCCACTATGGAATCCTTACAGATTACTCGTGCTCCGCTTCACTTAGTCTACAGCATCAACGTGTATCTTAATGACTTAAGAATCATTCTTCATATTGGGAGTTTAATCCAAGTGATGAGTGGTATAAATCGTCTCAAATATCATCATATGGTACAATTCATAGCATATAATTTACATACATGGTCGAGTACGTGTACACTACTAATGGGTACACTGCATGTCGTATCATCTTTGTCCGACTAATGGGACATCATTCTTGATCTTAACATATTTGAGGCACTACCACATCATTTGGAAATCTTTTCTTACTCTTAACTCATTTTGTAACATCCGGGATTTGCCTTTCAACTGGCTTGCCAGGTTTGCCCCGCCAATGTTACTCATGTTTATTTCTTGAGTATACAACAATCCATAACATAAATTATGGTTACAATTCTATTGGCGTTAAAACTTATTTCGTTCAAAGACATCCTTTGGTTTCGAAAAGAAAACTCTATTCTGGCCGCTACTCAAACAACACACTTAATCTCATCAATCCTTTAATCCTTTATTTATATTCTGGACTTGCGTAGAAATATTCTTCTTCCTTTATCCACGAACACTAAGTTCAAGGATTTCCGAACTCCTTAGCTAAAATATGTTGGTTATCAACAACCTGCTCCGATCAATACCTTCCCACTTTAACTTTACCGACTGCGTATTACGATTACCGACACATGTCACATGACTGAACTGTGTTACTTGATACACAACTGTCTGAGTAGCATGAGTACTGGCTGACGGGTACGTAATACTAACGAAATTTGGCACATGAGACATGTTTACATACTATGAGTATCACACGAATTGAACTTATAAGCCATTATATTTGTCGTTCCAGATCGACACTTCAAATCTGAAGATACCGTCTTACAGGTGCAACCTTTACTGTTGTTGTCTCAAGTGTAATTCTCCTTGACTAAACTTACTCTTCAAGTATACTTGAAGTTACTGAGCCAAAATAGCTAGATTGCAATATTAGCGGTGGCTTCCATTAATTTTTTACTTAATGGGCTAGAAGCACATCCTTCTTATTCCTTACCATATGTTCTTAAACTATTCCAATATTCCATTTCTCATGGGTTTCGAGGTTTGAAGTATCCCTCAACTTAACTTCCATAATTTTCCATTAGAACTTGTGATATGTTCAAGTCGTCTCTACTTACTGCTATTCCATATTATAAGAATTAAGCACTTAACACTTTCTCATTCCCTAAGTTTCAGCTTAGCATTGTTCATTAATTCATTCTTGGATTACTACTCCACTGCGCAATTCTGATTCTTAACAACTCGAGTTAGGATTGGAGAAATACACCACTATTGCCATATAAAATCTCTGTGACCAATCTTCTTACTTTCTCATTTTGTAGTTACCATAACCAAAACATCTGACGTTATTGTTTCTCTTGTGGCATAAACCATCTGCTCAACTTACTGATTGGTCATCTCTTGAATTTGTGTTTCCTTTTGGACATAAAGAATATACTTGTTTTCGCAAGATTACGCCAAAACCTGTAAACAGCTTTCAACAACTATCACGAGCCCAACAATGCTCCTGTCAATACAGCTTATTCTCCATGTCCGATTCCTGTGACCATCTCATGGTCAATCCAACATGTATTATCATTTAAACATCGCAAAAACCGACCTAAAAGTATACACGGAGCAACTTGAGTTCACACATAATCACTTGTGGCAACTTCTAAAAACATTCTATGATTTCTGGAGGTTCACATCTTTCATACACTGAATCCACTGAGGGTTTGAGTCCGTTACTAATCGTTTTATCTTTATCCGTAAGGATTTCATATCCATAATCTTTTCCGAGACAACTTGGGTCCCCATAACTTTACCATATCTCTTAGTTACCCCTGAGTTTCCACGGAACAATCTGTCCTGAAAAAGATTCAAACTCTTACCGGTTCTGTTGTACGCCCAAACATAGGGTACGTCTCTTCGAGCACCCGATTAATTGATCTTATTAGCTGAATGATTCTCCATATAGTTCGAACAAACCAAAACCTGTACCTTATTACCGCCTTCGGAAGCTTATCAACACAAGGCGATCTCTTTCAATTCCAGAATAATGGTGGAAGGAAAAACCCATCGGTTGAAAACATAAAACTCCTTAACATTAACCACAATCTTAACCTTTCGTATTTACGACGATCCTCCGTATAATAAAGTCTCACATAATTCCTCGGCTAAGATTCCGATTATCCTTCAAAACTGGTCTACTTTAATCTTGTGTTATCTTGAACTTGCCTTCTTCATCCAATTGAGGAAATTCGACTTTATTCGTCCATCAGTTCACTAAATCCCAACGACTTATTATTCAATATCCACCCTTCGTTGAGTAAAATTCCAGTTAAGCTCAGCTTATTTCCAATCTTTTTTTCTATTAGGACACATTCGAATATCTGATTCATGCTTCGACATACAACAGGTCTTAGTATTACTACTTATTCATCCATCTTAGTTCTTAGGTTGCATATCATCTCCTCTTCTTAATTTACAAATCTGGCATTTATGGTTCGGGAGATGCGGCTGATCTGATGGGGTTAAACTTACTTGTGATTCACGCTCAATGACCATACTTGAGTGGTTAGCTTCATCTGTCCAAATAATTCGCTTAATCCATAATTAATTCTCTTGACTATTTGGACATTAAAATCTCATCCAATTTGAGTTTGATTCTTCAACACTCTATCTTTGCTGAGAGTCTAGAGGTTTCAAAAACTGACCGATAATTCCTCATTTCGAGTCTCTAGGTTGGTAATGCAATTCCTTAATTCTGTACTCAGAATTGTTACTTAGTCTACACCTCACTTTAACTTCTCAAAATGCGGTTCCCGTCAAGGTTCCAAGTTATTCCTTAGAGTATCCCATGATTCCTCAATCCTTATGTCTTCCGCAGACGAGGCATCGTCCAACGACGCGTCCAACTGGGTTGAGATGCTTCACCTTACTTTTTAAATATCTCTTATGTTTCTGAAATCTTGCCACTAACAGGCTTCGTTACTTTACAGTTTGATGGCCACCATTTGGCATTGGTTACTCTTTTGCTAATTCCGTCTTAAGATTTGACGCCTAAATCTTCGCTCTTCATATACTTCATTCCTCCTTGGTTACATTCAGCTCTCAGACATTTATCCTAACTGTCACATACTAGATTGAGTTGATCAGGCTCAACTAGATGTGACCTTTAGAACAATATCTGGAACCCAATGGTCCCACTACTTTTATTGAATTTTTAATGACCCAAGGCACGGTCTGAATCGACCTGCTCTGATACCAATTGTAACACCCATACTAATGTAATCTAGAATATTAGCATGCGCATTAAACTGATACTGGATACATTAAAATTTTCTATAATAATAATACAATACAACTGAATGAGTACAAGTGGCTCGTTTATACAATTATCTAAATACCAAAAATGAATACTTATACATAATAATGATAATCTCCTAAGCTTGTACTTGACGAGCAACTGCACTCCAATCCAGTATCTCCCTGATGATCTTCTTCACGAACCTCTTGCTTACCTGAAAACCTGCACCAGAAGGATTGGGATGAGACATAATGTCTCAGTGAGCTCCAGCCCAACCTACTGTTGGCAACCACGGGGAAACCTAGGGTCGCCGTGCCTACTCTTGGCAATCTTGGGGATTCCTACGATCGCCATCATTCTCTACATATTTCGCGATCAAGGGGAAACTAGGATCGCTATATGTCTTTATCATATTCTTATCTTATACTTAATATTATACTTAGTGATCGAGGGGAAATCTAGAATCACTTTCTGATATCTGATGACTACTTTGTCTTATCTCTTAGTATATAATATATATACACATTCATCTTTTCATAACATTAAGTTAGAAGTTAGCGTTGAACAAACAATACATTATCTTGGTTCATTTTACGGAGTGCATCCAGGTGGGGTAACCCCGAAGTACATCTCTCATCTTACCGGTGAAATTCCTATCATATCAGGCTAACACCGGACTCCTCTTACTTTTGTGTGGCTGTCCTCGCGGACGGTAACTTTACCGTTCCAGCTGTCATTTAAGACGGTAACTTCACCGGAACCCCCTGTATACTAACTAACGAGCATACAAGAGACACATTAACTTTTCTTGACTATGATGTGTAGCTGCCCTTGAAGGGAAATCAACATACAAGGTGCAGCGGAAGTTTAAAATTTTTTGATTTCCTTTCCTTGGATCATTACGAATATTACATGAATCAGTGATAGAATTGTTACCTCTTTGTAATGCCGAAACTGTTTCTTTGATCACAGCTGAGCAAGTAAGCAAAGCCTCTACTCGTCCACACGAACTGCTTCCTCTGGTTCCCGGTGCTAGCCAAGCGATCAGAGGTTAGGGAGAGAAGTGGGGATTTGTTTTAGCCTTTAGGGTTACCCGAAAATTGCACTCCTGATTTCAACACTAGAGCTTCTATTTATAGAGCTCCTTGCTGCACAAAATTAGCTTGAGCTTCCATAAGCCCATTAACCCATCAGCTTCCGCTAACTAATTAGCGTCAATTGCTAAACGCACCCCATCATATAAGTATTACTTATATTTCTCCTTTTTACCGTTCTATTGTGTGTGACCCTATAGGTTCTTGTAACGTTGGCAATAATATTAAATCCCATATTTAATATTATAAACAGTGAGCGGTATCTAGCAACACATCACTGCTACCCAAGTGACAAGAATGTCAAGTGATCTGACGAAACCTTTTCATGATAATATCTATGTGTACGATTACTCCTTTGTCCTGATATCTTTATTGAACACAAGGCATAGATTACGTCACCCTTGCTTAGCTCAATATTTATATTTCTTGATCCCGAAATATACTGAATAACGAATAAGTCCAATATCTCATATTGACTTAATTCGGCATGGCCATGCATTTTTCCAGTCATATTTGATCAAGAGGCCTAAAGATATATCTCCTGTTATGAGGAGGGACAAATCCCATCTAGGACACTCATGTCCCACAGCATGATTCGTCGAGTGCCCATTAACCAACGTTATAGTTATCTTCTTACAGATAACGTTTGAATGGCAATAAAACACTTGAGTCCACATCTAGGGATCACAGTGGTTTCAGGTCTAAGAGTGATATACATTATTATCATTGTGAGAATAACTTATGACGATTTCATAACATACTATGTAATATTCTCACGATGGGTCAATCCAGTATAAATATTACTCCTAATACTTATACCTATGTATAGACTTAATATCTCATATTCATGACCCATGAGATATGGTCATCAGTCTACATACATAATAGTCTCCACGCTTTATTATTATCCCAATTCATATTAAAGCTTGACTACGGATACCTTTAAGAATAGTGTTCTTTCGTTGATGTAATCTCATGATTAAGTCACACTTAATATTCCATCACATGAACCAACTATTCTAGGGACTTTATTTATCTTATAACAAGTGTAATAAAGAACGCCATATCTTATTCAATAATAAAAGTCATGATACATATAAAAGTTTAACATAAACTATTGGCCTCTAGGGCTTACACCAACAATCTCCCACTAGCACTAGAGCCAATCAGGCATAGACCGAATACCCATAGATCTAGTATGACCATCATGCTTCTGCTGAGTTAGAGCTTTAGTCAGTGGATCAGCAACATTGTCTGATGTTGGTACTCTGCATATTTTCACATCTCCTCTATCGATGATTTCTCGAATGAGATGATAGCGCCTAAGTATGTGTTTGGATCTTTGGTGAGATCTAGGTTCTTTAGCTTGTGCGATTGCTCCATTGTTATCACATAACAATTCAATGGGATCCACAATGCTTGGAACTATACCAAGATCAGAGATGAATTTCTTGATCCAAACAGCCTCTTTTGTGGCACTAGATGCATCAATATACTCGGCTTCAGTTGTAGAATCAGCGACTGTTTCCTGCTTTAAACTTTTCCAGCTAACAGCACCGCCATTTAAGCAGAACACGTATCCAGATTGCGATTTGAAATCATCATGATCTGTCTGAAAACTAGCATCTGTGTAACCAATTACAGAGAGCTCTTCTTGACCTCCATAGATCAAGAAGGTATCCTTAGTTCTTCTCAAGTACTTAAGGATGTTCTTAACAGCAACCCAATGACTGTTACCTGGATTAGACTGGTATCTGCTCGTAGCACTTAAAGCATACGAGACATCTGGTCGAGTACATAACATAGCATACATGATAGATCCAATTGCGGATGCATATGGAACATTGATCATTCGATCCCTTTCTTCATCAGTTGAAGGGGATTGTGCCTTTGACAAACTTATACCTGATGACATAGGTATGAGTCCTTTCTTGGACTCATACATATTGAAACGTCTCAAGACTTTGTCAATGTATGTACCCTGACTTAAGCCAAGCAATCTTTGTGATCTATCTCTATAGATCCTGATTCCTAATATGTAGGAAGCTTCACCTAAGTCTTTCATAGAAAAGCATTTCCCTAACCAAGATTTAATTTCTTGTAGTGTAGGGATGTCACTTCCGATAAGCAATATGTCATCCACATATAATACCAGAAATGAGACTATGCTCCCACTAACCTTCTTGTAAACACAAGGTTCATCTTCATTTTTAATGAATCCAAACTGTTGTACAGTTTCATCAAAACGAAGATTCCAACTTCTGGAAGCTTGCTTCAACCCATAGATTGATCGCTGCAATTTGCATACCTTTTGGATGTTATTAGGAATGCCAAATCCTTCAGGTTGTGTCATGTACACATCCTCAAGGAGATTTCCATTAAGGAAAGCAGACTTAACATCCATCTACCAGATTTCAGAATCATGGTATGCAGCGATAGCAAGTAAGATCCGAATGGATTTAATCATTGCAACTGGTGAAAAGGTTTCATCATAGTCTACACCATGAATTTGTTTGAAGCCTTTAGCAACCAATCGTGCTTTGTAGATGTTTACCTTTCCGTCCATGTCAGTTTTCTTTTTGAAAACCCACTTGCATCCTATAGGATTAATTCCTTTAGGTGCTTCAACCAAGTTCCAAACATGATTTGTGTACATGGAATCCATTTTAGATTTCATGGCCTCAAGCCACTTCTCAGATTCAGGACCAGTAATGGCCTCTTGATAAGTCATAGGCTCATCTTGATCCATGAGCAATACGTCACATTCTTCTGATATGAGATACCTATATCTCTCAGGTTCTTGACGTATCCTATTCGACCTACGTGGTTCTTGTGTTGTTAGAGTAGGATTTTCTGTCACAACAGTTTGTGTATCCTGCTCTTGTTCCTCCATTGGCGTACTACTTTGTGGGTCTTGAACTTCTTCAAGATCTACCTTTTTCCCACTAATTTCTTTGGAAACAAATTCCTTCTCAAGGAATACTCCATCTCTAGCGACAAACACTTTGCCCTAAGATGGTTTGTAAAAGTAGTATCCTTTAGTTTCTTTAGGATATCCCACAAAGAAACATTTGTCAGATCTTTGTTCAAGTTTAGTGGACATTAGTCGTTTCACATAAACTTCACAACCCCAAATCTTTAAATGTTTCACATTGGGTTTTTGACCACTCCATATCTCATATGGTGTCTTTTCTATCGCTTTGGATGGAACTTGGTTAAGTGTATAAGCTGCAGTTAATAAGGCGTGTCCCCAAAAGGAGTTTGGAAGATCAGCATGACTCATCATAGATCGAACCATGTCTAACAAGGTTCGATTTCTCCTTTCGGAAACACCATTCCATTGTGGTGTTCCAGGAGGTGTGAGCTGGGATAAGATCCCACACTCTTTTAGATGATCGTCAAACTCTTGGCTCAAATATTCGCCACCTCGATCTGATCGAAGCATTTTGATTTTCTTGCCAAGTTGGTTTTCTACTTCATTTTAAAATTCCTTGAAGAAAGTAAATGATTCAGATTTGTGTTTCATTAGATACACATATCCTTATCTACTAAAGTCATCAGTGAATGTAATGAAGTAATAAAACCCTCCTCTAGCAGCTGTGTTTAGTGGTCCACATACATCAGTATGTATGAGTCCCAAAAGATCACTAGACCTTTCACCTGTTCCGGTGAATGGGGTCTTTGTCATCTTTCCCAATAAACAAGATCGACATGTCTCATATGATTCTAAATCAAAAGAGTCCAAAATTCCATCTTTATGGAGTTTGGAAATGCGATTTTCGTTTATATGGCCTAAACGACAATGCCAAAGATATGTTGGATTCAACTTATTAGGTTTCATCCTTTTCGTATTTATGTTATAGATTGGCATATCAAGATCAAGAATATAAAGTCCATTACTCATAATGGCATTAGCATAGTGAATATTATTCAAATAAATAGAACAACATTTGTCTTTTATTGTAAATGAAAAACCAGACTTGTCCAAACAAGAAACGGAAATAATATTCCTGCTAATTGCAGGTACAAAATAACAGTTCTCTAACTGTATTAAAAGACCACTAGGTAAAGTCAATTCATAAGTTCCAACAGCTAAAGCAGCAACCTTTGCGCCATTGCCAACTCGTAGATCGACTTCCCCTTTTGCCAATGTTCTACTCGTTCTCAACCCCTGCACATCAGTACAAATATGAGAACCACATCCAGTATCTAATACCCATGATGTAGAAGTAGACATATTAATTTCTATAACAAAAATACCTGAAGAAGTGGAAGCAACTGTTCCATTCCTTTTGTCTTCCAGATATTTTGGGCAGTTGCGCTTCCAGTGCCCGGTCTTACCACAGTAGAAGCACTTGCCCTCCTTAGCCACACCTCCAGTAGGCTTCAAAGCTTTGGTTGATGGCTTAGCAACTGCTTTGCCTTTGCCATTTCCCTTAGACTTTTTAGGCTTCTTGTTATGCTTTTTGACCTTTCCATTGTTAACCATCAAGATGGTCTTACCCTTTCCCTTCATGTTCTTTTCAGCAGTTCTTAACATTGCTGAAAGCTGTGGAAGAGTTTTGTCCATGTCATTCATGAGGAAATTCATGACAAAGTGGCTAAAGCTTTCTGGCAACGATTGCAAGATAAGATCAATAGCAAGTTCCTGCTCAAGGGGTAAACCCAATCGCGCGAGGTTCTCAACGTACCCAATCATCTTGAGACATAAGGTCCTACAGGACTTCCTTCTGACAGCTTCGTTCCAAAAAGGGCCTTGGAGACATCATACCTTTCATGCCTAGCTTGCTCTTCATAAAGAGTCTTAAGGTGTTTGATCATATCGAACGCAGCCATGTTCTCGTGTTGCTTCTGAAGCTCAGAGGTCATAGTTGCAAGCATGATGCAAGCGACTTCCACGGCATCATTGACATGCTTACTATAAGCATCTCTCTCAGCCCTGGGAGTATTTGCAGCTGGTGCCTCTTCAGGAACAGGTTCATCAAGCACATACAACTTTTTCTCATGTGTGAGGACAATCCTCAAGTTACGGTGCCAGTCTAAAAAATTTGTTTCATTCAGCTTATCCTTATCAAGGATTGATCGCAAAATGTTCTTTGAATTGTTAGTTGCCATCTACAATATAAAATATACAAAATAAGTATCATGAAAATAACATATTTAAATTTGGCCTTTAATTAAATATGCTCCCACTATTTTATTCAAATCAAATGACCTTCAAACATTTAATTCGGAAAATCCCATTGGAAGATTTTCTAGCGGGTTGAAATCCTTACTTCACCTTGTTTTGAGTCAGCTAGGGCTGATCACCCAAAACTCAGCTATTTAGGTAGGAACATTTCCAATTGTATCTCATACAACTTTCAAATCAATTGGGCGAGTAACTCTTACTCTAATCTATCGTATAGATATTTCCCAATTCTTGCTTCTAAATTTATTCTAATCATATTAAAATTAATTTAGTTAAGTTAAACCCAACAAAATAACAATCGGGTAAATGATATTACCGCAGCGCGACTTACAAACATAGAACATGTGCTTCGCTAAGGCAGAACCCACACATTCGATATTGGTCTTGAAGGGTGTTATTCTTTTGGAAAGCATTAAACTTAATATATTACTTTGAAGGATTTTATTTAGTTTGATCTCACCTCACCACGGCTTATATATCATATATATTCGCACTCCAATCATTCAAGCATGCATAACAATTATACAAAATAAAAGTGACATGATTATGGCCTCCTAACGCTATGATTCTCTCAAGTCAATGAAAAAATCTAAACTAATCCTAGAAACGACCTTGCTTCTCCAAGCTGGACTTCTAGGGCTAATCCAACGTCAATGGTCCTATTACCTCCTTGTATTCTAATTACATTACATATAAAGAAACTCGTTTTACATACGAGGGATTGGATGAGAAGAGAATGTACATATAGAATTCAAGAGAGAGGCACGACACGCAAGCCGTATTTCAAAAATCCAAAATAAAAGAAATAATAAGACTAAGGCCATAATCATTCACACAACAACAATAAAACACCTTTTATTATTATTAACACCTCATAATTAAATAAATTAAATTAAAACTCGGCGATTGATCACACTACGCAGATTAGTCGGGGGTTCCGCTTTGAATTCTGGTGCTGAAAAAAATCGTGTCACGATTCTGGCATCGTGTCACGATTCTATAGGCAGAAGCAAACGATTTGCTGGGCACAAAATCGTGTCACGATTCTGGCATCGTGTCACGATTTTATAGGCAGAAGCAAACGATTTGCTGGGCACAAAATCGTGTCACGATTCTACTAATCGTGTCACGATTCTGAACCAGATTTCAGCCTTTTCGTAACCCTAATCATGACGGCACAACACTTGTGGCGTTATGAATCCCGTTGTAACAGTATGATCACACCAATCAAAGTACTCTGATTGTTTATCCAATATGGAGATCAAACTTAGAGTGCTTCATCTGATACGGTTCTGAAGCTCCAGTTTACAATCATCCAATATGAACAAATATCATCTGACTTGATTTAGTGAACGATCATCACGAGTATATCATATATACTTTTGTTACACAGAATTTATCAATCATATTTCTGTCGATATGGATAATCGAAAATATTGATGCTTCACCAGAAAACGGTTCCGAAGCTTCAAACAATTCGAAAAGCCATGCACAGAAAAGTGATACGATTCAATTATGTGTGTATGTGATCGAGCAACACATCTCCGTCGATATGGATAATCGATATATTGATGCTTCACCTGATACGGTTCCGAAGCTTCAAACAAACCGAAAGTCCATGCACGGAAACGTGATGCCTTGCCAATTTTAATTCGTCTTTATTATTTAATTGTATTCGATTATGTTTAATCCAATTAAAACATAAAGCAGTAAACAAAACAATCTGTTTCATGGTTTCGTAATTGGCTCTGATACCACTGAAGGGAAATCAACATACAAGGTGCAGCGGAAGTTTAAAATTTTTTGATTTCCTTTCCTTGGATCATTACGAATATCACATGAATCAGTGATAGAATTGTTACCTCTTTGTAATGCCGAAACTGTTTCTTTGATCACAGCTGAGCAAGTAAGCAAAGCCTCTACTCGTCCACACGAACGGCTTCCTCTGGTTCCCGGTGCTAGCCAAGCGATCAGAGGTTAGGGAGAGAAGTGGGGATATGTTTTAGCCTTTAGGGTTACCCGAAAATTGCACTCCTGATTTCAGCACTAGAGCTTCTATTTATAGAGCTCCTTGCAGCACAAAATCAGCTTGAGCTTCCATAAGCCCATTAACCCATCAGCTTCCGCTAACTAATTAGCGTCAATTGCTAAACGCACCCCATCATATAAGTATTACTTATATTTCTCCTTTTTACCGTTCTATTGTGTGTGACCCTATAGGTTCTTGTAACGTTGGCAATAATATTAAATCTCATATTTAATATTATAAACAGTGAGCGGTATCTAGCAACACATCACTGCTACCCAAGTGACAAGAATGTCAAGTGATCTGACGAAACCTTTTCATGATAATATCTATGTGTACGATTACTCCTTTGTCCTGATATCTTTATTGAACACAAGGCATAGATTACGTCACCCTTGCTTAGCTCAATATTTATATTTCTTGATCCCAAAATATACTGAATAACGAATAAGTCCAATATCTCATTTTGACTTAATTCGGCATGGCCATGCATTTTTCCAGTCATATTTCATCAAGAGGCCTAAAGATATATCTCCTGTTATGAGGAGGGACAAATCCCATCTAGGACACTCATGTCCCATAGCATGATTCGTCGAGTGCCCATTAACCAACGTTATAGTTATCTTGTTACAGATAACGTTTGAATGGCAATAAAACACTTGAGTCCACATCTAGGGATCACAGTGGTTTCAGGTCTAAGAGTGATATACACTATTATCATTGTGAGAATAACTTATGACGATTTCATAACATACTATGTAGTATTCTCACGATGGGTCAATCCAGTATAAATATTACTCCTAATACTTATACCTATGTATAGACTTAATATCTCATATTCATGACCCATGAGATATGGTCATTAGTCTACATACATAATAGTCTCCAGGCTTTATTATTATCCCAATTCATATTAAAGCTTGACTACGGATACCTTTAAGAATAGTGTTCTTTCGTTGATGTAATCTCGTGATTAAGTCACACTTAATATTCCATCACATGAACCAACTATTCTAGGGACTTTATTTATCTTATAACAAGTGTAATAAAGAACGCCATATCTTATTCAATAATAAAAGTCATGATAAATATAAAAGTTTAACATAAACTATTGGCCTCTAGGGCTTACACCAACAGCCCTCACGGACGGTAACTTCACCATTCCAGAATAGTCTGGAACCCCCTGTATTCTAACTAGCGAGAATACAAGAGACACATCAAGTCCTTTCATTAACTTGTTCTTATTCTTTATATATATATATATATATATATATATATATATATATATATATATATATATATATATATATATACATATAACTTATAACTTATGCATATCTGATGCATTCTTTAAGTAATCATTCTTAAATGCTTAACCTATTAAAAGGTTCTTAACTTTGAACATTGGATCATTCTTGTGCTTACGCACACTTAATTGAGTGCATCTTAAGCTTGCTATCCTAGGTGCATTCTCATTCTCATTAATTCTTATCTTAAGTACTTGAAAGTACGTCTAATAATTTACTATGAGTTTTTGCATATTTAATGCATTCCTTAAGGGAACCAATCTCCCAATACTTAACATATGAGTATAGGATCATAGGCTTATCGTTTTTCATAAGCCACTACTTGATTGTTAGAAATGTTCTCATACCTGTCTGAACTTTGCCCTCACAATTCTAAATAATTCTAAGTTATGGTACAATCCTTGTTCCTTATAATTACATCCATTTGGGAGCTTCTTGGACGAGTTAAAATGGTGGTTATTGATTCTTAAATGTTTTTGGAGAAAACAGATGCAAAAAACCTCGCCTACGCGCACCAGAACACCCAAAACAGCTCAGCTGTCATGAGCTGTTATGGTGTGGTTGCTATAGCCATGGGCTGGTCGCTATAGCGACCGTAGGCAGAACCCAAAATTGTGCCTGCTCGCTGCAGCGAAGAGCTGGTCACTGTGGCGACCATGACAGTTCAGAAAAAGTCCAGAAATTGCATTTTTCACCATTTCAAACCATTCCAGTTTACCCAAGCTTCCCAAAGGTGTTAAAAAGGATTTTTCTTTTACAATTAAACAGTTTAAACATAATAGAACAAGGAATTAGCACATAACAAAGATTAGGGCACATTTTCTAAACTTTGCTCAATGTATAATTTACACTCAAACTTACTCAAAGCGGGTTCTAAAACCATGTGGAGCTCACCTTAAACCTTTATTATTGCTTGATTGCTTACTTGCCAACTTCCCACAAAACCCTAGCTTCCAATTCCTTTTTCCTTTCTTGATTTCTTGACCTCAATGACCCAAGAATCACAAATTGTTCTTTCTTGCAAGGATTTAGGCAAGGTATGATAATTAAATGAGTGGATGAAGTTTGAAGAATAGCTATGGGAATGAGAAAGATGGCGTGGGAGAGTAGAGGAAGAGAGAAGAAAATTCTAGAGAGAAGGAAGAATGAGGAAAGTGAGGGAAATTTTGGGGTATTTGGCTTTTATAGCCTAAGCCTCAAAATTACAAAAATGTCATTCCTTATGAAATATCTCTGATACATCGTCTCAATACTGATAAATATTCAAGTCTTAAGCGGGATATTACAGCGCGTGTGAAGAGATTATATTGGGAAAGGAAAGAACTTATTATAAATGAATATTAGTATCATATACTATGTTTCATCATCAAAAGGAGCATAAGAAATAGATGCATAAGTGTCCTCGTTCTCATTCTTCTCCCTACGTTGTTTCCCAAAAAGAAAAGAAAAGTTAAATGGTGGGCACTGTCGTCGACCATCAGCTTCACGCCAACCATATCATTTACATCGCCAACCTGTACGACACTAATATCACTGTTACAGTTACTTCTGTCACCTCCTTTAGTGAAAACTTGATCGAAATAGAGCTACTCCTTCGTAGCAATGTCTACCCCAAGACTACCTTCATCGTGAACTTTTCCATCCATCCCGAGGTAAACACGTAGAAGTTATGTGTTGGTGATCACTGCCTCATTTTCTAGCTCACTCGCGCAAATACCATACCGACTTGTATCCGTGAGTTCATGAAGAATCGTTTGATTTGATTCCCATGGTTCAAGAATCTAACGTATTCGCAAGATTTGAATTCGTCGAAGCACGCATTAGAGATGTACATGGATCATGCTGATCTCACACAGCGGGAGCAACAATTCCTGAATGACTCGGTGGATAAGATAGTTCAAAAATGTCTTGGATTCATGGTGCAACATAAAAGAGGTTAGGACGAGCGATTGGGGCATAGAATGTCTTAGTGATGAACATAGGATGGGAATTGAAGATTTGGCGTTGGTGGTGCACTGTGGCAGAGCCCCTTTAGGGCTCTGGTGGGCCACATCCCACTCTACTAAAAAAATAATTTTTTTTTATGGGAGAAATTACTAATATCTTTCTCTTTTAAACAAAATTAACTTGTGGTCCACCTTCTTTTCCATCAGATTACAGATTACGCTTACTAACAGACTTTCTAGTTACTTGAAATGTGTAGATAATTAATTTGATTTTTTAAGGTATGTAATTTAATATTTTGATTGTTAACATTGTACTTAATGCTTATTAAAACGTAATATTTGTGTGTGTATATTATAGTTTATTTGGTAGCCCATCCGAACATTTTTTCTGGCTCTGTCAGTGACGGTGCATGAAATTAGGGTTATTTTACTAATTTTCTACAGAAAAGAAAAAAAAAGGTGAAAGACGCATTTACGGCTTATTTCTCCCATTCTCGTTTTACATGTTTTTCCATCTCAAGTTATAGCATAGAAAAAGGTTATAGCATAAACAATTACATACAAGTGTTTATATGTAAGCTCTTTCTATGGAATAGCTAACAAGTACCCTTAGGACACTTGATAAGAAGTTTAAAATAGAACTTTTTCTTGGGATTTGTGTATTCAACATATTGAAACATAAAAAAACAACTTTTTTTTATATGAAAGTTGAAATTCTGGCAGTTAAGGATTCAGACAGTAAAACAAAGTATGAGTGTTTGCAAAACTGAGCACAAAGCACAGGTTCAGAAGCAGTAACAATAAAGTGCAGAAATGTAAAAGCACACAGATATTTGTTAACCCAGTTCGGTGTAAATATCACCTACGTCTGGAGGATACCAATCCAGGAAGGAAATCCACTATTGGAATTAATCCTAAGACTCAAGACACAGACCCCCTGTTCCTAGTCTTCTGACTTAATCTCCTATAGTTCTGATTTCTACCCAACACCTGAGTATAAGAAACCCCTTTCTTACTTCCTATCCAAGTAACAACCTAGTTACTAAACAGCTTCTGATAAACTTCCCAGATTATGAAGAAACACTTCAAAATAACAAAGACTTCATTCGTACCTAAAGGCTTAGAATGAATTACAACTCAAAAAACTCTAAACCAACTCAGATGAGTGGTGTACAAATAAACCTAAGTTTAAAAAACACAGACTCAAAATCTGATTTCTGCAATATTCTTCGTTGTCTTCAACAATAGCAGCACATCTCCTTTTATAGGCTTCAGCAGCTCTCTTAATTCTGAATCCAATCTTCTGCAATTGATATGTTTCTGAATTATGAAAGGCTCAAATAAGGAAACAGATATTTCTGAATTCAATCTTGCAAAGATTCTTCAACAAATAAATTCAATCATAAACACGAAGCAAATCTTCTTAAGATCTTCACCAAAATTAGCAGTCTTCTATAAACCAAATGCCAGAATAAATCCTTGACAAATCTTCCAAAGATACGCACAGAAAGAATCAGATTGAATACAAAAATCCAGCTTCTGAAGTTCAGCTTCTGAAGTCCAGCTTCTGAAGAAGTCAACGCTGGTCAACCTATGAATAGTGCGTCTGAAGTACTGTTCAGCGTCTGAAGGAGTCAACGCTGGTCAACATCTGAACAGTGCGTCTGAAGTACTGTTCAGCGTCTGAAGGTCCATTCAGCGTCTGAAGCACTGTTTCAGAGTCTGAAGCACTGTTTCAGAGTCTGAAGGCCCAAAACAGCTTCTGAAGGCATTTTCAGCTTCTGAACCTCCTCAAATACGATTTCTTGCTTCTGAAGACTTCTTAAACACATGGAGATGCTTTGCTTGAACACTTTGATTTTACCAAAACATGCAGCCAACTTATAAATACTCAACAAAAGTTCTCAATTGTTTTCATTTTTAAATCTTTAACAAGTGCCCTTAGCAAGACCTTTTTATTTAAAAGTGTTCCTTTTAATAAACAACTATTCAATAGCGAGATATAAAATGAAGTCGGACCGTTTTCATAAGCTAGTGTAGAGAGTTTGTGCAAATAAGACAAAAACAATTTATAGATATGTCACAAGCTGTATTCACAAGCTCTTATAAACAATCTCAAATGTTTGTCGGTAAATAAGTTCAAATGGGACAATATAAATCAACTAAATTTTGAGATAATATATAGATTCGATAGACAAATATAACTACTTGAGCTTCATAGCCCTTTTGATACTATACTAGATAATATTTATTTCTGATCCCTTGTATTAACCTTAACTAAGGTGAAACAAGGGACTCTTCAAAGAAGTAAAACTACTAATAAAGCACACATTCTTTGTGGAAATTGCATTCTCAAAATTCCCTTCTACCTTATTTCAGTCTTCAGTTTAAACTCCTCTCCAATAAGCTGTTTCAAATTCGAAACTTCCACAGTAACAAACTTAGAAGACCTATCAAATTTTGTGATCAAAACTCTTTTCCTCATTGAATTCATTCCACTCACAACATTTAACTCACTCTCAGCCAAATCATTTCCATTTAACCTACCATAATTAGGTATCCCCAAGAATGTAACCTTTTCAATGATCCATTTTTGGTCCAAAGCAAATTTTCCATTAGTAACATTAGAAGTAACAGAAACACTATCATTATACAGTGCACCGGAAAATCTCACAAGTGTCCACTGCTCTTTCTCTCCTTCTAGATCAAGAGCCTCACCATCATCCAAATAAACTTGTCCATAACTATTTCCATTTCCACTAAAAACAACCAATAGTTCAAATGTGGTGTTCCGAGCTGCTTCGGTTGTCATTGCTTCACCTTGTAAGGCCAAAATGTTACCTTCACCAACATGCACATTTATGTGATCAGATGGTGCATCAAGTGTGACATATTTGCCTGATTCTGCATTCACTGAATTTGAAGGATTAAAAAGATCAAACCAATTTCCTCTAGGAAAGTATGCATCAACAGTAACTGCACCAGATTGTAGCACAGGTGAGACTAGAACACCTTTGCCTAATAGAAACTGTGAGTTTATTTCGTATGTTGTTATATCCTCAGGGAACGAAAAGAAAAGTGGCCGCGCAATTGGTGTCCCTTTTGTGTTTGATTCGTACATTAGTGTGTAGAAATATGGAAGAAGTCGGTAACGAAGGCCGAGCACTTTTCGAGCTGATGCTGCAACTGAATCCCAAAGGTAAAGCTCTTGCCTGATGGAATTTTTATCCGAATGATCTCTTGCAAAGGGGTAAAAGGCCCCTAACTACATTGAGGAAAATCAAAAAATTTTTAGAAATGCATTTAATGATGAAAATATTTTCCATCAGGGTTTTTAAAAAGGGATAAAACTTAAAGATAGTGTAACTGTCACCAACAATTTTGAACGGATATGAAAAACTGTCTTTTTTGTGAGAAAAAGTAAGAAGAGTACTACACACATTGCATCTATGTTTAGTCCTTTAAGGAAAGGCCTACAGCGCGATGTGGAAAGCAACATTAAGATTTTTTATGTTTTTACCATTGTAATTGCAGCTTTATCACCACGATTCTCTAAAATATAAGAATCGCAGCATGTCTGCAATTTAAAACCTTTCTTTACCAGTAGCGAAAAATCACAGCTCCATCCATATGTAACTTTTATAAATTTAGTCTAGTGAAAAAGTTGTGGATGCTATTCGATTTTGAGGATCAATGTTTGTTACCTGAATCCAGCGCCGACAAAGTTCTTCAGTAGTGTCTGCTGAGAAGCCGCATATATCCGCTCCAACCATAGGAACTCCAAAGATTCCAAAGTTCAATATTGACGGGATTGAGTATGCTAAATCATTCCATGTAGCAGTATTATCTCCTGTCCAATGAGCAGTATACTTGCCAGAGCTAACAAAAGTTGATCTACTTAAAATGAATGGCCTTTTACCAGTTATATCCACCAAAGCCTTGTTGGTGGCTTTGGATTCAAAGAGTCCATACAAATTGTGAGAATCATACTCAGTGATATTACCATAATGTAAAGATGTTGCCGGAACAGTTTTCTCGTTAATTGATCGTTGAATGCCAGAACTGTTAATTTTGTAAGGAGGGTTGTCAAGATTAGAATGTGGTGTGTTAGGCGAAGTTTTGAAATTAGATAACTCATTCATGTCTAGCCAAAGACCATCAAAAGGGAGAATGTCCTTAAATAATTTGATTTCTTCAGCCCAAAATTCTTGACTATGAGGGTTAAGAAAATCAGGATAGTAAACTTGTCCAGGCCAAACTTCACCTTGATAGTTGACTCCATTTCTCTTTATATAGACATCAGCTTGCAAACCTCTAACATAGGTTGCATATGTATTATTTATACTGATACCTGTGTACAAAGTTTGTCTCAAATCAATGACATATCACATATGCATAGATATTTGAAACGTTAAGAGGAGAGCAGCGTTATCAATGACATATTACGAAAAATAGCAGAATGCCAAAAATCCGTTATGTGAAATAGAAGATAGTTTTGCAGGCAAATAGCCGGACTAGGATTGCCTAATTGTGAAACTAGGATAGTGTTGTGGAATCTTCAAAATCCGCTATGTTGTAGCTCTGCTACTACTTCTATTTGACAGCACTTGAGTACAGTATGTTTAGTTTGGAAGATATTTTATGGTGTTAGAATTAGCCAATTAGGTACCTGGATCCAAGATAAGCACATATTTCTGACCATTTCGGTGAAGGGTATCAACAAAATTTCTCATCTCATCTTGTGGAAAATTAATAGGATCTAGTGTGAAATCTTTATATGCATCCATGTAATCAATATCTGTCCACATAACTTCAAGTGGTATACCAGCCTTTGCATAGTTAGTTACCACACCCTGGACATCACTTACATTCTTGTAGCCCCAGCGACATTGATGAAATCCTTCACAAAGAGTTAACAATATTTGTGGATTACCATAGGAATTTGATATAATGAATCGGCATGAATAGGAATGACAATTGCAATACACTAGTCTTAGACTTTAATATCTGGACTATACTAATGGAAATAAATTTCATAAAGAACACAGGGAATGTCCTCCACACTTAGAAAATTTTCAACTCATAGAAACATATTATTTCAAGTTTCAAAGCATTGTCGTTGTGGTCACTATCTCAGATGTAACAACAAGAAGAAACATGAACTTACAAAAAGGAATGAAAAAAAAATCAAAAAACCATGTTGGACTTACCAAAAGACCAATAAGGCATAGGAGCAGGCCTACCAATGAACTCAGTATACTGATCCAAAACCAATTCAGGAGATGAACCAGCAAAAAAATACAAATCAAAAATACCACCAATCACCTTATAAGTAAGACGATCACCACTATAAACAACATCCATTCCATTACTATTAAGAAGCAAAACACCATGTGTGGTCCCATTTTTCACTCTTCCATCAGATGAACCCTTTCTCACATCCAAATAAAAAGGATGAGAGCCATAAAGATTCACATCAACATTAGAACTACCAATATCTTCATTCCAAAGAGTGAAAGTTTGGTTTGGCTGCAACTTGAATGAACTCTTTGTATGCTCTCCAAAACCATACAGAGAGGCTCTTTTTGAAGGCAGAGAGGTAGAAAGCTGCAAGTACTGTTCTTTGAAGACTAGAAACGTTTCAGGGTTTAAAGGGTCTTCTGGTAAAGTGTTAAAGAGTATATCTTTGTTGGATTTGCGTGTGATAGTGAAGCCAAATGGAGTAGTGTTGTGGAGTGTGAAGATAAGGTCTGAGTTTGGATGTGTAATTATGTATTTTGAGTTTTGCGAATTTTGGTGGCGAAAATGATGAGACAGAGATGAAGATGGTGAGTCTCTTGGAATCAATTCTTCTGGAATTTCCCATCTTTGATTATTTGAATTAGTGATTCTTACTCTTAATTGATCCTTGGTCTCAAAACTGCAATCCAGAGTTGAAACTTTAGTATTATTTTGAACCAAAAAAAAAGTTTAATATTTTAATAATGAATAGAAAGATGGATATAATCCTCAAATGATTATATGTTTGTTCTACTAAAACAAATATGATTAGTTGAGACAAAAAAAAATCAAGTAAAAACAAAGACAACAAAAAAACAATAAACTATGATTAGTTGTTTAGGTTGTTAGTTAGTTAGTTACCTGGCAGTGAGATTGAGGAGTGGAATGTCGGGTCCGAAAACCAAGGAGGATTTGATGAGTTTAAGGTTAGCAGACAAAGATTTTCCTGTTGGATCACTTTTTACACTTATGATTGTGTAGCCATAACCAACTTGTGTTTCTTTTGATGGTGAATTTGCAACAGTTTGGGATAAGATGACACAAACATTGAAACAGAAGGCTAGTAATGGTAGTGGAGTGTTTCTGGTTTTAGTTCTTGGACTTGTAACCATTTTGTTTGTGTTGATGTGTTTATGTGTTTATGGTTTGTGGGTGACAATAGAAAATAATAATCAATTTATGTTGACTAGGAGAAAACGAAGAATAATGGAGACAAGCCATGTTGACTAGGAGATAAGATGACATTGTTACCAACATTTTCCACTAACAAGTAACAATAGTTTTTTTTTTTTATTGCAAATGTTACTAAATTCTCCTTTATAAGAAGACTTTTAACTCTGGTATTTTAACCCTACTTGAAAGTAGGTGACCACCACTCTTTGTACTAACAATAGTGAATATGATAGAGACCATGTAAATTGACTACTAGACAAAGATGGGCAGTCACCATTTTTCTTGTTCTTTTTGTTATTAAAAAACATAAGTAATGAATGCATATTTTTATATTATAAATTGATATAATATGACCGAGAGGGTTGATCGAACTGAAACAACTTTCCATTGAGTAGTGGTGGGGGGCCGGTAAGGACAACGCCCTTCAATGTTTTTATTTGGTGGTCGTTGGGAGGTATTATCAGCCGTTGTGAAAATGAGAGTTGTGATAAAGAAGATTTTGGGTATGGGATCAGACCAAAACATAAATGGAGTTTGTTAATTTATAGTCACAGTTTTTAGTCGGTATAATAAATTCGCAAATTTAACCTTTAACCGTAAGGCATGTTTTACAAACTTTTAGATATTTAGACCCACTAAAAGTTGGTGTGTGTAAATTGGTGAGTTCCTATTCCTATAATATTAGCTGACTTGAGCTACTAATTTTCTAACTCGTCTAAATTAACAACATACAATAAACATTGTTCCTCGTGTGTCACTCTCATGTCAACATATGGCTCATTCTTTGTTTCCTCCTACATGAACTAACCTCTGTAAATTTGTAGCTATAGTTATATCTTGTTACATGAACTTTTCTTCGACCTATTTTAAATGACCTAATTTAAAAATATGTACTATTCACATAAAATAATTTGACCATATTTTTCTACTAATATACAAAGAAAAATAGTATCATATAAGATGTTGTTGGATTTTCTCGATAAATATTTTTAAAATATCAAATTTTTATAATTTTTTCTAATAAATTATTAAAGATATTTAATATCAAAATTGTGTATTGGCATGTGTGACAAAAGAAACTGTGTCACATAATATAGGACAGAAGAATGAAGTAGTTTATACCCACCAAAAAGTAAGATAGTGTAAAGTAGCAAACCCAGTAAATAAAATATGTAGAATAGAATTTAATTAATATATTCAAAATGCAAAATTATAAAGTTAGGAAAATGAAACACTGCAAAATTCAAAAGACAAGATGGAAAAAATAAAGATCTCATTAACATTGATCGTAATATTTTTATATGTGACTTCAAATTTTGTTTTATTGGATACTTAGAGAGATATATCGAGTATTTGAAAAATGAAATTCACAATTCATCTTTTGAACAAATCACAGTTAAAATAATCACCTAAAACAAAAATCCTGTCAAAATATATAGCACATAATAATTGATCAAAACACGAGATGGACCAAGAGACTCCTAAGCATCCAACACTACAAAATTTGAAGAAATAAAAAGGCTAAAGTGTATTTTTGACCCCTAAGTTTTAAAATGTTGCGATTTTGGCCCCCTATTAAAAAAAATGAAAAATTTGGCCCCCTAAGAATTTGCCCCTTTGCAATAGTAGTCTTTTTTGCCAATTTTGACCTAGTCAACGCCCATGTGGCAGGCCACATGTGTAATTACTTAATTAAAAAAATTTAAAAAGCCACATAATCATTTTCTTAATTAAATAAATAGAAAAAGAAATTAAAAATAAAAAAGTCAGAAAAAATTAAAAAGGAAAGAAAAAGGAAGAGGTGAAGAATCTAGCACAATCACTCAGAGTCAACAAAGAATCTCGCACAATCTGCAAACCACCGCTTCTACCCGCCGCCGCCCAACACCACCAACCCGCAGGAGCCTCCCAGTACCGACAACCACTCATTATTTACTCTGTTTCTCCTAAAGTCCTCCACATCCCCGCCAGCGACTTTATGGACGTTGTTCAGCGACTAGCCGGACCTTCCGCCGGTGAAGAAGCACCTCAACAATCTGGCGCGATTTCACCAGCTGCGAGACTTGCTTCCGTCGGGTTTGCTTTCAACCACCGTGGTTTCGCCGTTGCCGTCACCAAATATGTTCAGTATCTTCGACTAATTATTATTTTAATTTTGGGTTAATACCGCTTTTGGTCCCTGTAATATTAGCGAATTCCGATTTTAGTCCTTGTAAAAAAAAATTTAGATTTTGTCCCTGTCATTTCAGACTCTTCCACTTTTAGTCCCTCACTTAATCTTGTCAGCAGAATCTGCACACGTGGCACGCTGACTGTGTAATTTTTTACTTTTATCATTAAATTTATTTCCACTTGGCTTTTATTTTGATTTATATTTTTTTAAACAATTGAAAACAAATTTTAGAATTACAATAAAATAACTTAAATTAAAATTAAAACTCAAATGAGGTAAAATTAAAACTTCATCTTCATCTTTTCCATTTTCTTCAACTCTAGCCCAACAATCACAGCAACAACACAGCCAAACAGCAACAACACAGCAAGTGCAATAGCACTTTCGAGCAGAACAGACGCTCACTGCAACGAACAGCAGCGGAGAGTCTTAGCAACAACAAAACCAGAGGAACAACGGCCAACAACCATAGATCCATTTGAATCAACTTCGACTCGACAACCCACTCAAGTAAGAGTGACGAAATCAGCACGAATAACGGCTATAAGGATGCTAGCAGCGCCGATCCTTCAACCCACGAGCGTGCTACTGTCGAAACAAAGAACGTGACCAGTAACTGCGGCGCCGGCATGGTTGTTGTGATCTGAAACGAGTCGTTGATGGTGTGAGGGAGAAGACGATGTCGTCGGCGGTGTGATAGAGAGAAGATTTGAACAAATTGATGGCGGTGAGGATGATGATGGTTGAGGATGGAGGGTGCGGTGGTGAGGAGGATGGACGGCGGAGGAGGACAGTGGTGTTGAAGAGGACAGTGGTGGTGAGGAGAAATTGAGAGAAGGTATAGAAGATGAGAGAAGAAGATGGGGTGTTGGGATTTTACAAAACTACCCCCTGTTTTATGGTTTAAAGATTTTAGTTTTTATTTAATTTTAAAATCAAAATTCATTATAATCTAAGTGGCATCTGATTTCAATTAAAAAAATAAAAAAAATAAAAAAATTACACAGTCAGCTGGACACGTCAGCAGATTCTGCTGACAAGTTTAAGTGAGGGACCAATCGTGGAAGAATCTGAAATGATAGGGACGGAATCTAAATATTTTTTTTACAGGGACTAAAACCGGAATTCGCTCATATTACAAGGACCAAAAGCAGTATTAACCCTTTAATTTTTGTTTGGTTTTTTAATTTAGAGAAAATGTTTTTTTTTTTACTTTTTCATTGATGATGATTTGATTAGGATTAGGAAGGTTGAAAAATCAACATTCACTGACCTTTGCCATATCAACCATAAGTTTTGGTCTCTGTGTAAGGAAAGAAAAAGGCAACATGTGGAATTCCTAATTTGGATGAAGCTATGATTTACGGTTGTGGTTGATGGTGGTGATAGAGCTAGAATTTGGTGAAGAAGAAGGAGAAGAAGATGAAGATGAAGTTGTTGTGAATTGAAGATGAAGGAGAAGGAGAAGAGGCATTTGCTGGAATTCAGACCTTTTTCTTTTTCTTTTTCCTTTCCTTTTAATTTTTAATTTTTTTTTTATTTTTTTAATTTTTAATTTCTTTTTCTATTTATTTAATTAAGAAAATGATTATGTGGCTTTTTAAAATTTTTTTAATTAAGTAATTACACATGTGGCAGGCCACATGGGCGTTGACTATGTCAAAATTGGCCAAAAGGACTACTATTGCAAATGGGCAAATTCTTGGGGGCCAAATGTTTCATATTTTTTAATAGATGCCAAAATCGCAACATTTTAAAACTTAGGGGGTCAAAAGTACACTTTAGCCAAATAAAAATCATACTAACATTGATATGAAGTTTCTTGTTTCAAAATAAAATAAAATTGACATGAATATTCTTGGTGACTCCTTTTTTTGACAGACTTGGTGACTCATATCCGATATATATTGCGTAGGGATGCTTAGGGATGCCAAATAGGATGATGCCCATGTCCGTTTGTTGAATAAATATGATATTCTTCTTCGTTTGATATTCATGCGGGTATGTTACGTGTATAATATGTGAATTTAGAGACTTTTTTTTTTTTGACAAGATGTGAATTTAGAGACTTGTTTACTAATTACTTAGAATTTCTTCATCCTCTTTCAAAGATACAATAAAATACTAACACATAAAAATATATGTATATTTCACTCTCAATTTAACTATAAAATTATTAACCAAAACAAAATACATCTATTAATTTTCTCCTCCTTTTACCTCCTTTTACCACATATAATAGTTTCAAATTCATACAACAACAACAACAATAATAATAATAATAATAATTCAAGTACAATCAAATAAATAAAAGTAGGTTTTCATCAGCCGTTACAAAGTTTTTATTTTACTCAAACCTCTTTATATATTTAATATAATAATAAGGCTTAATTGCACTTTTCCCCCCTATATTTTGCCAATTGTGCGATTTTGCACCCCATCCTTTTTTTTGAGCGATTTTGCACCCTATCATTTACCCCCTTTCTGATTTTGTAGCCCCTAATGTGTTTTTTTGCTGATGTGTTGAATTTTGCTGATGTGTATTCATTAAATGCTTGTCATGTGTGTAATTGGTATTTTTTAAAAAAATCAAAATTCCACATATTTTAAGTTGGAGGTTAGTGGTCACGTGACTCTCCACAAAATTGAAATTCAGTCAGACCTCTCCACTTCTCTTCTCCCATGGCTGTCATTGCAAATCACCTTTTCTTCTTCTCCTCACAAACGAAACTCTAATCGTAACTCACCATTTCATCTTTTGAAACGAAACCCTAATCGTAACTCACCATTTCATCTTTTGAAACGAAACCCTAATCGCAACTCACCATTTCACCTTCTGAACGAAACCCCTTCTGATAGGTTTTGTTCTTAAATCACCTTCTGAAATGAAACGAAAAAAACCGTAATTTCGATGGCAAAGAACAACAATGGAAAAGCGAAGATGAAGGAAACAATGGCGAAGAACAACTGTGGAAAGACGAAGAAGACAGAAACGATGGCGAAGAAGAACGATGTGAGTGCGAAGGAGGATGATGGAAACACGCATAAAGCTTGCATGCCAGAGTAAGTGTGATTTTGTAAAGTATGATTTTTTTTTTTGTAAAGTATGATTTTTTTATTGAATTTTTTAAACTTTAGTCATTTTGTCATTTTTTTGTTTCAATACAACTAGGCCATCTGAGAATATGATAAAGATCAGATTCCACTACAAGGGATATTTCACCTCTGACCCTGTAGATGCATATTTAAATGGGGAGGTATATGAACCTGATGGTGTTTGGGATATGGATGAGATTAACACTTTAGATTTAAGTAAATTTGTAACGCTGATAGGCTACCCTGAATCAACTAGATTTTGGTATGTACTCCCAAAAAAAGGCCTATCTGGTGGGCTTAGACAGTTGGGCTGTGACAAAGATGTCCATGAGTTTGTAAGACACCATAAGAGCTTGAATTATGCTGATTTGTATTTGGAAACACCCAACCCTAACCCAACCTACACAAATGATAAGCCAGCTCATAACCCAACAACCTACGCAAATGAGATACCATCTTCTGACCCAATCAACATAAATGATATACCATCTTCTGACCCAATCAACATAAATGAAATACCAGCTCATAACCCAACCAACACAGAAGAGATTCCAGCTGAGGGTAACAAGGGTAATGAGGGTTGTGATGAGTTTAGTGACTCTGGTGATGATGATTATGATGTAAGTGATGGTGAATTTGTTGAAGAAGTTGATATAGGTTCTGAACTTGGATCTGGATCAGAATTTGAGGATAGTGATTTTGATGAAAATTGGGCTTGGACTGATATACTTCCATAAGAGACAGTGAATCCTTCAAAAGAGGGTAACAATGATTTTGTTGATGCTGGATCTGTAGAGGAGGGGGTTAATGCATCAAGAAATCCAAACCCAACAACTATTGAAGACTTTGATGCTAAAGATGGTGACACTGAAGAGTTAGACACAACAGATGAAGTAAGTGAAGATGGTGGTAATAAGAAATATCCCAAGTTCAAAGTTCCTGAAGGTGATGAGCCAGTGAGATTTCAGTTAGGTCAGATATTTATTTCTGCAGAACTTGTTAGAACTGTTGTGAAAGAATATGCTTTGAAATCTAGGAAGAATGTGTATTTAAACAAAAATGAGAAGGCTAGAATTGTTGTTAAGTGTTCTGATGGTTGTCCATTTTATATGAGAGTTATTAAGTCTACTCACAAGACTTACTTTCATGTTGTTAGCTTATATCCTATTCATAAATGTCACAGAACTGGTAAGAACAGACAAGCAAAACCTACTGTCATAGCTAGGAAATTGATACTTATTCTTAGACACACTCCTGGTATGAGAATTAAAGCATTGCAAGCAGAATGTAAAACTAAGTGGGGTGTGATGCTAAGTAGATTTCAGGTATATAGAGCAAAAACAAAAGCTTTGGAGATGATTGAGGGAAGTATGGTGGAACAGTACAAGCATCTCAGGAGTTATGCAGAAGAGTTGTTAAGAAGTAACCCAGAAAGCACAATTATAATCAAAAGTGAATTAGGTGTGAATGGCCCAGTATTTTCTAGGATGTATGTATGCTTCAATGCATGTAAGAGAGCCTTTGCGAATAACTGTAGACCTTTGATTGGTCTTGATGGTTGTTTCTTGAAAGGAAGGTGTGGGGGTCAATTAATATCTGTTGTTGGTAAAGATGGAAACAATCAAATGATTCCAATAGCTTTTGCAATTGTTGAGGCTGAGACAAAGGACTCATGGTCTTGGTTTATTAACCTCCTTCTGGAAGATCTGAACAGAATTCAATATAGGAGATGGTCATTCATATCTGACCAAAAAATGGTATTTGTTCTTTACTTTATTGTCTTTTCTGCTATTTGTTCTTTACTTTATTCATATCAGACTCTGGTTTCAGACTCTGGTTTCAGACTCTGGCTTCAGACTCTGGTTTCAGAGTCTGTCTTTTTCTGTTTTCTCAAGTGTTAATAAGTTTTTTTTATTTCTTTGCTTTAGGGACTAGTAGATACTCTGAAGGATGTTGATGCAAATGTTGAACATAGGTTATGTGTGAAGCATTTGTATGGAAATTTTAGGAAGAGATTTCTTGGTGAAGCATTGAAAGAAGCACTATGGAGGGCTGCTAGATGTAACACAGTTCCTGAATGGGAGAAAGCCATGGAGAATATGAAGAAGATCAGTGAAGAAGCATGGGAGGAAATGTCCAAACTTCCCCCTAGTATGTGGAGCAGGGCACATTACAGTACTCACACTCAGTGTGATTTGCAAGTTAATAATATGTTAGAGGCTTTTAACATGCCAATTCTAGAATATAGGGATTTACCAATTATTTCAATTGTTGAGGGGATTAAGTTCTACATGACTAACATAATTGTTAGACTTAGAGATTTTATGCTGAGATATGAGGGGGATATATGTCCTATAATTCAGAAGAGATTAGAAATTTCAAAAAAGGAAGCTGATGGATGGACTCCAAATTGGTCAGGAGATTTGAATTATAGTATTTTTGCTGTATCAAATGGTGTAGATCAGTATGCGGTCAATTTGAAGGATAAGACTTGTGCTTGTAGGAGATGGCAATTAACTGGTATTCCATGTGTACATACAATATGTTGTATTTGGTTCAATGAAAAAGCACCTGAAGATTATGTTGCTAATTGGTATAGGTATATGCACTAGATTCCTCTGTTTGAATTAATCTGTTTGGGTTAGCATGCATTTTAATTATGTTGAATTAATCTGTTTGCAGGAAAAACACATTTATAGCCACTTATAACAACATCATACTACCTAACAATGGACCAAAATTATGGCCAACTGTTGATGGATTACCCATTCAGCCTCCATATGTTAGGAGGGCACCAGGAAGACCCAAGAAGGCTAGAAGAAAGACAAATGATGAGCCTACAAACTCTAGAAGATTGAAGAAGGTGGATGGAACTGTCAGATGCAAAAGATGTTTTGAATTAGGACACAATAGAAGAACATGTAAGGGGAAAACAGCTGCAGACAGAACTATACCAAAGGGTGGAAACAAGGTGAATATTATAGCATTTATAACTTTAATCTTATTGCATTTATAATTTAGAGCACTTATTATTGTCAATTACTTGTGTAGTCAAATACTTGTGTGATGCAACCTGAGACTCAAACAACTGTGACACAAGCACAGGCAACAACTCAATCCGCACCAGTTACACAATCTGATAGGAGGCAAGTTGGAACTCAAAGTGAGGCACTAGGAACTGTGTCACAATCTGGAACTCAAACTGGAATTCAAAGACTAAATGCTACAACTGTATCACAATCTGCACAACAAAAGGGTGCCAAGAGGGGAAGGAAGAGAAAGGCCCAAAGTGAGGCACTAGGAACACAACAATCTGTCAACCAATGAAGTGCTATTTAATTAGCCATTTTGATGTGCATTTAGTCTTTTTGAAGTGCTATTAACTTAGCCATTTTGATGTAATTGCTATTTGACAAATCCTGGTTATTTTTATGAGGCATAACTAATTTGCCTGTAGACCTTTATTTTGTTGTTTTATGGAGATGTAATTGCCATGAGGCATAACTTAATGATGTTATGTTTGTTAATTTCCAAAACAGTTATCAGCAATGAATATCAATATTTAACCAAACATTACAGGAACATTATACGCAACAATGTATATATAGAATGAATAATCTCATTTAACCAAACAATAACATTACTTTTTCAATCTAAATTCTTCATCATTACATTAGAAATGAACTGCTCAATAACATTACAATCTTAATTAAACATCAACATTACCATCACAACCAGCAATAACAATACAATCTTACTTAAACATCAACATTACAATCACAACCAGCAATAACATTACAATCAATCCTAAACATACAACTCCTCTAACAAGCTTTTTGTTCATATTTTGCAGTGAATCATTTTGCTTCAACAAAGCATTGATAAGCTTCTTCTCTCTCTCAGAACATGCTTCATCGTACCATTTGAAGAAGTTACAGACCTTACCCTTGCTTTTTGTGTACAACCCGCAACCGAAAAACCTTCTGCCTGGGTTCTCTAAAGTCCATGTTGTACAAAGAGGAGAATCAACGCCGCACCTGCACTTGAATTGAGGCCTCTTCCAAGAAGATGCAGATGAAGAACTGGATCTAGAACCAGCACCAGCCATGTTCAGATATGAAGAACAATAAGAAGATGATTATACGTGATTCTGCGAGGAAGAAGAAGAAAAATAAGATGGATATGTGTGACCTAATGCAAGGAAGAAGAAGAAGAAGATGAATATGCGTGATTTCTGTCTATGAAGTAGAAGAAGAAACAAACCAAAGTTGAAGAAGATCAAGGACGACGAAGAAGAAGAAGAAGATCGAACTGGATCTATCCCTCTTTTCACATCAAAACGGTCACGTGATTTTTTCAACTATTTCAATTTTGATTTTTTTTTAAAAATACAAATTACACACATGGCATCAAAATTCAACACATCAGCAAAAAAACACATGAGGGGCTACAAAATCAGAAAGGGGGTAAATGATAGGGTGCAAAATCGCTCAAAAAAAAGGATGGGGTGCAAAATCGCACAATTGGCAAAATATAGGGAGGAAAAGTGCAATTAAGCTTAATAATAAAAGATATTTAAGTAGTTTTATTAATCCCCTTCAAAAAAATAGTTTTATTAATTTATTATAAACGGACATGGATATTCATGGGCATAAACGTTTTTGCATATAAATACTCAGTTTATACATTGTAATGGACACAACCAATCAAAACACATTTCACTATTTATATCTCTTTATCAGTCTTTCTTTATCTACCTTTTTATGCATTTTGTAGTTTAGTAAACCAAAAACAAAAAATAACTGTACTTAAAGTTGAACTAGAGCAGTTAAGGAGCCCACAACTGATGGACATAGTCCTTCCATCAGCGTTAATCGCTTGAATAAAAAGGGAATCACAATTAAAGACATCACTCAAATCTTAACTAAATTCTTGTTCTATCAAAGGATACATATGCATAAACCCCAAGAGTTGGCCTAGTGATAGAGGTTGGGATCTTAGAGTGTACTACTCTCGAGATCTCACATTTGAATCCTTCCACTAGTAGCAATTCTTCCGTCGAGACCGTTCATATAGAGATTTGCTCTGACTTTAGTTTACCTTCTATTAGTGGATGATGAGATTAATTTCCTTAATTTGTTCATCTTTGGGTCGGATAAAAAGATTCCAAAAAAAAAAATAGTCATAAGATCAGGAGGGGAAGGTTTATTTTAAATAAAGTATGTTCGGTTCAATATTTTAGAAGGGGGTGGAAGGAGATTTGGAGCAACTTTTGTTCCCTTAAATTAGGGGGGTTTGAAGGGAAGGTGAGATATTATAATTTTAATTACTTTAATAAAGATATCCTCAATTTTTAAAAAAAAAATCTTAAATTATCCTTATTGGAATATTAAAAGTTGGTTTAAGTCTTTGCTATTTTTTAAATTGATTTATCGCACTGCCCCTCTTGTTCTTCCACTAGTTTGCCACCGTCCTATTATAATATTATAAATTTTTATTCTTGCACAATGCATTTTTCTTCCTATTCATCGGGTAAGGATTCTCTAAAGTGAGTAAAGTGTAAAATGAACAAATCAAGAGTTGTTATTGTAACAAACTCATGATTTGTTATATGTACTAACAATGTCTCCCTTTAATTTGTTAATTAACGGTTGATATTATCCACTTTATACTCTAAAATGAGTTGCTCACTTAGAGGAGTTGTATTCCTATTCAGGTCGAGTTTACTCATCTTGCTTCAATTTCTTATTTTTATGTTTTTTTGTGCAATTCCTAATTTTGTGTTTACTTATGTTTAAACAAGTTGTAAGATTTCAAAGGTAAAAAGATAAAGTAGTTTAAAATTCCCCCTCCTCCCGTAAACAAAACATATATTTAATTAAAATTGAATTATAACCCTCCCTTCTTTTTATCTGAACATATATTTAACATTTCATTACAGTTTTAATCCCACTATTTTATTTCACTCATGGAATTGATCCCCCCATTTTAAAATCACTTAATTTTGGTCCTCCATTTTGATAGTTGGCATCAAATTTGTTGATGTGTTGTGTGTTTACTTATGTGGCACATGATTTGAGGACTTGGAGCAATCCACATGTATTAATGAATGACACATAATTAATTACATAATAAAGAAATAATTCATAAAAAAATGAAATATCAAAAGAGAAAACTCATATCCAATTTTTCTTCTCCTTTGTAATATCCCGCGTAGGCAAAAAATTTATCAGTAACAGAGGAATTACGAGTGAGTAGGGACAAAATTGTAATTATGAGAGGAAGGAGTATTAATAGGGATAAGATTGAATATTTCTTCATATTCCTCATTACCTTCTCTCACTAAAGATCAAATTTTCTCTCCCTCTCTCTCTAGAATTCGGTTAACAGCATTAGCAACCTTGATCTACCAGTTTTCTTCCCTGATTTCTTAAATTGAAAGCAAGCAAGCTTTAGGGAAAGTTTGAAGTAAGTGGAAGCTTAAGGAAAAAGTAAGACCAAGCTAGGGTTTTGGTAAAGGAAGCTTGTCAAAGACCAGCAAATTCTAAGTGAGTTCCTTAGAGTAGCAATATCCTTTGTGGGTTATATTGTGTGAGGATTGCAACTCAATTCTTAGGAATTCAGAGAAAAGGATAGTTTTCCCCTTTTTGATACTTATGTTTGATTCCTGTTTAATCCTTGATTATAGTATGTTTTACAGTTCAAAATGAGTCCCTGACATGTTTTCAAAGATCACTGGGCAGTTGGGTACCAAGGTTTTTAAGATTGAAACATGTTTTTCTAAAAATTCTAAGTCCTGCTACAGTCGTAGAGCGATCAGAAGTTTGCTCTGCGAAGTAGCAGAGTTTTGCTACTGCCTAGACTTTGCTCTGCGAAGCTTCAGAAGCTGACTTCAGAAGCAGGCTTCAGACTTTGACTTCAGAAGCTGACTTCAGACTCTGAAGGTTCAGACGCAGGTGATCGCAGAGCGAAGCTCAGGGTCGCAAAGTGAAGTTGTCCAGAATGACATTTTATTTACAAACAACTGTACCATGCCAACGATCTTTGATATGCTTTGGGGTAGAGATACTCATGAACCTTCAAGGATTAATCTAGGATAAAGATAAGTATCATACAGAGAGATGAGTATTTTATCCACAGGATTTCAGGTTAGTTAAGGGTTAGTTTCAGGATACCCTTAACCAGGCAGGTACATTTATATGTACATCAGGACGTACCTCAGTTGTTCACGTCAGAGTGACACTGAGGGTACACGTTTGAGTTTAGGATAGGATGTACCCTAGATAGCGGTACAAGGTTATTATCAGGATTTATACAGATTGTGTATATATATATATATATATGTTGATAAGTCATGGCACAGGTACGCTTCAGATTTATTCTGGATAGGTCAGCCCGTTAGGGAACCTACATGACGACTCACATATATATGTTCAGGATGATATCAGGATAAAGTATATTTTATATACCAGGAATAATATTAATTATCAGGATAAACTTTGTGTCTTCTGGGTTCTCGCAGTTAGAGAGCGCAGGGGGTTCCAGTATTGCTGGAATGGGAGGAACTTTCCGCGAGGATAACTACACATAAGTTTTAGTGTGTCTTCTGGGTTCTCGCAGTTAGAGAGCGCAGGGGGTTCCAATATTGCTGGAATGTGAGGAACTTTCCGCGAGGATAACCACACATAAGTTTTAGTGTGTCTTCTGGGTTCTCGCAGTTAGAGAGCACAGGGGGTTCCAGTACATCTGGAATGGGAGGAACTTTCCGTGAGGATAACCACACACACAGGCAAGAGGAGTCCGGTGATTAGCCTATTATAGGAATTTTCACCAGTTATCAGGGGAATGTGCTCCGGGGTTACTCCACTCGGGGGCATTCCGTAAAATGAACTCAGATAATAATGTTTGTTACACGCTAACATCTAACATAATATTATCAGTTTATACTTTATTATGTTATCAGGCAGTAAATACCTATCAGGTAGGTATCATGTGGTGATCTTAGGTTTCCCCTCGATCACCAAGTTATCAGGTTATAGTCTAGTTTTCATGACTATACAGTTATCAGGTTCAGGCAGGTATAAACCCTCTATGGGTACAGTTAAGGCTTGGCGATCATAGGTTTCCCCGAGATTGCCAACAGTAGGCATGGCGACCCTAGGTTCCCCGAGGTTGCCAACAATAGGTTGGGTGGAGCTCACTGAGACATTATGTCTCATCCCATTCCTTCTGGTGCAGGTTCACAGGTAGCACGCAGCAAGGGTAAGGAGAAGACTTTGGACTGATCGTGTTGGTTTCTAGTTGTTCTAGATATCTTGTATTCAGATGTTGTATTATGATGTAATAACCAGAGATGTTTTGTATTATCAGTTGGATGTATTAATACATTATGTTATGTATCATAATCAATTAAATTTTCTGTATTGTAAATTAATGCATCCAGTACGAAATTTAATACTCGTATAAGATCCTAGGCAATCTTTATATGGGTGTTACATCCTTCTTTGATCTTTCTTCTGCGATTATCTTCTCCAGTGATTATTCTACTTCTTCCAACAATTTGAACACTTAAAAAAAATACTTTTTCTCATTAATCAAATTCTTCTTCCACCAGAAACTCTATTGAGTCTATTCAATGTGTTGTCTTCAATCACACACACTTCAAGAGAGATGATAGACTTTTAGCAAGTGTACTAAAACTTTCGAAGTAATAGAATTTATAAGTTCGTATCCACATGGACTATTTCAATTTCTACTCAGCAATGTCGTTATTATTAAGGATGTATTAAATTGGGGGGTTGCCCTAGGCAGTTGGTTTGATTGCATAAAAGTGAGAAAGCTTGTAAAATTATTTTGAAAATAATAGGAGAAATGTGATCATGTCTTTCGAATCCTCTGATTACTACTGTTTGATGACTGCACCTATCTATTATGAATATTGCCTTAGTTTTACGATGATTAACAAAAGTAGTTCAGATCAATCCCTTGAGTCAGAAACCTCTTCTCAGATTACAACTCCTAATTCCTTAGGTGGTTTAATATTCCTTGAAGGTTTTCAAAGCATTAACCTAATATCACAAATAAACGATTATCTATTCACAGACTAACCCTGTTTATTTGAGCAATTCAACTAGGTCTAAGTTGAAAGTTATGGTCAGTAGTCATTCATTCTCACGAATTCATGTTATATATTGTCAGTATATAAAAAGCATTAAGAACAATTGAATTGAATAAGATTAGATTAATATTCATAAGCAATAGAGTTTCACAGCCACATGTTTCAAACAAGCCTACATCAGAATCATCTCAAGACCTAATCTCGAGAGATTTAGCTACTCATAATTTGACTTACAAATAACATAATCAATTGAAGCATTAAAACATACGAAGATTGACTATGATTTGGATGGAATGGCCACCTCTTCAGTCTTGTGCTCTAAAAATCGTGCTTTATCTCCAAAATTCAGAACCCTTATTTTCGAAACAAGTTTCAGCTTAAATATTCAAGGCATTAACGCCCAAAATCGTGTCACAATTGGAGAAATCGTGTCACGATTGCCTTCAAATCTCTAAAAGATCCTTCTAGATGCTGTCAAAATCATGTCACGATTTTGCAACCGTGTCACGATTTTACAGGCAGTGGCAAACTCCAACTTTTTGTAATTCTTGCTTTTTGCATCTCCAGGTTGTCTAATAATGCTACAGACTCAATAAAAACATCAAAACAACTGATAAAAACATGTAATTACAGTATGTCATCACAACCCCAAACTTGAATCATTCCTTGTCCTCAGGGAATCCACTTGTAAAATTGACAAATGACAATAAAATAACAATTTACCTAACCAAGTGATAGTACCAAAAGTTCTTCTCCTTGCTAGCCATTTGATGGGCTAGATGGCTTGACTACATCCATAATTCACAACTCCACGCAACAGTTTGATAAGAGTTTTCCCATTGTCGACATGCAGGTCTACATATTTCCATATGTTTGAAAAATTTATAAACGTCAATCAAAGTCCATGTCAACACACATCGTAAAGGTCTTTGGTTATAACGGGGCTTAGGTGAAGGTGGGATAATATTTGGAAAAGTAGGTTAAACAAATATTGGAGTTAAGCATTCCTACTATATTGGAAAATTTGAACATTTATCGCATTCACCCCATAAAATAAACACAAGTACTAGAGACCTCTTGCAACCATGAGACAATAATGTTTTCATTATCTTTATTTATCTTGTCTCTTATTTTCTTTTCTTTTTTTTTTCTACACCTTTTGTGCATTTTTTCAATTCATTCTCAGAAAGATATTTGACTCTCTTAAGTTCTCTAGTACCCCTACCCCCAAACTTCATTGGTTGCAAATTCCAAAAACAACCCCAAACTTAAGTTTAAGCAACATCCTACAGCCTAACTCCAAACAAAATATTTGGGTCATATAACATAAGGTCTCTAGGCTTATAATGTAGTTTGTCACCAAACAAAAGGATCTAAATCTACCGGCTCAAATCGGCTTTACAAAAGGATAGTCACAATCAAAACAAAAGAATCTTGGCAGGCTTCAAAAAGGCTCATGTGACCAAGCACTTTGCCTTAGTGTGTGTATGACAAGACCAATCAACAATAGAGAAAAATCGCAAGTTCTAGAAATGTAGTTGCATGAAAAACTCTTTATAAATAAATTGAAAAAAATAAAATTTTGGCAATGACCTTACAAATTGTGATTTCTGGGAGTTGTGACTACCCATCCACACAATGTCGTACACTTCGCCTTTGAATTCCAAGCCTTTGCCTCCGTATGAACTTTTAGAATACCACTTGATCAAACAATTGTTACTAAACTGGAATAATTCAATTAAACAAAAAAATTCACCAATAATAAACAAGAGCAAATTCATTACAAACAAAAAGGCATACTCGAAATTATTCCAACATGCTGACAATTATTCAACTCAACAACAGAAACAAGCAAAATAACAAACATTAGAAAAAAGGATGGGTTGCCTCCCATCAAGCACTTTCTTTTACGTCATTGAGCTTGATGCTTCAACCACTATTAGGGTGGCAAAAATGATAGAAAAAATATATCATCCTTCTTCTTCCTTTTGTTTGGTAGGAATTTCATGAATTTGGCACAAAGAATCAGATACTCCGATGCATCCACTGTTAAACCTTTGGAATTTAAGCTCTCCCACCTTAGAGAAGGACATGTATCCATTTGCACATGAGTGGTTTCTTTAAACTCGATTTGTTGAGACTTCAGGTAGAGACCAACATTCCTCACTTGTTGATTTTCTTCCACCACAATAATATGACACTCAGTCTCCATCTTAACTAACTTCTTTTGAGACTCGTATGCTTTCTCAACAAGATCACCACACTGAACTTCAAATTTCTCAAATGAAACTCGATTTAACCTCAAGAATTCGTCTAAAATATTTTGAAGTTGAGTATTGTAATCGATGTTGATCACCTCTTTCTGCCCTTCAAAATCTCTACTGTAACACCCATACTAAATTATCTAGAATATTTAGCATGTGTATTAATCTGATACTGGGTACATTAAAATTTTCAATAATAATATATATATACAAAACTACTGAATGAGTACAAATAGCTCGTTTATACAAATATCCAAATATCATAACATACACTTCTATATACATATATACAATCTGTCAGCCTCCTGAGCATGTCCATGACGAGCAACTGCACTCCATCCAGCGTCTTCCTGAAAATCTTCATCTGAAACCACTTGCTTACCTGTAAACCTGCACCAGAAGGATTGGGATGAGACATAATGTCTCAGTGAGCTCCAGCCCAACCTACTGTTGGCAACCACGGGGGAAACCTAGGGTCGCCGTGCCTACTCTTAGCGATCTTGGGGATACCTACGATCGCCATCATTCTCTACATATTTCGCGATTAGGGGAAAACCTAGGATCGCTACATGTCTTTACCTCATCTTATACTTTTCATGTACATAGTCTTATGCTTAGTGATCGAGGGGAAGTCTATGATCACTTGCTGATGTCTAATGACTACTTTGTCTTAACTCTTAGCACATAACACGTATACATATTCATATTCGTACTCATAATCATCTTTTCATATCATAAAGTTAGAAGTTAGCGTTGAACAAACATTACATTATCTTGGTTCATTTTACGGAGTGCATCCGGGTGGAGTAACCCCGAAGTACATCTCCCATCATACCGGTGAAAATTCCTATCATATCAGGCTAACACCGGACTCCTCTTATCGTTGTGTGGACAACTCTCTCGATGAAGTCCCATCCGGCGAATCCCGGAGTCTGCTGAACACAACTTAACTTTGCATGTAGACAACCCTCTCGGAGAAGTCCCATCCGACGTATCCCGGAGTCTGCTGAACATGCTTAATCTTTTAACATACGTGTGGACAATCCTCTCGGAGAAGTCCCATCCGGCGTATCCCGGAGCCTGCTGGACACGTTTAACATATTCTTATAACTTACGTGTGGATAACCCTTTCGGAGAAATCCCATCCGGCATAATCCGGAGCCTGATGGACACGTTTAATCTTTAACATATAGTTCTTGACTTATAGTTCATAGTTCATATACATATCTTATTCGTTCATAATCTTGTGCATATCTAATGCATTCTTATGTAATCATTCTTAAACATCTAACCTATAAATAGGTTCTTAACCTTGATCATTGGATCATTCTTATCCTCATTAATTCTTAACTTTTGTACTTGAAAGTACGTCTAATAATTTGCTATAAGCTTTGCATACTTAATGCATTCTTAAGGGAACTAATCTTCCAAAATCATAACCTATAAGTATAGGATCATAGGCTTATCGTTATCATAAGCCACTACTTAGTTGCTAGAACATTTGCATATTCGTCTAGACTTTGCCCTCTTAATTCAAACTATTCTAAGCCATGCTCAATCCTTGTTCCTTACATATCCATCCTTTTTGGGAGCCTCTTGAATGTGTTAGAATGGTAGTTATTGCTTCTAAAAAGTTTACGGAGAAAACGGGTGCGAAAAACCATGCCTACGCGCTCCAGAACACCCAAAACAGCAAAGCTGTCAAGTGCTGTCTGGGCCTCCGCGCTTGTAGCGACAAGCCTGCGCTTGTAGCGACAAGCCTGCGCTTGAAGCGACAAGCCTGCGCTTGTAGCGACAGTAGGCAGAATAAAATTCTGCCTGGTCGCTGTAGCGAGCTCCAGCTCGCAGTAGCGACCATGACAGGTCCAAAAATCTCAAAATTGATATTTTTCATCATTCCAACCCATCCCAACACACCCAAGCTTCCCAAATGGCATAAAAAGGATTTTCTTAAGCTTATAAATCATTTAAACATGGCTGGAACAAGGAATTAGCAATTTACATAATCTAGGGCACTTTTATAAAAATTACTCTAAGAGTAAACAACTCTCAAATGGGTTATAAAACCCTAGGGAACTCACCTGAATCTTTATCAATGCTTGATTGCTTGCTTGCCAACTTTCCTCCAACCCTAGCTTCCAATTCCTTTCTTTTTCTTCCTTGATATTTTCTTGCTTTAACCTCCCAAATTGATGCTTGCTTGATTTGTCCAAGAATTGAGAGTTGAGAGATGAAGTTTGTTGATGATTAAGGGAGAAGGAGAGGAGATGGCGTGAGAGAAGAAGAAGAATGGAAAGAAGAATGAAGTGGAAAATATCTTGTTCCATTTTTAAATAATCCCCCCTTTATCAATATTTACCATAATGCCATCCACTTATTTACAAAATTGCCATGCTTCTTAATAAGTTCTACGCTGCTAACCGTTACATCTAGGCGGGATATTACATCTACCTTGATGATTCGCCTCATAAAAATCACATCTCACATTTAATCTTGAGATTTTTTCATCCCAATGTTTTATCTTGCAAGATAGCAGATATTTTTCATACAGCAGGGTAACAACCTATTCTGTATCATAAAGGCAGAACGTGTCTATCATTGCTACAAAACTTGAATAAAATATTTAGCAACAAAGTACAGTGAGATAAACATGAAAAACATAAATCATAATATCTTTTTTTTTCAAAAAAAAATTCAATTACAAACAAAAACGTAAGTGACAGAACTCCTAAATAATAATGAAATTGCCTCGTTAAAATGATTCAACAGTCCTCGGCAACAACAGCAAAAACTTGATAAACTTTTAGCAAGTGTACTAAAACTATCGAAGTAATAAAATTTATAAGTTCGTATCCACATGGACTGTTTCAATTTCTACTCAGCAATGTCGTTATTATTAAGGATGTATTAAATTGGGGGGTTGCCCTAGACAATTGGTTTGATTGCATAAAAGTAAGAAAGCTTGTAAAATTGTTTTGAAATTAATAGGAGAGATGGGATCAGGTCTTTCGAATCCTCGGATTATGACTGTTTGGTGACCGCACCTATCTATTATAAATATTGCCTTAGCTTTACGATGATTAACAAAAGTAATTCTGATCAATCCCTTGAGTTATAACCCTCTTCTCGGATTACATCCCCTAATTCCTTAGGTGGTCTAATATTCCTTGAATGTTTTCAAAGCGTTAACCTAATATCACAAATAAATGATTATCTATTCCTAGACTAACCCTATTTATTTGAACAATTCAATTTAGTCTAAGTTGAAAGTTATGGTCAGTAGTCATTCATTCTCACGAATTCATGTTATATATTGTCAGCATATAAAAAGCATTAAGAACAATTGAATTGAATAAGACTAGATGAATATTCATAAGCAATAGAGTCTCACAACCATATGTTTCAAACAAGCCTACATCAGAATCATCTAAAGACCTAATCTCTAGAGATAGCTACTCATAATTTGACTTACAAATAACATAATCAATTGATGCATTAAAACATACGAAGATTGACTATGATTTTGATGGAATGGCCACCTCTTCAGTCTTGTGCTCTAAAAATCGTGCTTTATCTCCAAAATTCAGAATCCTTATTTCCGAAACAAGTTTCAGCTTAAATAGGCAAGGCATCAGCGCCCAAAATCGTGTCACAATTGCCTTCAAATATGTAAAAGATCCTTCTAGATGATGTCAAAATCATGTCACGATTTTTCAATGGTGTCACGATTTTACAGGCAGTGGCAAACTCCAACTTTTTTGATTTCTTACTTTTTGCACCTCCAGGCTGTCTAATAATTCTACAGACTGAATAAAAACTTCAAAACAACTTATAAAAACATGTAATGACAGTATGTCATCAAGAGAATAGAAAAAGAAGAAGGAAGAGGAATTATAGAGTCAGAGGAAACATGAAGAAAACGAGTTAATCAAAAGATGGGACAAAAAAATGAAGCAATGTAGTACTCGAGCCTAATGAACAGTGAAATCGACAAAAAATTAAATGCAAACTAAAGCATGATCTTATAAAACCAGGATACTCCAAATATGAAGTTGTACCCTTATCAGATACAGATATTCCACAGATACTCGTGGATACATACCCACAAAATATTAGAATTAATTAGTTTAAGTTTTAAAAAATGTTTTATTGGATAGCTATATGATGCACATGATGCTTATAAGATACTTCACAAATACTATCCTAGAAAAGATGAAGATACAAAAGTGAGACAATATTGTGAAAATTCAATGTAGATGTATATGATTCAACCTCAAATATGAATCAGTAAAAAATATGCGTATCCACGTACTCGTACCCGTACTACGTAGGGCTTCATACATGATCGAACTAAATCATGAAAGAAATCTATTATTTCAATGGAAATCACAATTCTAGTGATTAAAGGTAGGGAAGAAATGAGAGAGTTGGAATTTATGGTTCATCAATTTGAGACTAAGAGAACGTGAGATGCAGAAAAGAAAGCAGGGATTTAGGGAAGATGATCATGGCGTGAATGAGATCAGGAAGAAAAATGTGATGTTTAGCTATGGTGAAGTGAGCTTACAATAACAATGGTTGCCAAGAAGAAGATTCTGGGAAATGTATTGAATTAGGATTTTAAAAGACAATTTTTGTTTTAAAAAATCTTGTAGATTTTAACTGATTTCGCAAGATTTTAATGACTTTTAAGATTTTAAAAGACTATCAAGATTCACGATTTGGATTTCAAAGGATTTATATCATAGAATTTTAAAGGATTTGAAATGACTATAGATTTATAAGATTTCAAAAGACTATGAAATTTAAGGAATCATTGAAGAGAAATGATTATAACACACTCTCTTTCACCATATTCTCAATACAAACTCTTTTCCCAATCTCACCAATGAACATGACACTCAATGGTTTTCACTCACCCAAGGTGTTTACAAATGTTTCCCAACCCAAGAAAACCCTAATCAAAGACCCTTAACCCTAAAGTTATCTCCTTTGATTTCCCAAGTTTCTGTCTCTTGAAGTCTCCCTCAAAACATGAAGAATGAAGCCTTTTACAGAGTCCAGATCTCGAGAAATCATGCCCCGATTTTTCCATTCGTACAATACTATATGAACCTTATGAGGAAAAATCGTGCCCCGATTTTTCCTCATCGTGCTCCGATTTTTTGCGAATCAAACGTTGCAAAAACTAAGCCAAAATCGTGCCACGATTTTACCAAGTCGGGCCACGATTTTGGCAGCACTTCATTCATCAAATTTGAGTCAATTTTCAACAGTAAGCAAGAGTAGAGATTCATCTAAAGATATAAAAGGATAGAAGCAAAATCAAAGGCGCATAATCATGCAATTAAAAGACAACTATCCCTAGGCAAAGAATAACACAACTAGAGGAAGGAAAACAAAGGAGAACAAGGTTTAAAGGAAAGAGGAGTGCAAAGTAAAGGAGAGGATCAAGGATAATAGATGGGTAAGAGAAAAAGGATCAAGGTTCACGAGAAGTGAATCTAGATGGAGATTCAAGATGCGTCATGGAGCATTCTTGGAGCAATTCGGTCCTTTCAAAAATAACCACCCATCTCGTGGGTTAGATACCTTGGAATTTGGTTGGATACTGGTACCCTGAGCAAAATTGTTTAACATATAAATTTAGTTTAATGTAAATTTATATAAAAATATTAAATAACATTGAATGATTGGATGAATGGTACATACTCAACCAAACTTTGTGTATACCATTGGATTCAACTTCTTATTATGTAATTAATGCTGTGTTATTCATTAATACACGTAGAAGTTCGAAGTCATTGAATCATGTGCTACATCATTAAAAAACACAACACATCATCAAATTTGAGTCTAAACATTTGATAACGGATCAAAATAGTTGATTTTGAAATAGAGAGACTAATTCCGTTAGTGAGATAAAATTGAGGGATTGAAACTGTAATTAAGCTTGTATTTAATTACAAAAGATTGTTGCATTATTAATAAGATTGGATGTTGCTGTCGTACTGCAATTGCAGCCAAAAGCCACATGGGTTGGTGTGGCAAGTACATTAAATAATTTAATACCAGACCACACTACATTTCCTTTGCTACAGCCACATGTTTGATGTGATTTATCTCCATCTATGTGTACACACAAAATATATGTACGAATTCTATTAAAAAAAAATCAATTAACGTATGTGCACACACAATATGTGTTGGCAAATCACTTACATATAAATGTTAAGTAGTCTGATTACATGAATCCCTAACCCTAATGCAACCCTAACACCCAAAATGACACATTTCTCCCTAACTTTTCTTTTGAAAGAAATTTATGAAAAAAATCCTTGCTGAGAGTTGAACCACAGACCAACTTCTAATAGGTCACAGCTGTAACCACTGGATCACTAATGGTTTTTGTGACTTATAATTGCTTTTATTTTATATATATCTACGGCAATTATAAAAAGGGGGGTTTGAATGAAGGAATTAAGTAGTGTTTTAATTAAATCTAAAATATTTTTATGCACAATCTAATATATTTTGGTTTGTGATATGAAATATATTTTAATACTCAATAATATATTTTTATACTGAATATGATATATTTTGGTACTCAATTTGAGATATTTTTGAATTAAATCTAATATACTATTTTTATATTGAATATGTTAGAAAGTGATTTCTTAGTCCCCAAGTTTTGCTAAAATATTTTTATGCACAATCTAATATATTTTGGTTTGTGATATGAAATATATTTTAATACTCAATAATATATTTTTATACTGAATATGATATATTTTGGTACTCAATTTGAGATATTTTTGAATTAAATCTAATATACTATTTTTATATTGAATATGATATATTTTGGTACTCAATTTGAGATATTTTTGAATTAAATCTAATATACTATTTTTATATTGAATATGATATATATGATATATTTTGGTACTCAATTTGAGATATTTTTGTACTAAATCTAATATATTTTTGTACTTAATAATATATTTTAAAATTGAAGAGTAAACCCGTTAAATAGTTATGAGAGAAACCTAGCTCAGTTAAAAGGTTATAAATAGAGGAGAGCATTAGAGAATTAGGGTAGTCTTGACAACCCTAATGACTAACCCTAACTTTTCTTTTGAAAGAAATTTATGAAAAAAAATCTAATATGATATATTTTGAATATGATATATTTTGGTACTCAATTTGAGATATTTTTGAATTAAATCTAATATACTATTTTTATATTGAATATGATATATTTTGGTACTCAATTTGAGATATTTTTGTACTAAATCTAATATATTTTTGTACTTAATAATATATTTTAAAATTGAAGAGTAAACCCGTTAAATAGTTATGAGAGAAACCTAGCTCAGTTAAAAGGTTATAAATAGAGAAGAACATTAGAGAATTAGGGTTACAACAAACAAGAAAAGATTAGAGATCAAAGGAAAACTAGGGTTGTGGAGAGAAGAAGCAAGGAGACAAGTGAGAAGAACCTGGAGAGAGATTTTACCGTAGGAATATCAAATTCTGCAAACCAAAGGTAAGGGGGAGTCTCTATTCATCATTATATATAAGTTATTAACATATCCTTTTTATTATTATTATTATTTTTCTTTCGATTACCACATAACAGTTCCAGCTTTTACATTTAAGACCAATTTCTTGGTGCAAGCTTTTATATATATTTTTTATTTTGATTTGTCATTTTTATTGTTGTCCATCTTTTGTTTTTGCTGTTTTTTAAGGTAGTTTGATAACATAATATTGAATATAATTATAAAAGTAATAATATAGCAAATTTGATAATTATATATGAAGCTCTACAAAACCCGTGCATCGCTCGGGTTAGAGTCTAGTCAATTTAAATTTTTATGTGTTAGCAAATCAATTTAAATTTCTAGATAAATATAAATGGGTGAAAAATAGAGAGACACATGAAGATGTGGATGCCCATTTGATACGTACATGTGAGTGTTATCCTTCCTTGCAACTCTTGGGCATAGTATTGTACTTTAATTTGTCAAATAAAAATATCAACATTTTTTTTGTAAAAGAAAATCAATATAGATCATTTACAAAAAATACTTAGCTATACAATCTAAAAGACAACAACTATTTAAAAAAAATAAAAAAATCTAAAAGAGAACAATTGTCACTAAATATAAGTTTTTTCCTCCAAAACAAACATAAAAACCACTAAAGTATAATTCATCATACTAACCATTACAATAACAAGGTCTCTTGAGTTTACTGTTTTTTTGTACCACGACCTTGTGACAATTTCCAAATCCAATTAACTGCCAAACAGAAAATTATAGAAATCAAAGATTTCTCAATCACTATTAATCTAAGTCTATCCACATAACCAAGCACAGGAATGCTTTGTTCATTCCTAAAGAAATTACCAGGATCAACCTTAGTCTTAATTTCCACCAACCTATGAAAATTATCCTTAAAGTACTGAATTCCATAAACACTACCTTGTGAGTAGCTACTAAAAAAACCATGATGATTAATACCTAAATCTAAGTCCTTGTAATTAAGATAAGCTTGTCTTGGATTTTTGGACACAAATGGAGTCATATACTTATAAAGTTCTCTAGTAACATTTATATGATAAGATGTTACCTCTTCCCCTGCCTCATTCCAATTTGCTTGATATTGAATCTTCCATAAATTTCCAGCTCTATGAGGTAAAGGAGTTTCTTTTGGTGAAATCTCATCCATTTTTCCACCATAAGGATTGAAAAACATTACACCCTTTTCCAACTCAATCATCTTTTTCCAAATTCCTTCCAAACCCTCTTTAGGAATTGGTTCCTTTACATAATCAGATTTTCTCTTCAAGTATCTAAGCAATTGAGGTTGTCTTTCAAGCAAAATCTCAAATGGAGTATCAATCTTTATGTTGTCCCAAAGAAACACTGATTGAAGCCAACTTGTTTCAATGCAATCTTCTTCCCTTAAACCTAATTGTGGAAAAGTTTCATTCATTAGTGAAACAAGAGTTTTGGAATCACCAAGGAATAAAGATATAAAAGTAGCCCTTATGGTTTTTGCACCATTTTGTGCATCCTTTACAACTTCCAATATAAGCCTAATGAAAAGATCATTGCTTGTAGTTGGTGCTACATGTTGCCAATTATAAACTATGTCACTTGCATTTTGTTCCAAAGTTCTTTTAACTTCAAAAACAGTTACTATCTTAGGAACTTTAACTAACTTGATTTTGTAAGAAAGAACAACACCAAAGTTAGCTCCACCACCTCTTATAGCCCAAAAAAGATCTTCTCCCATTGATTTTCTATCAAGCAATCTACCTTTAGCATCAATTATTTCAGCATCAATAACATTATCAGTTGAGGTACCATATTTTCTCATCAAGTTACCATAACCAGCACCACTAACATGTCCTCCAACACCAACAGTCGGACAAACGCCGGCTGGAAAAGCATGAGTTTTACTTTTCTCAGCAATTCTATAGTAAACTTCACCAAGTGTTGCACCACTTTGAATCCAAGCTGTTTCAGTGTTTATGTCAATTTCAATTGATCTAAGATTGAACATGTCTAAGATGAAAAATGGTACATTTGACACATAAGAAACACCTTCATAGTCATGTCCTCCACTTCTGATTTTCATTTGAAAATTGTGTTTTTGACCACAAATGATTGATGCTTGTATGTGTGAAACATGTAATGGTGTAATTATGAGAAATGGTTTTGGTGTTTTTGTGGTGTTGAAACGAAGGTTTCTTATATAGGCTTGTAAGATTGAAGGAAATGAAGGACTATTTTGTGTGAAAATTGATTCAATTATTGGATTTGATGGTTCTGAATTGTTTACAAGACATTGAATAAAAATATTTTGAGGTGAATTTGTAGCATAAGAAGAGGAAAAAAGAGAAAGCAACACAACAATAGGAAGCAACATTTTGTTGTTGTTGCACAATGTGAGAAATTAGGCACAGAAGAAAAATACAAGTGAACTATAAGTGACCAATTATGTTGTGAGAATATCAATTTTATAATGATTCTCTCAACATGTTGTGTACCTCAAAACTTGTCTTGTTTCAAACCCATATACGTGGAATTTTTTTGAAACTCTCGTTGGTTAAAACTAATTCCACTTATCTAGAAGGCTCGTATAAGAATATGAACCACTAATAAAGCTTGCTTATAAAATAATTTGGTACTCTTATCTGTGTAAAAAATCAAAAATAAAAACAATGATGTAAGAAATAAGTACGGTTCAGTCATTGATGATAAAGCTTTTAAAATAAATTCCACCACACAAGTTGCTAGTGTACTACAATGACATTGGCATTATATGAGTAGTTACTTTCTACCAATTTGCACTAACTTCCCTTGCCAGTATCTTTGATTTCATGAAAGGGACATTAAATCAATGAAGATCTTTGGACCCCAGAAAAGAAGCCAAAAGGAAAAATAAAACAAAAGAAGTGTTAGACGTCCAACTTAATTTTATGTTTAGCAGTTAGGGGAAAAAAGAGAGTAAAAGACAATTGAAAAGATAACTACATGAAGAAAAAGCTAATTTATTCTAAGCTAAGCTCTTTTATATTATTTTCTAGCACTACTACAGAAATGACTTTTTACATCAGTCGAAAATGACTTTTTACATCAGTTGCCAACCGATGTAAGGTGGCTTGATGTAGTATGTGCACTACTTTTTACATCGGGTACGGACTGATGTGAAAACCTATTTTCTACATCAGTTCTATTTCAACTGTTGTAATAGATGCACTTTAAAATTTGACAAAGCGGGTTTTCACATCAGGTATAAGTTAAGGACTGATGTAAAATATGTGTTTTTCACATCAGGTATAAGTTAAGGACTGATGCGAAATCTATATTTTTTTTTTAAATTGCTTAATAAATAAGCTTAACACTTGCTCTTTTCTTTTATATTAAAAATATAAAAACAAATATGGATAATTTTAATGCCAAAAAGGAAGTTATATTATCTAATTTGATATTACATAATCAATCCGCAACTTTTCACATCAATATTCCAAAATATTAAAAAAAAATACATATCAATACAATATATTAAAGAAATTACATATCGTCAATACAAAATATATTAAAAAAAATACATATCAATACAATATTCCAACTCCTGACATACATCCAATAAAAGAGCATCCAATTTCTGCAAAGTTCTTCCCAGCCAAACCTACATTGATAATATGATGAATTAAATTAAAACAACAAAATACACAATTCATCATGAATATGTACATTGTGCAATTTCACTATCAAAGTCCTAAAGGAATGTAGTGCGTGACAACAACTAAACTTCATGCCAATTGGATGAATCCTACTAGTTGAATTCATTCTAAAATGGATATGACCAACATCAAACACATGTGTGACATACTTCGTTTAGACAGAAAATCTTCTTAACAACATGACATAACAGATTCTTAAATGCATGTACAAAATTTACGCAAATGTTCCGCAACCAGAAAAGAATATCAAACATCAACGGCTTGTCATACCCTAGACACTAATCCTAAAGTGATGCAGCTATAGGTCCTATACCAACCAGCTATACCAGAGTTGCATACATTGGAAGAAAGGACATAACCACCACTAACCTGATTGCAGTTTGAAGATAATAAAGATGACGATAAAAGTAATCTATTCTATAAGTATCTAAAAGGGACTCTTCAAGTGATAATGTTGGATCGTTGAATTCATCACGACCTATCAATTGATTTTGTCAGACCTTCATTAGCTTTATTAATATTACGGCATTCTGTATATATCTTAGAAAATAAGAAGTACAATAGAAGTATTACCATTTTCAGTAATGTAAATTACGGGATTGTTGTAATGCTTCTTGACGTAAAGCAAGAGTTGTCGAAATCCTCGTGGATAAATGCATAACCAACTGGAAGCAGACTGCGTATAATCGTAAATAAAGCTATCGTTACATTTTAGAAATAATATTTTGGAGCACAAAAGCTACAAAATTGATATGTAAGTTAGCTTCTAATGAAATGATGAAATACATACCATTGGACCAAGGGGCTTGCCATCATGTTCAACTGTCATAGAAAAAAAATTAATAAATCATGCTTAGATATAAATTTCTGAATATGAAAAATTATTTTTCTTTCAATTCTGTTTGGCAATTTATTAGAACTTAATTAACTAGTGCAAGCATATAATTAACTTGATAATTACATGTAGCATTAATAAGAGAATCAGTTTGTATGGCTGGTCTGGCATTGAGTAGGTGAGGTGCATCAGCAGCATAAAAGGATGAGTAATAGTTTAGGCCCAGAAAATCAAAGGACCCCTTAAGATGCTTGGATTCTTTTTTGGAGAACCTCGGTAACCGGTTTCCCACCAAAGATCGCATGCTTTTTGGATAGCTGCCTTTTGTGATTGGATGCATATACGTACAGCAAAATGTTAAATGCAGATGCAATCAAATGGCACATAGTTGCATTTGAATTCAGCAAAGACATATAGTTTATATACACATCACATATAACTCCATATAGAAATAAGTTCTAGCACATCAATCTTAGTGGTATATCCATTAATAGTGGTAATTGGGGAATGCTTTACAGTCATTATTAGATCACATAGTTGCATATGTAAATGATGTAGTTGGTCGACAGTCTTTTTACTAAGTGGAATGATAGACCAGTAAGTCATATCGTGATCATATTTTCAAAAATTGTTAGTGCTGAGCTACGAATAGTTAAGTTTAATCTTTACCAGCCAAACATGAAGTCGAGGCCTCGTAGTGCAGCATCAACATCTGATTTTGCTTGAGAGGCTGGCTCATACCAATGGGAGAGTAAGGTGATCCCTATTTTACCATTTTGAGATGCCTGCATTTTTTAAAATTTTAGTTAGCAACAGCTCCAATAAGTTCACGTCTTTTAAAATCTTGGTAATTCAAGTCTAATTTTTTTTGAATTTCAGGACATAAAGATCCAGTTCCGAATTTGAATAACATTTTCGTTTTAAAACAGAGGACCTGATATTTGGTCTTGTACAGTTTTACAGCAGCAGCATGAGCAAGAAGTTGGTAGTGTGCAGCCAAATATGGTTCGGTCCCTGAATCACCTCCTGTGCAATTCAGATTTAACCAATCTGAACATCGACCCGGTGCAAACTTCCCATATGCATAAGCATTCATGCTCACACTCCATGGTTCATTCAAAGTAATCCAATGTTTCACCCTATCACCAAATTCCTTGTAGCAAAGTTCAGCATAGTCCCTAAAATCATCTCTGCAAGCTCGTAAATTACATAAGTTAATCAGTTCCCTAAATAATCATACAGAAATAGCTCTTGATGGAAAATTGTTGTCACTCACACAATACGACGGCTTAAAAAACCGTGATACTCATCCTCTAAGGCTTGAGGAACATCCCAATGGAAAAGGGTTACATATGGTTGCATACCTGCATTATTGTCAATGATTATTTATCATTAACAACCATATTGATATGATTCTAAATTCTAATACACTGTGAAAAGTGAAAACACAAATAAATAAATTTTGATGAATTTTACCATTAGCCAATATTTCATTGATGAGGTTGTTGTAGTAGTTTATTCCTTCACGGTTTACACCTCCACTAAGCTTTCCTTCTGCAAATAGTTAATAGGAAATTTATGATGGTTACTATAAATCACCAATGTATAAGGGAGGAATATTAACAAAAATATGACTTACTTGGTAGTACTCTAGACCAAGAAATGGAAAATCTATAAGCATCCATATTCAAATCCTTCATGATTCCAATATCTTCCTAAAATACATAGAGCAGTCTATCAGGACTCTAAATATAAGATACATTTGTATTTTATGTAGCTCTACAAAACTACAATTTGGACCATACCTTGTACCGATGATACGAGTCGTCGGCTACATCTCCATTATTTCGATCTCTTATTTTTTCTGTAAGACATTTCATTAATAAATATGAGGAATTTACATGTTATGTAACTAGGCAATTCAATTTATAAGTAAAACAAGCAATAAGGTATAGCAAGTTGCACTAAGTTGAACCTAGAAGGCATCCAGAAGCTACTTATGCTAAAAGTGACCCTTCAACATGATTCTTACACTAAATTCAACGGAACATGCAGGATCTGACATGCATAAAAAGAAAATAGCTCCACCAAATTCACTACAAGTTCTATTTAGTCAAGACAAAAAGAAGACTAATAGACATCTAGGTCCATGGTTTAAAATTGCTGACCAGGTCACGTGATGCGGCCGCAATATTGAGTTTCAGCAGTGTCCACAACCGCAACATAGTGAGTGCAACGGTCGCATCACAACGCATCAGACTATGTAGTGATCACACAAATTATTATTTTTGTATCGAAACAATTCAAATCATGAAGAAACTTTGAAACACATCATAACAGCTTAGATACATGAAGAAAGAGACTCCGTATATGCAAAAACAGCATCGCACAGTTATCAATAGAACATGTGACAGTTCAAATCATGAGCAGAATAACGCTACCTTTGATACAAGTAGTGCGGCAAGTTGCCTTTGGTGCTGATCAAACTCCTCGTCTTCGTACAAACTCTCACTGTTTAACACATACATACAAAACACACATGTTTAAACCCCAAAAACATTCTCATTCCAACAACTCATTGAAATATTCAGATTTAAACAATCAATGAAAGGGAAAAAAAATACGTTTTCAAACTTATTTAGGATGTGACAAGACACACTTATGCCTCCTGATGGTAGAAACTGACTTCTAAAGTGAAAGAGTACACTTTAGAGGATACAATATAATGATACTTGTGGGTTGAAAAATAATATGTGCAGCTGAAAGTGTTATTTTAATTTATAGTTATAGACTTGTAATTCCTCACAGGTTACTTTCATCTTAGTGGAACTATAGGAATCAGGAAATTTGTTTAAGGTTGTAATGATGTCCCTGAATTATAAACTTTTCAAAAATTCACATACAAGAAAATATCGAAATTTTCGTAAGAAAGCGTAATGTCAAATCTTGGATAACTCATCAAAGTAGAGTTGGATGAGAGGGACTTTGTTCCTGTGTGATTAAAAGTTCTTGTCATTATTTTTTGGTGTAGAAAATAACAGGTTTTTCTTTTCAGCATCCGGTGCAAACAAAACGGTTAAGCAATTCAAAATGAAATTCAGCACTTTTGTCAAATACTTAAGGGGTAACCAAAACAGCAGGTACTCCTAAAATAACTACTCAATTCTCAATTTTAATTGGACGTGGGTGTAAAACTAGTTTACACAGACGATGCATTGTTACTGGATAGATAAATTTATTCTTGTTATTTTGAGTTTGGGTCTCTACAATAGCTACACATGATATCTTTGCTAGCATCGAAAATCGCCAGACAATAGGTTGTGTGAGTATTTCTGTCAAACACTTGGTGGGCAATAAATAAAGTAGTGAATTGATGAGCAATGATAAGATAAGAATTTGTGGTGACAAACAAGAAACCCAGAAAACGCACAAATCAGTAAAAACACATCAACTGTGGGAACCATGGCATACATACATACATACATACATACATACCTTGGAGAGGTGAAATCGTGTGTCCGAGCGAGTGAGACGAGGTGTGCGCGTTTCGTAACAATGGGGGTTAGGGATTTCGTGCACTGTTACGAACGAGAGAGTTTCAGAGGAAGCTGCGTTTGTGTGAGAGAGGGAATTCGGAGGATCGTGCGGTGGTTGTGGTGGTGGTGGACGAGGAGCGATTTGTAGATTGAGTTTGTGTTTTCTGAACCCAAATTTGGTGGATGTGGTCAAATTTTGAGTGTTGTTTTCATTGAGTTTGTTTTCTGTTTGTTCTCATTTTAGTGACTTTAGCAGTGTTAGTAGAGAGGAGGTGAAAGAAGGATAAGGAGATGGTTGTGTTGGGTGAAGAAGATGAACAGAAGCTGCGTTTGTGTGAGGGTTTGTGCGTGTAAGGGTTTCACGGGAAAAGGGTAAATGTTATATTGAAAGGCCTTTTCCCTACGGCTTTGTTTGGATTGATGGAAACAAACGGAGCGGAGCGGAATGGAATAAAATGGAATGGAGCGGAACGGAGTGGAATGGAATAGAGATCACATTCCATTGTTTGGATATTTTATGACGGAATGGAACAAAGTTTCCATTCCATTGTTTGGGAAGGGGACGGAAGGGAATGAATTATAATTTTTTATTCTAGTTTTACCCTTTTTTGAGGGAACACTATTATGTAAAATGTATTATATACTTTATTAAAATTGTATAGCTTAAAATTATTCAAGCATGGAAGCAACCTTGACCTGATGTTTTAAAAGAAATCCATAAAAATGACATAGATATACCATTATGCATACCAACCATATAATCTTAACAATTATCTTCCAAGACCAGAATTGGCAGAGCATGACAATTGTGTTGCAAGTGCCACATGTAATTAATCATGCAACCCAAATGCAATGAAAATAATAAAAGAAAAAATGGGTGATGAAATGAGTTAAATAGAGACAAAAGGAAAACACAAGATAACAATCAAATATGTTACTTTTTTTTTATCTGGAAACTTTTCAGTAAAACAGAATAAAAATATGGAAGAAAATATATATTTGTTGGTGGAGAAAAAAAAAAGGAATGAGGTGAAGAGGAAGACGTACGCAGAACACGAGAGAAGAAAAACCGGTGCATTAAAAAAACATTTCAAAGCAAATAAAAAGGACAAAAAAGTAATTTTATAAGTATAAGGAAGAGATGAATAGTCATTCCATTCCATACCACCCAAATTGGAGGGGAACAAAAATGAGTGTAAGTGATGGAATAAGATGGAATAGATACCATTGGGTTCCATTCCATTCCATCATGTTTTTTACAATCCAAACAATGGAACATAAGTTTATTCCATTCCATTCCATCCCATCCCATCTCATCCCACCAATCCAAACATAGCCTACAGGTATGTATGGCCTGATGTGAAAGATAATTCACCAAAATAACGAAATTGCCACCGTGTTTTGTTTTCTCTACAGGTATTATATGGCCTGATGTGAAAACGTTTTAACATTTACTTTTCCCCTCAGTTGTTCCTCTCAACTGATGTAAAAACTTTGTTGGTAATTTCGAAAATGCCACCGCGTTCACTATCACATCAGGTATGTATTCAACTGTTGTGAAAACTTTTTTAACCATGTTGTAAAATGTATATTTTCCACTAGTGTAGTAAGAAAAAAAGTCTTTATATATATATATATATATATATATATATATTTGGTGACATTTATAAGCTAAGCTCTATTATTTTCATAATATATAGCAAAAATTGACCTTTAAATTATTTACGTAATATATATGAAAAAAAGAATTTCAGTTAAAGTAAAATTCCAGATTGCACATATAAAGAGATAAAATATTAATGTTAATTTTTTTTTAAGAAAAAATAATAATGTTAATTAGTGTTGAAAATTAATAGAAACTAAAATATTTGCATTACTATGAAATATTTACGGTTCCACAATTTGTTACTTTTGAAAATTGTTCATAAGAAAGTTTCATTTCTAGCTTCCAAACGTTCCTCCACCATTATGGTGTGGGTCTTAGAGGTCCAACTTAATTATCTCATGGATCATCCAGCAAGAAAGCTCACACTAAGAGCATCATAATGATTCAATATCGAGGTCCAATATCAAGTACGTCTACGTTCCCACCTTATCATAAGGGATCGATGGGGCAAGGTGAAATTCTACGCGCAGAGCTATTCAAGAAAATCATCTTTTCTCCACCTTTAACATTAGGCCTTGACATTCCAATTCAAAAGAAGACAATATCCTGAATTTTCTAATGGAAGGATTCCACAAAATGGCACAAAACTGCCGAAAGTCGATGGGGGTGATAGACAGGATGTCGTCGCAAGAGCACATCTTCAAGCCTTGTCCATTGTCAAGACTAATAGGGTAATTGAGTTGTGTCTGTGAAACCCTAACCCTATAAGTTTAAAAAAGAGAGAAGGTTGGGGAATCAAGGAGAAGTAATCGACCTAAGTCATTTCTAGAGCTTATGCTGACATGGTGGCGCGATGTTAACAAACGAAGATGCTTCTTGGTGAATTTGGGATATGGGATGTGAGCATCGAAGGACTTCCAAACACATTAAGTCGCAAGAGTAACTTAATAGGAAGCTTGTAGTGAATTTGTGAAATCAGATCGAAGGATAATGATGTTAGGGTTTTTGCAATGGAAGTAGTAGTTAATTGTTGCTTCTTAGTGGCGGTTGTTGAAGAAACAGCGGCTACGGAGGCACGATTGCAGCCTTGCACCATGAATTAGAGAAATTAATTTGAATTCAAAAGACAATGGTTATGTACGTTCCATGGTTGAGACGTGAAAGAAACTGTGAGAATGCGAGACTCGAGCGAGCGAGCTTGGTGAGGGCTGAGAGCCTGAAACGCGAGCTTTGCCACTTTGGCGGTGTGGTGAAATTAGGATTTTAACACTAAATTTGGGGGGACTTTAGTATTATTCTATATTAACTTTGGACAACATTTTTTGTTACAAGGTTATTCAAAAGGAAAAAATAAATAAAAACATTTGAATTAGATGACATGGTAAGAGATCTCTTTTAGATGAACCAAGTTTTGCCACTTATTGGGGTCTTATATGGCTCAAAGTATTAATATCTCTGCAGTTGCGCGCAAAGGATATATGTTAAACTAGACTACTTTCTTAAGAAGTCAAGATCAACATAAGCACAAATATTCTCCTATCTGATGTGAGACTCTTAACACACCCCCTCATGACCAGCACTATTAGGCTTGGTTCGTGGACATAAATGGTGGGTGGCTCGATAGTGGAAACCTGATAGCAGGTGGCCCAATGGATCTTGAAGAGGCTCTGATACCATCTTATAAATCATGGTTGAGCCTAACACAACCCCATAAAACCGGTTTGTGAGGTGAGGATTACACCCACTTATAAACACATTGTCAAGCCATCTCCTATCCGATGTGGGACTTTTAACAATTGTTGACCAAGAAAGCAACATAATGGTTACCTTCTTGAAGGTTGTGATAAAATCTAGCATGACCAATTTTAAGAATAATAGGTCATGCTTGATAAGTTTGATATAAAGAAGAGAATAGAGTAGCAATAATTTTTTTGTAAGCCCATGGGCTTTGGTAAAAGAAATACCTCAATAGATGAATAGAAGCTAGATTTCCAATATGTTAGTTGAACCTATCATGAAACTAGATAAACCCGTTAGCCAAGCACCAAAAGGGTTACAAATGAGGGCATAAGGCCACCGAAACCAACTCGAAGGAGAGAACCAAGGCAACTACCATCAACATTAACAATAATGCAATAATGGTTGTCACAATTCCACTTGCTTTAGCCAATTTCACTTATCTATGCCTACCAAAAATCATAAGATGAGAATCCAAGCTTAAGGCAAAGGTTTGTACAGTGGATACAATCTTTAATACAATGAAGGAAGGTCTCTTCTTCAACACTGCAGCAAGAGCATAAAGTTGTAGGTTTCATGTTTCTGTGATGCAACATGGATAAAGAGGGAATCAAGTTATGGAAAGCCAACCAAAAAGTGAACTTACTTTTTTTAGGGAGATGGAGCTACCAAATCCAATTCCAAGACCAAGTTGGAATAGTCTCTTCTTTATTTATTTATTTTTTTAAATCCAAATTTAGCCACTTTTGGTAGTGTAGATTCCATTCTTATTAGGCTTAATTACACTTTTGGTCCTCGTATTTTCACCAACTCACGAAACGGGTCCTCTCATTTCAAAACCGAACTAAATTGCCACTATACTACCATTATTTTTGCAATTTTGGTCCTTTCCCCCATGTTACATACAAAAATTCTACTTTATTCAGCACAATAACATAAATATCAGCGTTTTTGGAGGGCAAAATGGGGGAAAGGACCAATTTAGTTCGGTTTTGAAATGAGAGGACCAGTTTCGTGAGTTGGTGAAAATACGAGGACCAAAAGTGTAATTAAGCCTTCTTATTAATAGATCAAGTAATGACTTCTTCGATGGTAGAGTTGAAGTGCTTATTGTTGATCTATTTAATGACATATGCCGGAGCTGAGTGTAAAGTTGCCTCAAGTTTGGCGGCGAAGAGGAGAAAACACCTTTCATTGTTGTTTACACCTAAAAATAACTATTTAGTTGGCCTAAATTAGTAGATAGATAATTAGAGGTTAGGCAAGTTTTTCCCCAACCGAGGGAAGGTTAGATGAGTTTTATTCCAACAGAGGAAAGGTTAGGCAGGTTCTTTCTCAAGTCTGCTGGCCAGTATGTAGGTCTTAAAGGCATCAGTTTGATGCCAAGCTCAAGTAGAACTAAACAATGAGGCAATAAACCCCACACTCCTTGTTTATAGCACCAGTAAAAGCAAAGAGAGCTGAGTAAGGAAGAATATTTTGAGGGAGGGTTTCACACTATGAACCATGTAAATGAATCATGTCATGAAGTGGGAAGCTGGTAGCCAAACATGGGGTGTCATAAACCCCTCAACTAGGCAAAACACATGCATTACTCGCAGAAATAGCCGAGAAGCATTAGACACTATATGTCGCGCCATTTTTGGTCAGTAGAAAAATAGTTACGTATAAATACTTACTTTGTACAATGTAACACACAATCGATCAAGCATAAACTATTTTTGTTGTTTTTATCCCTTTATCATTCTGCATTTATCTTATTTTATGTGCATTTTATTAGTCTAGTACCAAAATATATCCCAAAACAAACGTACTTAAAACTCTACTAGAGTAGTTAAGGAATCCAGAACTAAAAGACAAAATTTCATTCCTCAGCGTTAATCGCTTGAAGAAAGGGAATCACAATTAAGAACTTTTGCCGAGACCTCGACTAGTCTATAGCTCCATAAATAAATTTGGCATGTCCGGTGGAAGAATACAACCTTTATCATTGCTAAATTTGATGTATACGCCTGAGATCTTGAAAGATTCTTGACAATATAGACTAACCGTCATCGTTAACAACAAGAAGACCATGTCAACAAATACCAAATGAGCCTTAACAAAACATTAAGAATGCCAATATTTATGGCTCCTCCTAGTGTTTATGAAGCACAACCGGTTGATACACTTTAGCCTCTAGTAGTGATGACAACATCCTTTATTAGACAACAAATTGACATGGAGATACATGACATCATGTATCAAGTATCTCAACAACTTGCGCACCCTCTTAAACTTATGGTTCATAATAAGGTTCAACAAACCAATTAATTGAAGGCCAAACGAGCCAATTGTAGCGAAACTTTCAACATGCCAGATTTACTATTGTCTACTTTTTTATTGCAGTACTTCGTATAAATTACAAACAATAGTTTTTTATAAAATTTCAATGAGAGTTATTTTGATTTTAATCAAAATTATATGTATTGATATTTCACGCTTTTAAATTGAAACAAACCAAACTTATCTTTTTCAATGATATCAACAATATAACAAATGTATCCCTAAAAAATAATATATCAAATGCAATAGAAATTCTTATCTTTTTGAATGACTCAAGCAATATATCATTTTTTATAGGAAAATTGATTTAAGGGTATAATTGGAAGTGAAAAAGTCACCCGAGAATCAGGTATTCTCTTTATATATACTAGTGTTCGGACGGGCACACCATTCCTGTCTATCCGCTCTTCTTATTGCGTTAATGCGTATAAATTACGAACAATAGTTTTTATGATATTTTGATTAACATTATTTTAATTTTGATTAAAATTTTAGGTATAGATAATAGATACTTTACACTTTCATATTGTAACAAACTATACTTATCTTTTTAACGATACCAACAATATAACAAATATAATACAAATTTTTATCTTTTTTAATGAGACCACCAAAATAGCATTCTTCCCCTAAAAAAACAAAATAGCATTCTTATCATCAAATTTATTTAAAAGTATAATTGAAAGTGAAAAAGACAACTCAAAACCATGTATTATCTTTATATATAGTATATATATTAGGCAAAATTACACCAAATGTCATTTATCTTATTAATTTGTAACACATTGATCCTTTATCTTTTTTTTGTCCCGTTTAGGTCCTTTATCTATTAAAATGTGCACAGTTAATCCTTTTGTTCATTTTTCTAGCATAGGAAGTTGTATTTTACTCATATGTATACTGATGTTATTCACAATTTTTTTTTATTCTATATAGGTTGAAATATCATCCAAATATTCTACTGTGGACACACTGAAGCAGCAATGTTGCTTTGTTCCAGCAAAACATAAGGTTACTCTTCTCCCTTGTCCAAAAAATGTTGTATCTCAAATATGTCAAGCCACTTATATTCATGTTTTTGTAACAAATGTTTTATTATTATTCTTATTTATTTTCCCCTCCTGAAGTATGATTGGTATAAGTGTCTTGATGAGTTGTCAAAGATGATATACGTACTGCAGAAAATTTTATGAATAAATGGGCATTATGGTGGCATTTGATACATATGTTAGAAGATGAGAAATTAGAATAAAGTTTTGTTTCATGTTTGGTGTATATTAAAAGTAGACCAAAACATGACTTAAAAAGTGGTAAACTTTGGTTTAGGTTATCTAGTTCCATTTTTCATGTATGCCAAATGTAGCCTATATAGAAATCTCATAAGCTGGCATAATCAAGGATACATAGTACAAAAACAATATAGATTTAGCAAAGTAAAAGTATTTTATTAAGTTTAATACCAAATAAGATTATGGGTTCTAGTGTTTGATGTACCAGAGTGGATGCTGAGGTTATAAAGGAAATGTTGTATTGAACACTTCATATCGGCTATTTGGAGTGAAAATAAGTTAATAACAAAATTTCATTAGTTTTGGATTTTGCGAATCAGAAACTATTATCATGGATGTTTGCATTGATTGTGTTCATCAATTGCATTGCATGCTTCTTTCATAGACCTGCTACCTTGTATACATTCTCGCTGAAATGACAAGAAGTACATCAATGGTATTCACTCGGACTTGTGATTCATCACGGCTTCTGGCTTCGACTCTTAGGAATTTTGGTTTGAAAGCCATCTCAATTAAAGGTCATATGAGTCAGGTAATTTTACTGCAGATTCTGTATTATAGTTGTAATTTGTTCTAAACTACCAACAAAAAATATGCTTAATTTTTATCATAATATCTTTTTACAGCATAAGAGACTTCAAGCCTTGGAAGAGTTCAAATCTGGGAAGTGCAATATTGTCCTTTGTACTGATGTACTTAGTAAAGGACTGGATATTGAAGCAGTAGATATGGTGATTAACTATGACATTCCCACAGATCCCAAAGTAAGATGTGCTATATAAGGCTTTCATACTTTTGTTGACATGTTTTACAACAGTAATAATAATTAATCAAAAGGTAACAGTTGGATTCATGTAATGGTAGGAATTCGATTGTAATTTCATGGCTGTTTATAGACAATATATCTAAATTAACATAAATCCAGAAATCATGGAAAGAATTTCTGACCTTGCAAACTACAGATTTATATACATCGTGTGGGAAGGACTGCTCGTGCCGGGCACTCTGGTGTTGCCATATCCCTTTTGAACCAAAATGAACTGTTGTGGTTCAGACAGATAGAAGAACAAATGGGTGAGGAGTATATGCTCTCTGCCTTTTCTTTGCTATTTTAATGAACAAAATTTTCTTAGTAAATAACTCATACAGGTATTTTTTTTTTTTTTAGACAAGAAGCTACCATTGTATCCTGCACAATGTGAGGAAGTTATGCATTTGAAAGAGCGTGTTGATACCGCCAAAAGATTAGCAGAAAAGGTAAATTTTTGCATATTTAGCCTACTTATGCTTTAGGCTACTTTAGTCTTTCTGTCCATTTTTATTTTTAAATAGAAAGGTGAAGTTCTGGGATTATGTGGGATATTGAAATTGTGATGCCTTTGCCGAGTTGTCTGCATTGATATAGGTAATGTTTCTGATACGAGAGGTGTTATTTGAACATCTAAATGATATGGTCGAAGCAAAACCCTCAAACTCATCACTTTGGAAGAGTTTGGTGAGAGTGTGGCCTAACTATATTCAATTTGATTATAGATCTATTCGTAATGGTAGGGCTACCTTAGCTTGGTCCCAAGTAAAGAAATTAGTATATTCTTATGTGATTTAACTTAATTATACTTTTCTAAATACTTCACTGTTTGTATTTTATTTGTGTAGGAAATTAAGGAATCCGGTGAGAAGAAGAAATGGAGGGGAGAAGGAGATTTAGGTGAAGAGGATGAGAATATTGTCAAGTACTTGGGTCTCTTTTCGTCAAGAAAAAAAAGTTCTTCGATCTCAAAGATAGAAGATCGTCAAAGAAATTTAGAAGAAAATAATGCCTTTTTTTTTCTTAAGCTTAGATTTTATTTCTACCATTAAGTTTTCTCGTGTTGAGTTTTTAACAATATACAAAATATCCTAGAAAATTTATTCTGAATATTGATTAGTTATTACAAGCATAATGTACCAAATTAGGCTTTGATTTAGTTTTAACAAGATATAAAATATCCTTGAAATTGCAGCAAAGCCCTCGCCACTTTCAAGCTCCTCTAGACTCGCTAAACTAGGTGTTCCGTCCAGTCCACTCCCAAGATCCTATGTGAGAACATGATACTATAGCTCTTGCCCACAATCCTCCATGATCACACAAAACACATTGAATTGGTTCCCTTATTTGATAGGGAAACAATTATGCAGAAACAACTTTTGGTGTTTCATGTTCTTGGTCATTATCAGTGTGCTGGTCATGACCAAGACTCGGCCTCCTTTAGGAGTTGAAGATTTATGTTGAGTTATTTGAGTGTGGAACCTATAAATGCATGTAAACTCTTGGACTTGGGTGTTGTTGGCTCAAGATTCACCTGGAGGGCGGATGATTTAAGACACATGTTAGCATGACATTTTGTTTAATATATTATTAGAGAAATTTTAATATGCACAACCTTTATAAGTGGTTTATTGTAGACTAGTATTTAAAAAATATTTAAAACTCCAACGAGTCTTTTAGTATATGTTAATGATCTAAATTCATTTTTATGATTGAAATAAAGACTTAATCATATTGATTTAATTAAAACATCGAAAATAAACACATTACAACTCGTATGTAACTGACAACAATTAAGTCATTTTCTTAGTCGTAAATTTGAGTAAAGTCATGAGCCTTTATTTCTGAATAGTTTGGTCGACATGCATTGAAATTTCTGTAAATTTAAGTACTCATATGTGGTGGACCACTCATGAAAGTAGTCCACTGACCAATAATTGAATAAAAATCAATAAATAACACTTTTGTGCTTTGTTAGTTCACATCGGTCCATTAGGGTTGCGTTTTCTCACTAAGATTTGTCGGATGTTGATGCAAATGATCTTTTTTTTTTAAATTGAAAGTGTTGCAGATGTCTTTGTCAAATGTGTTGATATCAACATGTAAAATTCTTGAATATGTCAAAGTTGTAGATTGTTATCCAAATGTTTCAATTTTTTATCGAATTCTCTTAACTATGATAAATCATATTGATGTAGACAAAATTATTCGTGACTTTGTATCTAGAAATGCTTATGGGAATTGTTTTGTATAAGTATTTGGATAATAAATAAAAAATTCAATGTTTTTTCTATGAAGTCTGATGTTTTTATTAGATTCTTTTTTAATGTAATAAAAACTGTCATCTTCAAGCAAATTATTTTCACACTTTGAAAATTCAAAATTTTATATACTTATTAGTTAAGATCCAAATTATAAATTCTCTCTAGGCCACCAAAATCTCAAAAACAGACAAGTTAGTACCCGACAATAGTATTGATGACCCTAAACCCAATTTGTTTAGTTTTACTGTGTGTAGAGGTCTATGAAATGAGGAATTAATAAGGATCCTCATTAGAATCTAGAATCAGTTTTTCATTAGAATTATTAAGGTTAGCTGACCTTATTAACATCTTTATAATCTCAATTTCTAATTCCTCATTAGAATTTTCCTTAGAAAGTTCGAGTCATTGTCTATTTTGTTTGAGTACTCTTAGTCATTATCGATGATTCATTACTCACGATTTTATCTCGAGTTTATCATTAGACATTTGCATTTTTTCGACTTCATATTTTCTTTCTCTTCTATTAAAAAATTCCTTTAGTGTTGTCATTATTTGAGAAGTCTTAAGGTCATCTCCCTTATATCCTTGAAATTTATTATAATATTAGATACATACTAACTTCAAATATATCTTATAATTTCTTAATTTTTTATATTTGTTGTGCATTTGAAAATTTATTTTTTCTTTAGCAAGTTATACTTTTAAACTTGATCGCTCATGAGCTTAATTTTTGGCTCCGTTGTCCCTGAGTAAAATAATTTTTTTTACATGGAAAATACTTGTTGTTGGGCCTAGTTAAATGGGGCAATACGAGGATCTCACATGTAGATATTTCTTTTCCTTCTTTCTTTCACGGTTTTTTCTATCAAAGATAATTTTATCTCAAGTGTCTCATATACTAAATATGAATATCTCTTTCAATATATTGATATTTGAAGATTATTTGTCACTAGAATTTAGGGGTATTTAAATCCAAACAAATTTAAAATGAAACCACAATATCCGATTCATAAAAATTGAAAACTGCACAAAATTAAAATTGATTGGATGTCTTTGGATGTGCTTTCGTAACAACCGCTTGGATCTGATCCGATTTAGAATTTCTTTTTCAAAACCGAACTAATCCGCACATCATACATTAATATTAATAATTTTTGTTATTAGTATAACTTCTTTTATTGATTTTTTTTAATAATTCAAATTTTTTATAAGTTTTATTAATATTTTTTTATTAGTAAAATCTTAGGTTTTGTAATAATACTTATTAGTTAAATTTATTCTATTTTTTAACTATTTCATATGTTTCAAACATAATTGACTATTTTCATTCTTAATTGTTAATTTTTAATATATTATATGTTATCCCCTTAAAAAAATATTATATGTTATTTTTTGCATCAAACCTATAATCTTACCTTGTTTTTATAATATTAATTTTTACAATAAAAATAATAATAATATTAATTTAAATTGATTTTTTTCCTTCTTGAAATTATGGTTTGAATATCCAAAAATTGTTCCAAACTAAATTGCATAAAATTTGACATACTATATCAAATTTTTTAAAAAAATTCATCTAAACTGAAAAGCGAAGATTTAAATTGTTGAATCGGATAATTTTTTACCTCATAAGCGATTTAAAACACACCGCAAACACTTCTATCTATTAAAACTCTAATCTAATCCCTTCAATGTGTTAGTAGCATCTTTAGTTATCTCAATTATGATGAGCTACGAATCAGAAGCGGAATCTAAAGATAACCTAAACGTGCAAGCATGTGCATAACTAATTTAAAATATTACTCCAAAAAATTGCAAATTCAAACACATAGAAAGCCAATTCCAAACGATTACAATAATAAACTAATAATATAAACTAATTAAATTCAAGAAGTCAAGTTTTCTTAAAATGGCCACATCACAATTCACAATTCACAACCTCAACCACAAAGGCCCTAAGTAGAAATTAATGTCTGACCAATTCTAATTATAATCCTAATATATATACCATCAGCATATATATCTAATAAAAAGTCAATTATTTTCAAAGTTGATGTGGACAATAAATGGATAATATCTCAGACGAGTGACTTGACCACGAAAATTGAACAATTATTTTCAAATATTTCATTCCCACCAGCTCATTTGAATAAATAATGTTAACTTGTTGATCAACTCAGATTTGTGTAACGACTAAATTAACAATAAAAAATTAGATAATGATAACCCTATCGCTATGATTGGTTAGTCGATCCCTTTTTTTACACTATCACTCCATGAAATTTAATTTGTTGCTCTAAAACAAATAAGTAAACATTTTTTTCTCTGTGATTAGTGAATTTCACGCAGTATTTTAATACTTGCAACATGAAGTGACACAATTCTTCCTCATCTCAAGGATACTTTTGGTACAGCATTCTCCTAAACTATAACTAACAACAATATGTGACAAAGATAACAACATTACTTGATAAAGATCCGTGTATGAATACTTAATTTGACATGAATTGGAGTATGACCAGGCGCACACATGTGTAAAGTGTGTGTTTTTTTTCTTCCTTCTTTCTTATATGTGTGATGCATGAGTTTTTGTAAAGTTTCATACATAAAGTATCAAATTGATTATATTATTTCTTGTCACCATATTTAACTGTATTATATATAACATCTAAATAAAAGCTACAATGATATTATTGAAGAAAACAAATTAGAATCATTTTCAATATCGTAAAACAAGTTACATTTATTTTGAGAATTAAGTATACAACTAACTATTGAACATTCTGAAATACTTATTTGTAAACTACATTTCCGGTTTAATTTGTATCTTCACATTCATCGTCTGTTATCAATATCTTTAAGTTCCTTAAAAAAAAATCAATATCTTTAAACTTTTGCATGAAGTAACCGTTGACACTGCAACATATAGTTGACCATGAGAAAAAATTGACTGGGGAAGATATACTCCAACATGTTTTAGTCACTGGTCTTGAATTTTGTTGTTAGTCATAGCAAATGAAACAACCAATAAAAATTGTCAGCGTTGAAACTTAAAAGGGATTTTTTTATTGGATGGAGTCTGTGGTAACCATAGGAATAAAAACTTTCTGATCATTATTACTACCATATATAATGGTTATGGTAGTTGGTATTGAGAGAAGGGGCAAATGAGCTAATTGAGTGAGTTATCATGTATAAATAAAACCTAATTTACATCGGAGATTTTGAAGGGGAAAGATTAGTGTGAGTGAATTGAAGTGGCGGGGAGGTTATATAGGTGACAGATGATTACCTAATTTTTTGTTTTAGAATTTTGGAACACAAGATCAATCAATTACAAATCACATCTTTTATTGTGCTTCCTTATACTGCTAAAATCAATTAACTACAAATCACGTTCTTGATGAGGATATGATCATTTGAAATTAGTTAACCGCATAAAACTTTTTTTTACAAGTCAAAATGGAACTTATATTAAACGATAAAAGATGCTCATCTCAGCACAAGGTGTGCCAAGGAAGAGCAACAAAGATCAAATACAACAATTCACCAATAAGAATAAGCAAAGTAAAAACATATAACCAGCGTCCAAGCAATCTAAAGGACACCGCCACCACCCAAATAACCCAATAGAAACATTGACATCATTTTTCTTCAGCCACCACATCGATAAATACTTGGCCTTATCCAACAAGTGAGGCATAGATTTTTTTCATATTATTAAAGATTCTATCATTTCTTTCTTGCCAAATCACCCAAACTGTAGCAAGCTACAATAAGCACATAAAAGATTGCCGCTTTTTTGAATCACCTGACAAATAAGCATAATGATGGAAATGATCCAATATAGAATTTGGATCAATTGCCGAGACCCCACCCAATCACGAAAGTACCATAGAAAGCCAAAAATATTACAATTTAAAAACAAATGGTGAACCGATTCCACCCCACCACATCCAGAAACACACAGAGAACCCTCATCAAGTAAGACACCACGCCTACCTAAATTAACTTTGGTAGGCACCTGTTCTAAAGGAGACGCCAAGCAAAAACGGAAACTTTCAACGGGACATCATTATGTCAGATCAACTCGGAAACCACTCCTGCACGATGCATATACCCCTCGGACATAGTACACTTCACTTCTATGTAGCAGCCAATGCCATCTATCAGTCACATCGACCTGCAAATGAATGTTAGAAATAACCATCGAGCACTCCCTGACTAACTCCTCCTCCCAAGCCAACAAACAACGTCGCCACTTCCAAGCCTCACCGCCCTCCCCCCAACCTAGCGCCTGCATATCGGCCACCGACACCCACTTACCCACCGCTAAATCAAACAACCTGCTAAACCTTTCCCTCAACGAAGTCTCCCCCACCCACCTATCTGACCAGAAAAGAGTATTTGCCCCACTACCAACCTTCCTACACGCATTCTCCTCAAACCAACTACCTCCCTCAAAGCCCACACCATTACGAATCCTACCGATATCCCTCCACCAACTCGATCCACCCTGCCCCCCATCCAACACACGCCCACCCTCCTCGCCATAATTCGCAGCTAACACACGATACCCCAAACCCTCCCTATCAACCAACATCCTCTAACATCATTTACCTAACAACGCAATATTAAACTCTCTAAACCTCCTGAGCCTAAGACCTCCCTCCTCTTTCCTCCTACAAACCAAATCCCAAGCAACCCAAGAAATTTTCCGATGATCCTCACAACCCCCCTATAAAAAATAATAAATCTGCATAAAATAGAATCAAAAGAGGAAATGATACATGTAGGGGCTTGGAAGTCGGAAAGAGCATAGACATGAATAGAGGACAAAACATACTTCAGAAGAATTAATCGGTCACCCAAAGATAAATTCCTCCTCCAGAATGAGACACGCTTCAGATTACCCTCCAATAGCAAGCCCAAATAAACAAAAGAAAGCTTCCCAATTTTGCGTTGCAACACTGAAACCGCCTCATTCAACCAAGAATCATTAACATTGATACCAACCAACATACTCTTGTGAAATTTAACTTTTAACCCAGATATGGCCTCAAACAAAAACAAAACAGCTCTCAAAGCTCGGACATTCGCCCAACTCTTGTTCCTAATTAACAACATGTCATCAACAAATTGCAAATGAGAGACAGATAAAGAATCAGAATTACCTACTTGATACCCAGAGAACACATTTGCTTCCACCATGGAATTCATCACCACATGTAAGCTTTCAGCCGCTAACAAAAAACAGAAAGGTGACAAAGGGCCACCCTGCCGCAACCCCCTCTCCATGATGAATTCTTCTGTGAGGCTCCCATTAACAAGAACTAAAGTTGTTGCGGAACTAAGACACTCCTTAATCCACTTCCTCCAAAGGGTCGGAAACTGCATCTCTCACATAACATCTTCTAAATAGCCCTAATCCACTGAATCATAGGCCTTTTCAAAATCTACTTTAAACAAAAATACTTCCTTCTTACACTTACGCGCCTCATCCACCACCTCATTAGCTATCAAGATCACATCCAAAATTTGTTTATTCTTAACAAAAGCTGATTGAGTTTCTGAAATCACACTACTAATCACCCCACCTTAACTGATTAGCAAGAATTTTTGTTAAAATTTTATACATACTACCAACCAGCGAGATAGGTCTAAAGTCATTTAATCGTCGTGGACTATCAACCTTAGGTATTAACGCAATAAAAGTACAATTAATACCTTTAGTTAATTTTCCATTTCGATGAAATTCCGAAATAAAGTGAATAATATCACCTTTAACCTCAGGCCAGAAATCCTTAATAAAACTAAAATTAATGCCATCCGGCCCGGGACTTTTGAAACTATCACAGTCCCAAACCGTAGCCTTAACTTCCTCCTCACTAAAAGGCTTAACTAGAGTACTCCCTTCCGTCTGCGACAACCGACTAAAACAAAACTCCTCGAAAAAATGTCTCTCAACACGATGAGACTTAAAATGCTCCCAAAAATGATCAAGGACAGCACCCTGAACACTATCCACTCCTTCCACCCTCTTGTCGTCAACTAGGATAGACGAAAAACTGCTCCCCCTCCTACGACTGGACATCAATCCGTGGAAAAACTTCGAGTTGGCGTCGCCCTCTTTCAACCACCGGTTTCGAGATTGTTGCCAGCAAATACTAGAATTAATCCTAGAAAGAGAATGTAAATCCCCCGTCCACTGACGCAACTCTTCGACTTCATTCTCAGACAACGCCTCATGTTCACCTTTGTGATCCAACAAAACTATATTCTCCTTAATGGCATTAATCGTACCAGGTAAATTTTGAATACGATTGATGTGCCACTGGTGAAGAGCCGACATTATTAATTTAAGCTTCTTCTTAATAACAAAACCTCCCCACCCACCCACATTAAAGGACCTCCACTACTCCCTCACAAACTCATGACAACCGGGTATCTCCGCACATCACTTCAACATGCACTGGGGCAGGGCCCCCCAATTAATCTCATCAACTGATAACACAATAGTACAATGATCTGACAACCCACGAATTTGAGCCATCTGCACACAATCTGGCCAGGACAAACACCATTCCTCTAATAACAAAAATTTATCCAGCCTGCTCATAGAACGATCGTCTCCCCGATACCAAGTAATAGGGCACCCACCTAGCGGAAGATCTACAAGCACATTCTCTTCAATAAAGTAATTAAAAGGCCTACAATCTTTATACCGAGTTGATGCCCCCATATACCTCTTTTCAACCACACTCCTTACAACATTAAAATCCCCACACATACAAACATTCTTACCTACTCTTTCTGCAAAACGCACAGAAAGAGAATCCCAAAGAACTTGTTTCACCAAATTATAACAGGGATCGTAAACATTAAACAAATAGAATTCTTCACCATCACCAATAAACTTTCCATGAATCATCAAAGCATGCTCAAAACTGACTGTGGACCAGACCTCCACCAACGAACAATCCCATACTGTCAGCAAACCATCGAAGGCCCCCACCGAAGGTCAAAAGGAAAAACCATGCGGCAAACTGCCCCAAATAGAAGAGCAAATACCGACATCAATAGATGTTAACTTGGATTCTTGAATACACAGCACTGCGGGTTTCTTATCTACCACCAAAGACCTCACATCCTTCCGCTTCTCAAAACCACCCAACTCGCTAACATTCCAAGATACTATCCGAATTACCCCCACTCTCCACGTCGATAAGAGAACAACTACCTCTAGCACTTGTGGTCCTCCTTTGGACCTCCCCTTAAATCACCCGCAACACCTTTCTTCCCCCCATTCTTGAGACTTTTATTCCCTCTAGACAAAACATGGAACATATTTGACTTATCGCCTTTGAACTTCACACATATAGCCTTACCATTTCCCCACACATCATCAACAGCCACCTCCTCACCTCTATGTAAAATCACCCAGTTCTTCCAATCATTATTTACAAAAGCTGTAGACGAGTCTGAAGCCAAGAACGCTCCCAATTTCGATCCACCAATGTCACCAAACCGAGATCCTTCTCGCCGCTTCCTAACATTCTTTTCAGAACCCTAAGCACCTCATGTCTCTCCTTTCCAGGCATGCGCGCCACTTTTTTCAAACTATGGATTGAATGTTTAAGAAGCCTCCTGCTTTCTGCTTAGTCTTCCTTTTATCCAGACTTTGACCGCCTCTCTTCCCACCAACTCGCCTAGCCTTCTTCTTGGAAAAGGAAACAATATCTGCATCCCCAAGGTGTTGATCAATTAGCCATTCGAAACTCTAAGGCCCTAACTTAGAGTGAGTAAGACCCGGAGGGCACAAAAGAGTGTGTTTCCCTAACCCAGCGTGTGACGAGTGACTAACTCCCTTATGCATAATACTTCTAGTATTTACATCCTTACTAATATGCCCCTGATCATTAAGAGGTGTCTGCGCCTACTGATGACCTATTGATTCTGCCCGATCAACAAGAAGCACACTTCCTTCACTCGCAATACCATTTGCAACTCTTGGAGCACGCGATTGCACCTCTATCAGGGGCTCGTGCATTTGATTGGACGAGCTTCCTGCGACGCTGGATCGTGCTTCATCATTCTCACTACAAGCCATCGCATGGGTGTCAGAACCAACCTTGATAGGAGGTGGACAGGGAGAAGGTTGGTGATCTTGAGACTGTCTGGCTTCAACTTCCACCACATAATCGACAACTAATCTATCCACCAATTCGTAAACGTCCTTCTCAACAACCTCCTCGTCATTTATATCTCCCGTCCCATTTAGATCCGCCTTCGACTCTTCCTCGAATAAACAAGCATCTTCGTGTAAAGAAAAACCCCACTCTTCAACAATGTGAATGTCTAAAAGCACTCCGTCCACCATAATTTTCTCCACCCATTTAATAATTTCCAAAGAAGTTGTAGCCATCAAAGCACGCATGTAATCAAATCTTTCCTTATACCGCATAACACGTGTGCAAAACCAATTTGAACTTCAGATCACAGTGGTGGGTCAGGGTTAACACAATGCATATAATGATAATTAAGCATACCAAACAGGGCAGGATTAGAGTTAAATCAACACTAATCAATATAATAAAGATCAAGATTCTTTCAAAAAAAATATAATAAAGATAAAGATATCTCTATATCCTTATTTATAAGCCTTTTTATTTGACCATTTTATGCATATATGAAAAAATTTCCGGTGTAATTAATTTTTTTTTACAAGAGTCGGTGTAATTAATTTGTATATAATTTATGTATGGCTATTTCTTGTCCTTTTTTGATAATAGATAAATGAGTCAATAAAAATTGATGTATTTGATCCAAATTATGAATATACCAAATAAATCAATTTTGTTGACTCATACCTTTTATAAAAAGTTTGATGAGAATGTTAATTTATTCTTTGTATATTAATACATTTAATGTTGACTTTTTATATTCAAATGTAAATACTTTGGTTATCATTGACCGGATGTCAAGGGATCGAACCCACAACAATTTAGGAGCGATACTTCACACGTGATCAGTGTTAATTAACATGTGATATCGACATATTTTGAGGTAAATTGATAGTATTAATAAGAAATATATTTAAAAAACAATGATAATTTATTTTAAAAATTTATAGAAGGTCTTATTTAGGGGTAAAAATAAGTCTCAATATGGTGTTATAATATGGTAAACCCTTCGGTTTTTAGAAAAAAGAACACTAGAATAATGTATATATAGTAATCATAATGTTTACATTTTTTTCGGTCGAATAATGTTTACATTAAACATGTAATTTTTTTCCATTCAAAAACATGTAACTTTTTTTTGGTACAAAAACATGTTACCTTTTATAATTATAATAACATATGTTGTAGGTATATATGTAATATAATCGTTTTATCTATTAAAAAAATAGTATTATCCTTTTAACGAAGTGTTATAACTTATAACATATTATCAAAAATTGAAATACTATGTATTATAAAAAGTAGTATATACGTAAAAAAAATTATCTTGTTCAAGAAAGTCTAAACATATTATACAAGAGTATGTTTTTAGTAAAAGTATCTATATAATATTATAACTACAGTTCCTTTTAAAAAAAATATAATAACAGTTAAATATTTTATCTAACTATCCTTAAATAACTACGCCTATAAAATATTTTAAATTTTTTTAATTTAATTGTTATTGTCACGGTGATTTTTGGATATCAAGCTATTAATTAGCGTTGACTCACAATTTTAAGATTCACCACCGATCTTTTTATTTTTCCGAGGAAAAGGGAGAAAGTTTGAAAAACCCTATTTTTTAGAGAGATCAAGGTCCGGAGGTTTGTTACGCAAAGGAAATGTATTAGCACCCTAAACGTCTATAGTACTCTATAGGAACCTCTTGTTTTTATTTATCTTTATGCTAAATTGATTATTTGTTTGTAAATAAATGCTTAAGTGTGGAAAGACTAAAGAGATGAATTTAAAAAAAGAAAGAAAAAGTTTTTGTTATTTTGTTGATTTGGAAAGACAAAGTCTTTTGCCTATATACCCGAATCGGATCAAAATCATGTATAGTTCGGGGTAAAAAGCCGAGTGATTGATTTTGATTGATTTTAAGGTTTTGAAAAATGTTTTGAGAAAGATAAGAGGCCGAAAAGGCATAGAAGAATAAAAATGTGAGTTTGATTGATTTTAAATTGAAGAAAAAGTTTAAGTGATTAAAGATTGATTAAAATTTGATTAAGAAAGAAAAGACACTTGGTTTAAAATCCAAGATTGAATGTTTTTGAGATTTTTTTTATATGTTTTTGATTTTGACTATTTGACTTTTTTTGAGAAAGTTTTGATTAATTCCTAAGGTCCAGAGACTAGGGATGCTGAGATAAACTAAAGCGCGTTGGATCCCTCAAAATGACGTTGGATCAAGTGAGGGTCATTTTCCTCGGATACGGTCATTATTACATTTTTATCGTTTTAGGCATAAAGCGGAATAAATAAATGCGAGTGTCGGTGCATATTCTCATTTATATTTACATTGGTCCTAAATACATTCTAATGAAATAAAAAAAATGACAAAGTAATATATAAAAATAAAATTGCAAATGCATAAAAGTAAATAAGAAAAAATGCATGAAAAGCGAGACATAAAATAAATATGTTGCATAAAGTAAATAAAGAAAATAAAATGCATGTAATGTCAGACACAAAATAAATATGTTGCATAAAAGTAAATAAGAAAAATAAAAATGCATGAAATGCAAGACAATAAATAAATATGTTGCATAAAATAAATAAAGAAAATAAAAATGCATGAAATGCAAGACAAAAAAATAAATATGTTGCATAAAATAAATAAAGAAAATAAAAATGCATGAAATGCAAGACAAAAATAAATATGTTGCATAAAATAAATAAAGAAAATAAAAATGCATGAAATGCAAGACAAAAAATAAATATGTTGCATAAAATAAATAAAGAAAATAAAAATGCATGAAATGCAAGACAAGAAATAAATATGTTGCATAAAATAAATAAAGAAAATAAAAATGCATGAAATGCAAGACAAGAAATAAATATGTTGCATAAAATAAAAAAAGAAAAATACATGATATGTTGGGCATTAAATAAAAGCATGAAAATACATAATGGAAATAAACTAAAAATGAATAAAAAGACATTAATAATAAACTAAGGCTATAAAGAAAATGACAAAAAAATAAATAAAAAAAAAGCAAAAAAAAGGCATTAAAAACAAAAGCAAACAAAAAAAGATAATAGAATAAAATAAAATATGTGGGGCCCGCGGTCAAAGTGAGGAAGAAGTCTTCTTTCTCCTCAAGAAAAAACCAGCCGTGCCAGCTGCAACAACAACACTTGGAGAAAAAATCAACAACTCAAAAACTCAAACAGACCTCAAAAATCACAAATGAATATACTATCTTGCTCGATTTTTCGCATTGATCATGAATCTTTGCTTAGATTTTACAGTAGAGGCTTGTGTTAAAAAAACGTAAACAACAACTTCAAATTCAAAAATGCAAAAAACGTAAATTAAGCAATTATAAGCAAATTTAAACATTGGAAAAGTTTCAACACACTTCCAAGAACACAAATCAATTGGAATCTACCTTGTTTAAACTTTGAAAATGGTCCAACTCACTAACACTTTTTCTTGGAAAGTTGTGGTTTTAATTTCACGATTTTGGGTGGTTTTTCTTGAGGTTTTGAGTGTTTTTCGTTTGTTGGAAGTGTTTATGAACTTTTGATGGAAGAATGGTGGAGTTTCATGAAGAAATGAAGATTTTGGAATTTTTGATGAAAATGGTGATTTTTCTCTACTCAATTTTCGGCCCCCCTCCCTCACTGATTTTGTTGGGTACTTATAGAGGGAGAAACTTGGTCAGCAAGAGTGCAAAATTAGGTTAAGTGGGGAGTAAGGAAGGGTAGTTTGGATTTTTTGCAAAAAAATGAGTTTTTTTGCACTTTTTTGATGATTTTTGGTGGTGAGTGATGACGTGTTGAAAATGATGAGGTGTTATGTGTGAGGATGATTCTAGGTGCACAAATTGTTGGGAAAGAAATGAAATAAGAGTGAAATGTGCATTTTAGGTGAATTTGTCAAAGTTTAGTGTGTTTTTTTTTTAATTTGAATCTTGATGATTTTGAAAATAAAAAAAATGGTGTGAAATTGTGATTTTTGTGATTAGAAATGTAATAGGAATGAAAGGAAATAAAATTGGAATGTTTGGTGTGAAAACATATTTTTTGAAAAAAAAAATTGACTTTTGGTCAACTGTTGACTTTGGTCAAAGGTTGACTTCGGTCAATAGTTGACATTGATTAACATTGACTTTTTTTTTGGGAAAAAAACAAAAATTTTAGGAAATAAGAAAAGAGGTAAGAAAGTTATGGTTGAGGCAAAAATGGGGTATGACAGTTATGAACTTTTATTTGTCACTTGTAAAAAAAATTCAAATTCGTTATTCATTTTCTTTTTGTAGATTTATTTTTAATATATTATTCATTTGTGATAATTTTGAGAAAAAAGTCCTTTTGTAAAGTGACTTATAATTTATAAAAAAGATAATATATGTTCATAATTATGTTTGCAAATCGTCACATGCACATTGCAACAATATTGACAAATCATATTTTTTGCAAAGTCAAAGAATGATTGATTTACGTAATCTATATTATTTTTCAAGATGCAATTGGTCGAATTGGGGAGGTAACGTAAACCATATTCTCATTTATGTTTTAATAACAATTTAATCGTCTTAGGGACCCTTATAAATACCACTACATATATCATACCCAAAAGACTCATTAAATATATCATCTTCTCTTTATTCCTACAATAACACTATCATTGTTCATTAAAATAAGCAAATATGAAACTTTCTTTAGTATTATCTCCAATTTTAGTGTTACATTTTCTCTCATGCTTAACTTCAGCTACAAATTCACATCAAAACACATTTATCCATTGTCTAGTGAACCATTCACAACCATCACACCCTATAACTTCATCAATCTTCACACCAAACAATTCATCATTCTCTTCAGTCTTACAAGCCTACGTAAGAAACCTTCGTTTCAACACATCAACAACAAGAAAACCCTACCTTATAATAACAGCATTACATGTTTCCCACATACAAGCCTCAATCATTTGTGCTAAACAACACAACTTGCAAATGAAAATTAGAAGTGGTGGACATGACTATGAGGGTGTCTCCTATGTAGCCGAAGTTCCATTTTTTATCTTAGATATGTTCAATCTAAGATCAATTGAAATTGATATAGAAAATGAAACAGCTTGGGTTCAAACCGGTGCGCAACTCGGTGAACTTTACTATAGAATTAATGAAAAAAGTAAAGTTCATGGTTTTCCGGCCGGCGTTTGTCCTACCGTTGGTGTTGGAGGACATTTGAGTGGTGGTGGATATGGTAACATGATGAGAAAATATGGTCTTTCAGTTGATAATGTTATCGATGCACAAATAATCGATGTTAATGGTAGATTGCTTGATAGAAAATCAATGGGAGAAGATCTTTTTTGGGCTATTAAAGGTGGTGGTGGAGCTAGCTTTGGTGTAGTTCTTTCTTACAAAATAAATTTAGTCAAAATTCCTAAGATAGTAACTGTATTTCAAATTAGGAAAACTTTGGACCAAAATGCAAGTGACATAGTTTATAATTGGCAACATGTAGCACCAACTATTGATAATGACCTATTCATTAGGCTTATTATTGATGTTGTAAATGTTACACAAAATGATACAAAAAATGGTGCAAAGACTATTAGGGCTACTTTTATATCTTTATTCCTTGGTGATTCAAAAACTCTTGTTTCACTAATGAATGAAAAGTTTCCTCAATTGGGTTTGAAGGAAAGTGATTGCATTGAAACAAGTTGGCTTCAATCAGTTTTGTTTTGGACTAATATCGATATTACAAAGCCGGTCGAGATTTTGCTTGATCGACAACCACAATCATTGAATTACTTGAAAAGAAAATCCGATTATGTAAAGAAACCGATTTCAAGGAAGGGTTTGGAAGGAATTTGGAAGAAGATGATTGAGTTGGAAGATGCAATATTATATTTCAATCCATATGGTGGGAAAATGGCTGAGATTTCATCAACACATACACCTTTCCCTCATAGAGCTGGAAATTTATGGAAGGTTCAATATCAAGCAAATTGGAACAAGGCAGGGAAAGATGTTGCTGATCATTACATAGGTTTGACTAGAAAACTTCACAAATATATGACTCCTTTTGTGTCCAAGAATCCAAGAGAGGCTTTTCTTAATTATAAGGATCTTGATTTGGGAATTAATCATAATGGTAAGAATAGTTACACTGAAGGAAGAGTTTATGGAGTTGAGTATTTTAAGGATAATTTTGATAGATTGGTGGAAATTAAGACTAAGGTTGATCCTGACAATTTCTTTAGGAATGAGCAAAGCATCCCTACTCTTCCTTATAGGAAGAATTAGAAAGATGGTGACTTGTAAATTTCTAGTTAATATTGTTTGTTATTTGTTAATTAGTAGTATAAGTTTGATTGTGGAAATAAAACTGGGTGTTGAATACTAGTTAATTAGTTGTTACTACAATGTATAATGTAAGTTTGTTTGGTTTGATAATGAATAAATTAAAGTTTACTTATTGTTTAGGTCCAAGATTTAAATTCTAACTACAAGTTTGTTTCTTTATTCTTTTATATATCTTGTATTTTCTCAATTATTTTTCACTCTAGACTAGATATGTTTTATGATGCTTGGCTGGAAACTTAATTATTGGTGTACATTAAAAGTCATATAATCATTTTATAAGAAATAATTGGGGTTTCAATTTCATCCATGCATACTATACCAAAACAAGCAAGTTTTCTAGAGGTTATCTTGATTGACGAAATCCCATCAATATTAAAATTATGTTTATTAGTTATGGAACCAATAAATGGAGGCAACCCCTGTTTATCTTTTAACAATACATATTAAGAGATTATCTTCAAAAAATACGTATTAAGAGATTAACAAAACATAATTTATTTATTTTTTGAAAAAGCTAAATTAGCTCATCCAAATTAGCAGCGGAGAGAATCAAATCTAAGACCTTGAAGAGGAGCATACTCACAGATTCTAAGTCAATACCACCAGACTAACCCTAACTCAAGTGGGTTCGATTAACAATACATATTAAAGTTCAATTTTCAATCAGAGTTTTATGTTATACGGAAATAATTCAATTATGGACATTTTAATCATATCTATTATTAACAATTTTTTACGAAATGCATAGCTTTATTTTATACGTAAAACTTTAATCCATGTTCTGTCAAAGGAAAAAACACTTCAACCCAATATATGGACGATAATATCGTTTTTTTTTTTTTTGAAAATGAACGATAATATAGTTTAGTACTTGTTAAATTTAAAATAACAACGGAGAAGAATAAATTATTGTATCCTCGTGAGCTTAGCTCAGTTGGTAGGGATATTGCATATTATATGTATGGGTCGGGGTTCGAACCCCGGACACTCAACTTCTCCACATTTAAAATGTGGGGTTGGAACTAGGGATGTCAATTGGACCCAGGTCCGATGGGTACCCGCAAAAATACCCACAATGTGTAGGGTAAAACCTCTCTTTCATGGGTCTGGACACGGGTCCGGGTAACACCCGCAAATTTAAATGGGTATGAGCACGGGTAAGAGTATTATATGCCCAACCCCGCATATACATATTTATATGATATCATAAATAATTTATTTATTTTTAGTGTATAATTTATTTATTTATTTAGCTATTTAAGCCTAATTTTAAACCTAAAAACTGTTTAATACAATAACAACTCCCTTCCGCCGGTGTACAATTTTTTAAGGATATTTTGGATGTTTTTTATTTGACTAAATACTACAATTCGTACTATTTTATAAGTTAATTTTAAAAATTTGGATCATAGTTTTATTTCAATTGTGATGTTTTTATTGTCTTTTTATAGTTAAAGTGTGGGTAATGGGTGTGGGTATGGGCACTTAGGTACCCATAGAATATGGAGAATGGTACTAAAGTTGTTGCCTACGAGGGTACGAGCTCGGGTACGGGTATTTTTTACAAATACAGGTATGGGGAAGGGCATTGTAGTACCCTACCCACAGGGTACCCATTACCATCCCTAGTTGGAACCCCAGATTTTCCACTTATTCACCTAAAAAGGTGAATTTGTAGCCACCGAATACTTGACAAAAATATTATTAATAACTATGATATTAATAGTTAGTTTACGATTGTCATACATGATATTTGAACTTCTTTCCTTGAGAATCAGATTACCAAGTCAAGTTCTTATCACCAAGTTGACACATCATGAACAAATTATAAGTTTTTTTTTTTAGGAAATGAACAAATTATAAGTTAAATAAATTTATTATGACTTTGCATATAATAAAAAAAATATTAGCTCTTATCAAATCATTAAATCTTTCAACAATTGATAAAAGAATTAATTATTTTTAATTATACAAAATAAAATATTCATATATTTTATTAGTAGAATTTTCTAATGAATTTTAATTCTATTTTTAAAATAGATTATTCATACGTAGTACTTTTTAATGATAGCTTTTAATAAAGAAGTTAGTAAAAGCTTTAAGTTTAAAAATTTCTTTTACATTAGGAAAAAAAAGAAGATAAAATTGGGATAAAAAGGTGGCAATATTAAAAGACTATTATTCATTTTTTTTAAAGAAAAGACTATTATTCATATTACTTTCAGTTTTTCTAATACATAAATAGAAAGTCTTACCATATAAATTCGTCAAAAAATAGTTTTACCATATAAATATTCATCAATGAATTAACATAAGCAATTTCTAAATAATTTATTGTCTAAACACATAGGTCTCACAAGCATTCTTTCTAACAAAAAAAATACTCATTTTGTGGTACTACAACTAGGGATAAAAACATGATAGGTCGATCTATGCTTTACAAGACCTAAACATGCTCTGATAAAAAAAAATCAAGATACAAGCCTTTCAAATTTGTCAATACTTAAATAGAAACTTTTACCATGTAAATTCGTCAAAAGAACATTTTTTTACCATATAAATACTCATCAATGAATTGACAATAAGCAATTTCTAAATAATACATTTGAAGTTTTTTTTTTCTCTTTTCTTATATTGACAATAATCAATTTCTTCTATGCTAATCACTCTCTAACTTTTACTTCCATCAATGTTTGGCAAGAAGTTCCTAGTTTCATTAATGATTGCTATTTCAAAAACAAACTAGAGTGGCCTAACTTTAGAGTTTGTACATAATTTGGAGTTTTGGTATAGTCCCCTTCGGTTTGTACTTCTTGCGTTATCTTGATCATATCTATATTTTGGTGTTGGTTGGTTCTTTTCCACCACACTTTTTTTGCTAAAAAAAAAAAAACTCTTTAAGCAATTCAGTAACCTAGTTTTGGCGAATATATACACACACAAATCTGTTGGATATTTGGTTTGTTGGCTTCATGTTTGCTAAAATCAAATATACAAGCAAGATGTGCGTCTTCAGAAGCTGATCCTTAGAAGCTGAACAGTACCTCAGAAGTTGGGTCTTCAGAAGCTGAACAGTACTTCAGAAGCTGAACAGTACTTCAGACGTTGAACCTTCAGAAGCTGAACTTCAGACGCTGAACCTTCAGAAGCATCTTTCAGAAGCAGTCTTGTTTTTCGCTCTTGGAGTTGTTTATTTTCTCATGAGATCTTTTGAAGATTTGTCTGAAGAATTCTCCTTGCTGCATTTGTTTCTAGAAGGAAGAATATTTGCGTGAGATATTTCCTGAAGATTGGTTTCTTTTATTTGTGAATATATTTTCAAAGAGATCTTTGGAAAATATATTTCTGAAGAATATTTGCTTCTATATGTTTCTAAAGAATTTTGGAAATATATATTTGAAGAATATTTGGTTCAATTATTTGTTGCTGCTGAAGACTATAAATAGAGGACGATGCTATTGAAGAAACTCAACCAAAACCGAAGCTAGTATTGAAAGAGTATTCTTAGGTTTTGAGTCTGTTCATTGTGAGTCGTGTGCTCTGTTTTTGTATACCACTCTATTGCTTAGAGTTGGTTTGTTTTATTGAGTTGTAATTCACTTGAAGCTTTTAAGCAAAAGTGACTTTTGTGTATTTGGAGTGTGTCTCCTACTTTGATTGTTTTTTAGAGTCTGATATCACTAGGGCAGTGATTAATTGAGGGAAGTGAGATGGGATCTCAGGTCTAGGAGTTCCTAGGTTGAAATCAATACAGGTAGTAGCTAGGTGATAAGTTGTAAACTAGGAGTTTGCTGAGAACTTAGAACTAGGACTACGCTAGTTGATTTCCTTCCTGGCTTGGTAGCCTCCAGACGTAGGTGTGTTTGTCACTGAACTGGGTTAACAAATCACCTGTGCCTTTTTACTTTCAGTCTGTTATTTCTGTCTGGTATTTTGCTTCTGAACTACTGTACTCTGTTTTACACGTGTTTTATGATCAGCATCAGGACTTGCCAGAATTTCAATTAGCATCAGAGCAAGCACCCTGCCTGTTTTAGGGTGAGCTCCAGGGAAGTTAAATTCTGGTCATATGGACAACTCAAAGGAAGGGGGAGCTATCAATGGTAGATCTGTGAAGAGGAATAAAAGTAAAGCTTTCATATCCAACACTAATGAGGAAGTTGTCCAATGTGAAATAAATACTGAAGAAAGCATCTCAGATGAAATTGGGCTTAGGCAATTTGATAAAATTTTGAAGAGATTGGACAGAAAGTCAAGACCTAATGTCAAAGAACTATACATCAAAACTGAAGAAGTTTGCAAGTTATTAGAAAATCAGAAGAAGACTATCAGTCAACTTCAGGCTGAAAGAAGTGAACATATGGGACAAATTTCTGATCTCAAAGATGAGGTAACCTAACTGAACTCTCAACTTGAACATACGAAGAAGCAAGTCAGAATGTTGAACACTGGTACTGATGTGTGGAAGAGATATTGGAGAGTCAAAATCAAGGGAAACCAAAAGGAATTGGTTTTGATTATAGGACCTTGAACAACAAACATCAAAATCCAGCTAAAAGGTTCATTCCTACTGTTGGAACTTATAATCCAATGATGGGCAAACCTAAGTTGGAACATCAGAACAAACCTCAGGGATCTAAGAGTAGGAAGTCATCTCGTTCTTGGGTATGCCATTATTGTGGTAGAAAGGGGCATATAAAACCGTTTTGTTTCAAACTGTATGGATATCCACAACCTCATGTTCAACCAAAGGCCAGCCATACATGTGTTCAAGTTAGAAAAGAATGGAAACCCAAGGTTGTTGATACTAGTCTTATAGCTCACTCCTCTCTAAAAGCATCATCAAAAAAAGAAGAGATTAAGTTGTGGCACTAGAAGCTTGATCATTTAAACCTAAGAGGAATGAAGAAAGCCAGTCAAGAAAAGTCTCCTGGAAAGTCTGCTGTTGTGTCACCTTCTGACAGTTCACAAGAGAAGGAGACTGATGAGCATTTCCAGGATGTTGTGTCAGAGGACAAGTCAGTAAACTGTGAGAATGACAAAGATGCAGAAGAGTCTGAACCTGTGTCTGATCAAAAAGTTCAAGAAGTTATTACTCATTTGGTAAAAGATCAATCTACAATTGCTGTTAATATAGATGATCTGGAGTCTGATGATGAACCCATTGGTAAAAGACTTGACCAAAGTGTTGGCAAGAGGCTGAAGAATAGGAAAGGAAAGGTTGTTGCTGCTGCAGCAGGTCTGCTCCTGTTACTAAGAAGAGTGCTGTTGTTGGACCATCTAAAGGCTGGAGCAAGGTGGTGGTCCCTGTCCCAAAAAAGAAGACACTAAAAATAAAGGAAGTGGATCCTAGTGAGTCTGAGGATAATGTTGAGCAAGATGTTCAAGACATCATGCCCTATGTTCAGTGTGCTGAGGGTGATGAAGATGTTGCTGATTTTACAAAAGCCTTAGATGCAAAGCAATTTGAAAATTTGAGGGGTCAACTGGCATTTGTCTTTTTTGAAGAGTTATAGTAAAGTTTGAAGACTAGGCAGCATCTGATGTTGTGTCTGATGATGAAGCAGCTTTTGATGCTGAGTCTGAAGACTGTTATTTTTTTTGGACTTTGACCTGGATTTCATTTTGTGCTTCTGGTCTGCAATGTTGTTCTATACTCTGCAGTTCTGTTCTCTTGTGTTTGTTCTTCTATGAAGACTTTGTGTGTGTTTCTGATCCTGATAATGGTCTTGATGATGGTGATGTGATGGGTTCTGTTGTGGGTTCTATGTGTGGTGCCTTGATGGATGTTTATAACCCATGAATAGATTGCTGGACGTGTTCCCTTTGTAACCTCTGTTGTTTCTTGTTTTTTCTGCTCCTGGTGATTACATGGTTGTTTTTGTCAAAGTTGTTTGGCTAAAAAAGGGGAGATAAGTCTAAGTGTTCAGAAGCAGAAGCAACACAGTATTTCTGTTTCTGATGTGGTGCAATTTGTATCTGTATTTCTGTTTCTAATGTGGTGCAATACAGTTTTTCTGTAGTTCAGAAGCAATACAGAGCTGATGTGTTTCAGGGGGAGTCTCTGTTTCAGGGGGAGTAGTGTATGTTTCAGAAGCTGCTGCTGAATGTATCTGTTTCAGGGGGAGTAGTGTATGTTTCAGAAGCTGCTGCTGAATGTCTTGTTTCAGGGGGAGTTATTTGTGAAAACGTAGTTTTTGCCTTGTTAGGATTTTGTTTGTGCCGTTGCTGACTCTGTTGTTATTGTGTTGCTACATTTATGGTCTTCATGATTGTTGCGTACTTGAGTTCAGTATTTGCCTTGTGTATCTCAGATTGATTTTAGCCAAAAATTTGCCAAAGGGGGAGATTGTTGGATTTGGTTTGTTGGCTTCATGTTTGCTAAAATCAAATATACAAGCAAGATGTGCGTCTTCAGAAGCTGATCCTCAGAAGCTGAACAGTACCTCAGAAGCTGGGTCTTCAGAAGCTGAACAGTACTTCAGATGCTGGGTCTTCAGAAGCTGGGTCTTCAGAAGCTGAACAGTACTTCAGACGCTGAACCTTCAGAAGCTGAACTTCAGTAGCATCTTTCAGAAGCAGTCTTGTTTTTCGCTCTTGGAGTTGTTTATTTTCTCATGAGATCTTTTGAAGATTTGTCTGAAGAATTCTACTTGTTGCGTTTGTTTCTAGAAGGAAGAATATTTGCGTGAGATATTTCCTGAAGATTGGTTTCTTTTATTTGTTAATATATTTTCAAAGAGATCTTTGGAAAATATATTTTTGAAGAATATTTGCTTCTATATGTTTCTAAAGAATTTTGGAAATATATCTTTGTAGAATATTTGGTTCAATTATTTGTTGCTGCTGAAGACTATAAATAGAGGACGATGCTATTGAAGAAACTTAACCAAAACCGAAGCTAGTATTGAAAGAGTATTCTTAGGTTTTGAGTCTGTTCATTGTGAGCCGTGTGCTCTATTTTTGTATACCACTCTATTGCTTAGAGTTGGTTTGTTTTATTGAGTTGTAATTCACTTGAAGCTTTTAAGCAAAAGTGACTTTTGTGTATTTGGAGTGTGTATCCTACTTTGATTGTTTTTTAGAGTCTGATATCACTGGGGCAGTGATTGACTGAGGGACGTGAGATGGGATCTCAGGTCTAGGAGTTCCTAGGTTGAAATCAATATGGGTAGTAGCTAGGTGATAAGTTGTAAACTAGGAGTTTGCCGAGAACTTAGAACTAGGACTACGCTAGTGGATTTCCTTCCTGGCTTGGTAGCCTCCAGACGTAGGTGTGTTTGTCACCGAACTGGGTTAACAAATCACCTGTGCCTTTTTACTTTCAGCCTGTTATTTATGTCTGTTATTTTGCTTCTGAACTACTATACTCTGTTTTGCGTACTCTGTTTTACACGTGTTTTACGATCAGCATCAGGACTTGCCAGAATTTCAAAATCAAACGGTGTTAAATTTAAAATAACAACGAAGAAGAATAAATTATTGTATCCTCGTGAGCTTAATCCAGTTGGTAGTAATATTACATATTATATGCAGGGGCCATGGTTCGAACCCTTAACACCCAACTTCTCCACATTTAAAATGTGTGAGCTCTAGCCACAAGGCTACATGACCAAAAACATAATTATTGTTTCGTGAATATAGCTCAATTGGTAGGGACGTCATTGCATCATATATGTAAGGGTTAGGGCTGGAACCCCAGATTTTCCACTTATTCACCTACAAAGGTGAATTTATAGCCACCGAATATTTGACAAAAAATAAGCAATTTCTAAATAATTTATTGACTAAACACATAGGTCTCACAAGCATTCTTTCTAACAAAAAATATACTCATTTTGTGGTACTACAACTAGGAATGAAAACATAATAGGTCGATCTATGTTTTACAAGACCTAAACATGCTCTGATAAAAAAATTCAAGATCCAAACCTTTCAAATTTGCCAATACATAAATAGAAACTTTTATCATCAAAATATTTTTTTTACCATATAAATATTCATCAATGAATTGACAATAAGCAATTTCTAAATAATATATTTGAAGTTTTTTTTTTTCTCTTTTCTTATATGGTAACTCTTTCAGCAATTCAGTAACCTGGTTTTGGCGAATATATAGACACACAAATCAAACGGTGTAAAATAACATTAACAAAATGTAGATATTTATAAGGATCTTGATTTGGGAATTAATCATTATGGTAAGAACAAGGGCGAGCTTATGGAGTTGAGTATTTGTTTAGGAATGAACAAAGTATACCTACTCTGGCTTATAGGAAGAATTAGTATGACGGTTAATTATTAACTTCTAGCTAACTGTTTGTTTATTGTTGTTTGTTTATTAGTAATAAGCTTGATTGTTGAAATAAAACTGGGTGAATTAGTTGCATACAACAATATAAGTTCAATATTAATGTAAGTTTGTTTGATTTAATTATTTAATGTAAGTTTGTTTGATTTGATTATGAATGAATTAAAATTTGCTTGTTGTTCTCAAGTCGTAGCTCAAATGGTTGAACTCAGACATTTGGTAGAGTTTAAAATTGAGATATATGATTCAAATCCTGACGATTAACATTAAACACAGACAACTAGTATTTTCTTATAAATAATTGTTACTTAAATATATTACAAAGGTTGTATTTTCTCCAAAAAACAAATATCAAACTAGACTTAAAATGTTTTATGAAGCTTTGCTAAACGCTTAAGGTCCGTTTGGTTCGAGAGTTTTGAAGGGGAATGGAGAGGAGGGGAGGGAATATTTTTAATTTGATGTGTTTGGTTCAATTTTTAGAAGGGAAGAGGAGGGGAGGAGATCTCTTTAAAATTTTATTACATTGCCAAAATTATCCTTAGATTAATTTAAAATCTCAATATTATCCTTGTAACAACTTTTATTATTATTAGGTCATATTACCGTTGTAACAACTTTTATTTTCATGTTATCTATCACTCTTATTTGTTATATGTAAAAACAAACATCATCGTATATTTAATTAAGTTTAAGGGTAAAACAATAAATTAATTTTAAAATCTCTCCCATCCCCATGTGAACCAAACACATTTTTAATTAAAATATCTCCCGTCCCGTTCCCTCCCGTCCCCTTCCCTCATATCCCCTCCCTCCCCTCCGTTGAACCAAACGGACCATTATTATTTTTTTAGCAAGAATGTAAGTTTTTATTTGACAGGAATAAACTTATTGTATTTCATCCAATATAAGATTCTCAATATTGTAAAATGTAATCATAAGACATATGATTAGAATGATAATCAGATTCCCCTGCTAGATTATGAGCAACTCGATTAACTTAGTTTGCTTCAGTTTCAGCAGCTCATGGATTTCCCCACGAAATGAGCAGACCGTGCGGCTGGAGAAATTCACCGTCATCGTTCTTCAGACGCAAACCATACCCGAATCAGTTCTGATCTATGAACAGTGCCGCATTAGTATTACATTTTAGCATACCTATACCGGATGTCCTCCATGTGTCTAAACCTTTGCTTTTTCCAATATTCCTATGTAGTAATAGCTCTACTTGCAACATAAAAATTGGTCTGAATCTTATTCTCACAAATGATGTCATGTCTAATAAAATTAACTTTATGTACAGTAATATTAGAAGTCAACCTCTACAATCATACAATCGACACTACTGAGAAAAACAAAATTAGTAACGGAAAAAATATAATTCCTCACAAATTTCTTGGTCACAAAATTTAGTGACGGAATTAGAGAGGGATTTCATGTTTTCCCTCACTAATTTTTGTTTTTTTAGTAGTGCGAGCAAGCAAATGACAATTATTTGTTGCTACATCAAACAGTCAGCATCGTAAATTCAACCTACAACACAATTAGAGTAATAATAAAAATAAGATTAATATTGTATTGAGAATTGGGAGCTCAAACATAATTAAAAACATGTGAATTTGAGCGATGAAGATAGTATCTATCATTCCAAAAATCAGCCTTGTGTTGTGTTTTTAGTGTTTTTTCTTCTATTTCAAACGTTATAAATCTCACATAGGATAGTTTCAAAAGTTTTAAGTCTTTATATACTAACATGTAATACATGCATGTTATAATGTTGGAAAGAGGAATTACTCTATATTGTTGGAATATTAATACTCCCTCCGTTTCAAAATACATGTCCATTTTAGAGAAATTGCAGTAACCAAGGACAAACTATTTTGACACAAAAGTTCCAATTATACCCTTGTCTTCAGTGGCGGAGGCAGGGGGTGGCAAAAGGGAGCCATGGCCACCCCATTAAAAAAAATTTTACTCTGGAATATGCTTTCCCTTTCAATTTCTGGCTCATAGTATGTAACTTTCCCCTGTATTTTTATTCTTAAACTAGTAAACATTAATGATATAGATGCTCTTATTTTTGAATCTTGATATATAATCTAGAAATTAGAAAATGAATGTTATGAATTGGCTTTGAGTTCCTGATTTAACACTGAGATATGGCCATAAAAGTTTTAGGGCAACTATTTGATTCGTAATTTGGTGTATCATAATTCATAAGAACAATTTAATACAGGATTATAAATTAATTTTAACTACAGTTACATAAATCAAAATTAGGATAATGTATAGTCTTTCTCCCATTTCATCAAAGTTTGTACGTTATTGCTTACTACTTTACTCATGTGGTTTGGCTTGAAACTGGAGATGACAGACTTAGAATCTAGTTTACTTGCATTAGAGTTTAAAGATATATGTTAGTGCTTAGCCTCTGCGTCTGTAACGATCGTTTCTCAGTACCTCTATTGAAGATTTATATTGATATTTGGGTGCTTAACTTCTTTAGTACTAAGCAATTCTTTTCCCTGAATTTATGCATTGCTTGTGTTTTGGTTGGAAATGAATGAAATTTAGTTCATATTTGTTGAATTTCAATTTATTTCAAGTGCAGATGGTTAGCTTACTGCGTCATTTTTTTTTTCTGCCACTGTTAAAAGTGAATATTTGGGATTCTTGGGTTTTAACTTATTATTTTAGTTTATTTTGATGGCGGTCACCCCAATTTTTTTTTGTCTGGCTCCGCCACTGCTTGTCTTTGATTTCCTCCATTTTACATTTATTTACCTCATCTCATAATTACTCTCAATATCAATACCAAAATTAATTAAAATCAATCAAATGACAATACCAATACCAATACTAAATGGCTTCGGTTAGTATTGGAATTATACTTCAGGCCAGTTAGCTTTTGAATTGGCTCCTCATGGGAATTTATCTGATCATCTTCTCCAATTTGAAGGATTAGGGGTTTTTCAAAAAACTCTCATTTGACTTTTAATATTATTTGGATATCAGTGATGTATACTATTTGAAAGGACATGAATGGGATGATTTTTAATCAAAAGACTTATCTTCTCACATCTTGATTCGAAAAGGTCAAGAGTCATTCATATTGGTGGTTAAAAGCGCGTTATGTATTGTTTGATTTTGATTACCTACTTGGAGGTTGAACCCTTTGATGTGTTTAAAGGCAGCTTCCTAAGTTTTTTCTGATGCTACGCTTAGAATAGTTTTGTGTTGTAACATACTTTGGCTTAGGGATGGCAATTGGACCCAGGCCCGATGGGCACCCGCAAAAAATACCCACAATGGGTAGGGTAAAACCCCGCTTTCATGGGTTCGGGCTTGGGTCCGGGTATTACCCGCAAATTTAAATGGGTATGGGCACTATACTACCCAGCCTCGCAACCCGCATATACGTATTTATATAATATGATAAATTATTTATTTATTTTTTACTGTACAATTAATTTATTTATTTAGCTATTCAAACATAAATCTTAACCTAAAAACTGCTTAATTTATTTGAAATTTATTGGATCATATTTTTATTTCAATTGTGATGTTTTTTATTGTCTTTTCATAATTAAAGTGCGAGTATGGGCACTTTGGTGCCCATAGGGTATAGGAAAGGGCACTAAAGTTGTTGCCCACGAGGGTACGGACTCGGATACGAGCATTTTTTATAAACGCGGGCATGGGGAGGGGTACTATAGTACCCTACCCATGGGGTACCCATTGTCATCCCTACTTAATTTGGCTCTTTGTTTCTCAAGTACGCCTTGTGCCAGAGGAATATTTGTTGTTCGTTTAATATAATTTCTTAGTTTTTTTAAAAAAAATATATATATTACTAAATCGGCGCATGAGCCAACAAGTTTAACCGACCTTTACATTTGATTGTTATATTTAATTACTCGATAATTCTTGGTTGGTCATAAGTTCAAATCTAATCACTTGGATACAAACACAAAAAAAAAAAAAAAGAACAAATTGTTTCTTCTCTTTCTACTTTTTTTATTTGTCTAAGTGTGCATAAATACTTTAGATTTAGACTTGTGACGACACTAATAATTAACTTAATTTAACAATCAATTGCAGATACTTATTAATTATTTTCATTCAAAATCATAACATATCTCCCCAAAACATAACTTATAACATTTATTTATTATATTTCCCCCCTATATAGGCAGGGGTACATTTAGAACAGCATTCCCCAAAACTATAAAAATAATGTAATCAGGGCTGACTCAATAATATATTGAGGCGCAAGGCAAATTTTCTATTTTTTAAAAATTTGACTTTTTCTATTGAACTGATTTTCTAGGTTCCTTTTAATTCATGATGATGGGGTCACTGTAATGTTTTGAAGTAGAGAAAAATAGAATGGAATTTCGGAAAAACAAAATAGAAGTCAGGGTATGAAAAGGATGAATGTATAAAAGAAAAGTTTAATTCATCAATTGCTTGGTGTACTACTTTATAGTCACGTTTTCATAAATGCACTTTGTAGAATCTCTCACATTTAGTCTCCAAAACTTTATGAACCGTGTTTTTTTAGATAGCATGTTAGAGTCAATATTAAAAACATACAAAGTGTCGATGGACCCCGTCAATGGGATATGCCAAGTTCACTTTCACTTCAAATTTGGATATACGTAAAAGTCAATCTCCCATCAAATATGCCAACATTTATATATCCTAATACCCATCTACAAATTTGAAGTCAACTTATTATATAATTTGCCTGAATCATTTTTTTTTATTTACAAAATAAATTGTCTAATTCATTGTTTAATTTTATTTATTCCACAAGTTATAAATCACTTTACAATATCATTTACATGTTAATATTTCTTTTTCCATCATGCACATTATATTTATTACTTTTTCTTTTTAAATTATTTTGATCTCTTTTTCATGTTATTAATAACCGAAACATTTGTAAAAAAAATTGACACAACCAAAATGAATGATCCATTTCACTTTTCAATGTAATAATAATTACTTTTTTTTTAATTATAACTTTAATTAATATTAATTTCATCACTCTCAATTCAATATCTTTTATTTTGCATCTATGATAATGGTGACTGCACCAATACATGACAAGGTTACTTAAAACCATTTTTCTTTCTTTCTCTCTCTCGTATATACATTTTTCTTAATATGTGTAAAATGACTAGATGACTCAATTATTTTGAGAAGAATGGAGTAAAGAATAATTTTACAAAATCGTTTATAATCTACTTTTTTATACAAAATAAACTGCATTTCTTAATATGTAAAAGTGATAATATGGCATATAAAAAATATGAAGATAATACTTGATTATGGTCATTGTAATTTGTTTGTTGGCAACAACATATATATATATATATATATATATATATATATATATATATATATATATATATTCTTCATGATAAAAATTAAACTCTACAATTAAACTCCTTTTCATTGTAGAGGAAGATAAAAATTCATGATAAAAATTTCCCCAACAGTCTGTCTGCTCTCCTACTTCTCTTATAAGTCTGTCTGTTCTCCTACTTCTCTTATATATATAATCCTTGCATACAGCGGAAAAAATAGAACGATTAAAAAGAGTTTAAATTTTAGTTTGAACCTAACTCAATCTTAAAAACCGGTTTGTAAGGTGATAATTGATGTCAGATATAAACTCATGTTTGAATGGCTTGACAGGGATGACCTGATATATGGCAGGTGGTCAAATGGATTTGAGATAACTCTGATATCATAGTTGAATTGGGCAAAATCATGTTATTAGTTTGAAATATTCATCGACTTTACCAATAATTAATTTCCACTATCAAAGAATATGATGAACTAGCTATTTTTAATGGAGTTTCATATCTTCATTAAGCACAAATTTTTTCCATCAACAAGACAATCACTTACACGTATGCATTTTTTTTATATCATAAATAGGTTCTCATCGTATAACTTTGGAGATAAAACCCTCTATATGAAAAAAATTCCAAACTCAAGAGACCACTAATTGTATGTTTGGATGAACGGTCGGATTGAAAAATCACGATCAACCATTGTGATTTTGTAAAGCTAAAAAGTTTCACTTTTGCTTAAAATATGGTGGTTGCAAGTTATTTAAAAGAGATCTAAATCATATTATTCAAAGACTTTTAGATTTTATTTTTTTTTTTAGGGGAAAGACTTTTAGATTTTATGCATTATACTATTTTCAACTTTTATACGGCTCTTCCTTCAGAAAAAACTTTTATACGCCACTTTCACATTTTACGCTTTGTTTATTGGAGGCTAATATGCATGGTCTATCCTTATTTATTTATTTATTTTTGGTGACCGGTCCTTTGGCCTTTCCTTTTGATGTAAACTATAATACTATTTGTTTAATAAAATCATGAAGACATATATTATAGCCTTGCATTCCTGATGGCAAATTTAAATGGCATTTCTTTTACTCTTGCAATTATAACTGTGATGTTATTTATCTCTAGTAACTAATTATAGTAGATATCTCGTTTTTTTTTTGGAGAAGAAGCATATCTCGTCTATATATAGTATATTGCATACATAAAGATTATTTCTCCCTCTTTTAAAAAATAAAGATGATCTATATTTTGGGTTCAAATGTAGATTCATACCCTTTTTAGTGAAATATTGGATTTTATCAACAAATAAAAAGAAGAAAAAAAAAAGAAAATTTACTAAAAATGGCGGAGGCACACTCTTTGTCATTTTTTGAAGTCGATGTTAATTGTTAATCAGGAAGTACCGAAAACAAAAAGGAGAGTACACAGGATTTGTTAATACTCAAAAGGGAAAAAAAAAAAAAAAAGAAGAAGATTTTGCCAAAAAAATTAGTAAATAAAGTGCAGACGATTGTTAATTATTTATTCAGTTTTTATGATAGGTATAAGTCATCCTTACAAAATTAAATTGTAAAGCAAGGGATACCACACTTTATAAACTCTAATAACAATATCATTATTCTTCTTCTTTTTTTGGTCAAGAACAATAACTTTATTCTACATTGAGCTTGAGTTTTTCTCCAAAATCATTATTATGTTCGCATAGTATCACACATTGTAATAATATTGACAATCATTTGTTCAAAAACAAAATATTCACAAATCATATTTTTGCAAAGTCAAAGAATGACCGAGTTACGTAATCTTATATTTTTCTAGATATTAATTGGTCAAATTAATCAGGTCACCTAAACCATCTTCTCATTTATTCATTAACAATTTAATATTTCTTGAGATCCCTTATAAATTCCACTACATATCATGCCCAATAGACTCATTAAATATACATCCTCTTTTCTTTGTTAAATCCTACAATAACACCAACATTAAGAAGAAGAAAAATGGCAAATATGAAATTCCTTTCGTTAATATTATCTCCCATTTTAGTGTTGCTTTTTCTCTCATGCTTAACTTCAGCTACAAATTCACATCAAAACACATTTATCCATTGCCTAGTGAACCATTCACAACCATCACACCCTATAACTTCATCAATCTTCACACCAAACAATTCATCATTCTCTTCAGTCTTACAAGCCTACGTAAGAAACCTTCGTTTCAACACATCAACAACAAGAAAACCCTACCTTATAATAACAGCATTACATGTTTCCCACATACAAGCCTCAATCATTTGTGCTAAACAACACAACTTGCAAATGAAAATTAGAAGTGGTGGACATGACTATGAGGGTGTCTCCTATGTAGCCGAAGTTCCATTTTTTATCTTAGATATGTTCAATCTAAGATCAATTGAAATTGATATAGAAAATGAAACAGCTTGGGTTCAAACCGGTGCGCAACTCGGTGAACTTTACTATAGAATTAATGAAAAAAGTAAAGTTCATGGTTTTCCGGCCGGCGTTTGTCCTACCGTTGGTGTTGGAGGACATTTGAGTGGTGGTGGATATGGTAACATGATGAGAAAATATGGTCTTTCAGTTGATAATGTTATCGATGCACAAATAATCGATGTTAATGGTAGATTGCTTGATAGAAAATCAATGGGAGAAGATCTTTTTTGGGCTATTAAAGGTGGTGGTGGAGCTAGCTTTGGTGTAGTTCTTTCTTACAAAATAAAGTTAGTCAAAATTCCTGAGATAGTAACTGTATTTCAAATTAGGAAAACTTTGGACCAAAATGCAAGTGACATAGTTTATAATTGGCAACATGTAGCACCAACTATTGATAATGACCTATTCATTAGGCTTATTATTGATGTTGTAAATGTTACACAAAATGATACAAAAAATGGTGCAAAGACTATTAGGGCTACTTTTATATCTTTATTCCTTGGTGATTCAAAAACTCTTGTTTCACTAATGAATGAAAAGTTTCCTCAATTGGGTTTGAAGGAAAGTGATTGCATTGAAACAAGTTGGCTTCAATCAGTTTTGTTTTGGACTAATATCGATATTACAAAGCCGGTCGAGATTTTGCTTGATCGACAACCACAATCATTGAATTACTTGAAAAGAAAATCCGATTATGTAAAGAAACCGATTTCAAGGAAGGGTTTGGAAGGAATTTGGAAGAAGATGATTGAGTTGGAAGATGCAATATTATATTTCAATCCATATGGTGGGAAAATGGCTGAGATTTCATCAACAGATACACCTTTCCCTCATAGAGCTGGAAATTTATGGAAGGTTCAATATCAAGCAAATTGGAACAAGGCAGGGAAAGATGTTGCTGATCATTACATAGGTTTGACTAGAAAACTTCACAAATATATGACTCCTTTTGTATCCAAGAATCCAAGAGAGGCTTTTCTTAATTATAAGGATCTTGATTTGGGAATTAATCATAATGGTAAGAATAGTTACACTGAAGGAAGAGTTTATGGAGTTGAGTATTTTAAGGATAATTTTGATAGATTGGTGGAAATTAAGACTAAGGTTGATCCTGACAATTTCTTTAGGAATGAGCAAAGCATCCCTACTCTTCCTTATAGGAAGAATTAGAAAGATGGTGACTTGTAAATTTCTAGTTAATATTGTTTGTTATTTGTTAATTAGTAGTATAAGTTTGATTGTGGAAATAAAACTGGGTGTTGAATACTAGTTAATTAGTTGTTACTACAATGTATAATGTAAGTTTGTTTGGTTTGATAATGAATAAATTAAAGTTTACTTATTGTTTAGGTCTGTTGAATGAACAAAAGTAAGTATTAGTTTTTATATCGTTCCACAGGGATTAATGTGATATCATAAACCGTTCAACTTCGATTATCGTCTTAAGTTAGGGTTTAACCATTTGTTTTACTACACTACTCATCATTTTTAAAACATAATAAATAAATGGTAGAGTCATAGGACATAGAAGGTGTTAAGATTAACTTTCATCAATCAAACATCGTTTATATCCGATTGATCACAAATACGAATTCTAGCGTTTTCTTATATATGACATTATTACGTATTGCTCAACAACATCATTGATTTCCCAAATGACATCGTGAGATCGATTGTATCGTTTAATCGATGATTTCTCAATCTATTAAACGATTCAAAAGCTTTACGATCCAATACTATAATGTAATTATCAAAACCAAATCCCATTTCTAGAATTTCTTATCTTGATAGAAAATCATTCTAAACCTAGATTCAAAAGTCTTTTTCAACAACATTTAAATCAAACATAAGATTGAAAAGCAAGAAGAAATTCAATGGTATATAAAAATTGCTAGATTCATATATTGAATAACCAAAAGTTTACAACATGTAATGATTGATTACCTATTAATCCCAACAAGGAGATTGGTTGATCATTGTCATGACAACCATTGCAAAATAAGAAAGGAAGATGAAGATATATGAGAGCTTGATGTCTCAAAGCTTCTAAAATGTCTTCTTCAATCCAAATCTAATTGCTATTTGATGTTTTCCTCCTTCTATGCCTATTCTCTCTCAAAGATAACAAGTTTTCTAAGCTCTAGAAAATAAGAATTCTGATAAAAAACTATATATATAAAAAATGAGCTTAAAATTCCTTAAATATGCTGAGAAAATGTTCGCTCGCTACAAGCGACCAGTCTGTCGCTTGTAGCGAGGACTTCAATTGGCCAATCATAGAGCTCCACGTCACCATCAGCATTAAACCGCCCCTTTGGTCGCTGTAGCGACAAGGTCTGTCGCTACTAGCGATGGGTCACTGAAATTCCCTGCCTAGGCTCGCTTCTAGCGTCCAGTTCATCGCTTGAAGCGATGAACTCCTGATAATCCCTGCCTAAGCTCGCTTCTAGCGATGGATGTTGCGCTTCAAGCGATGGATGTCTGGAAATCCCTGCCTATCCTCGCTACTAGCGATGAGTCCTGCGCTTGTAGCGATGGCATCAAGAAAAGCTTCATGTCTTTGCATCAATCAGGTTCAAGCATGTATTTCCTGCATAATCACATGGGGTAAGGCTTAGGATCACATTTATTGCATTTCTAACACATTTATGCCCTAATCCTAAGGTAACTTGTACAACAAGTAAACATAAGTGCCTTAATTTGTACCAAAATATAACAACATTTAAGCACTTATCAAACTCTCCCCAACTTACATTTTGGTTTGTCCTCAAACCAAAGAACAAAAGGAAATTTTTACAAAGCTTTAAAACCACAGTATTGAGCAATTTAGCAAAGGATTCAAAAGTGCGAAGAAATAAATATCAAGTGAGTGATTCAAATGTGATTGCGCAAGCTTAAGTCCAGTTTCTCATTAAACAAGATACATTCTACAAATGTGAACTAGTTCTAAACACAAGGAATTAAATCATACAATCCTAAACAAGCAACATGTTTAAATTTGAACCAAACCTAACACACTTCTATATAAAGTATATGAACAATTGAAATCATTTGTAAGGGTTATGAACACTCATCCAATAAACATGATAACATACAATCAAATTATGTGTCTATCTAATTATCATTTCCAAAAGCATAAAAGGCATTGATCAAAAGGTCTTTAAGGGTTGTAATTGGGCTAGGCTACAAAAGAATTGTCATATGTGGGATATTTGAATTCAAATGGCCAAGCAAAAGGAAACATTCAATCTAATTACAACTTCCTTCTTTCTCCAATACAACACTTGGTGAATTTCATTCTTTTCTATTCTTGATTGATTCTTGACAACTTTTTCTTTGAAATCTTGCAAACCTTTTCATTTTTCTCTTTTCTTTTTCTTGGTTTGCTTTTCTTTCTTTTTTTTTCTTTTCTTTTCTTTTCTTTTCTTGTTGTCAAGATCAATTAACACATTCACCCTTACATTGACATAAATGAAACCTTCCTTTCTCCCCAACTTATTTCAATGATACCCTAATCGAATGTTCCTTTGTTATTATGGCAAAGGTCAATAAAAACGATGGATAAGGGTTCAAAAGAAAACAACTATCAGAATTTAATAAAGAGTTAACTATGAACTGAATTTTTTTACAAACTCCGGCAATTTAAATAAGCAGATGAGCTTATTAAATTGACAGTCCACAGTTAACAATTCTGATTCCATTAGGCTCATATGGGTTAACAGATACTCACACATCTCACAGGGTAGGTTCATTTGGTCAAGTATTTCTCTCAATTTCAAAAAAAAAATTGCCTTGATCATTTCAATGCTCTTATACAATTTAAAACAACAACAGATTTAACATAATCTAACTGAGTTAAACATGGTATTGGTCTCCTGCATATATATACACTGGTTGAGGATTCCTCACATTATGGCTAGTTCTATATTGGTTCAAAACTAAACAAATGCTTGCTTAAAAACTGAATAAATTAACTTGTGTGTGTAAAGAACTTATTCACATTAAAGAATATACCTAGAAAAACAAGAAAACGAGTACCTTAGCTGCGCGCTTTAACACTCATTCTATCATTATCACTCAGATGATTCACAGTTCAAGCATTGGCTTTTGAATCTTTCATCTTTCTTTCAAAATTTGTTGGGATCATTCCAAAAAAAAATTTTTAACATAAATACTAAAGCATAAATAAAATATAAACTATACTAACATGTTATACCCAAATTAAATAACATAAACATAATTAACTTAAACCAAAAAGGGTACATCATCCATGGTACAAAAGAAACATAATCAGAGTACAAAGCATAAATCAAAATGTTAAAGTACAAAGCTGAATAAATAAAACGAAAGAAAACAAATCAAGATCTGCAGCTCTGCATCATCAATCTGAGTCTGTGGCCATGTCGTCCTCAGAGTCTATCAAGTCAGCTGCCATGCGATCAATAGAATTTGTAGCAGCTGAGGAGTCATCATCCAGATCAGCATCAACATCAGCGTCGTCATCACCATCACCATCGTCACCGGCATCCTGCTGATCACCAGCATCAGCTGCATCTGCCCCTCCTGGAAAGAATGGCCTGTCCCCAGGCCAAGCGATGTGCTCGGAGAAGAAAGCAGGTGTCCACGGGCTTTGGCCACTGTCGTGCAGATGGCTCTGAATCGTAGTAAGTGCCCGGTGATTTGACGCATTCTGCGCCAACAGAAGAGAGCCCACAGTAGCAGAATCCCAACTCGAGAAGTCCAATGGTGGAATGGTCGGGTGGCTAGGGTGGCTAGTAGTCTGAGGTGGTGGTGGTGGTACATGAGAAGGTCCTGCTGAGGATGATGGTCCAGCTGAGGGTGGGGGTGGGGCAACAGGTGCAGGTGTAGAGCAGTACCTATTGATGTATCTATCATCAATAGGGTTTTTAATTTCCTCATCAACCTGTGATGGCATGTGTACTCTAGCTCGCCTACATAGACCCATGATCAACCCGGGAAAAGTCAGAGGGCATTTTGGTTTGCCCGGGGGTAATATGCCACTCTCAGCAACTATCCTCATCTCATTTGCTATCAGTCTAGCAACGTCAACCTGACGCTGAGTGAGGATATAATGGACAAGAGGGGTCACATCTAAGGTGGTGGAGGAGGTGTGAGATTTGGGGCGGATGTTATAAAGAATAAGGGTAAGGATTTCCTGAGCCTCAGTGGTCATGTCCTCACGAAATGCTCGAAAAGGCTTACCCGAAGCCCTACTCACATCATAACTCTTCCCAACTTGGAAGATATCCTGTGCGATGCTCTCGTGATCCCAATCACCACTCCTCTGACGTTCACAGAAATCACAAAGCGCAGTGGGTGCAAGCGGATTATCTTCTTCAACCAGCTCCAGAGGCTTGCCCAGATACGCGTTGATAGACATGCGATCGAAGGTGACTGTGCGCCCTCGCACGTAGGTCGTCCAAGTAAACTCATCAGATGGATCGGAGGGGATCGCGTTCGCGTAAAACTCGCGCACGATGTCATAGTTGATCCTCCTAGGTGGCGTACAAAGAATTCCCCACTTCCTCTCGTTAATCATGGCTGCTAAGCCTCCATATTCCCCTTCTTCAGATATTTCGAACCTCTTCTCAGACCAAATCCGTCTTGTCCTCAGCTCCTCGTAGCGTTCTTGGTTCCTCCAGCTTAGGAAACGATTCGCATCGTGCGGTTGAACATTGACTCTTGGTCGTGACGAGGAGCTTTCAACATTCCTTTGACGTTTTGACGATGTTTTAGGTGCCATTCCTACACAATGAGTTAAAACAGATGAAAATCAGGTAGGACACAAGTCAAATTTCAGTCAAAACAAAAATAAAACAAATTCTGGGTTCGCTCGCTACAAGCGACAGCTTGGTCGCTGTAGCGACGAAACCCAGAAAAAGTCTGGTTCCTGCGCTACAAGCGCTGTTCTAGCGAGGAGACCCATTTTCAAAAATCAAGTTTTTTTCTGATTTTGACTAACTTGTAGCATGCGAAAATAACATTCAAGCTAGAATAAATGAGAAACAATCACCTAAACTTCCTAAATCCTCAAAAACCCTAATTTATTTTGAATTTTTACAAAGGGTTTTTCCAAAATACGATTACTAAGAACAAAAGGATTACAGGGAAGTTTTTCAAGTGATTTTCGTTCATTTATAACAACTTAAACTATGTATAACAATGGGTAATCAAAAGGGCATGTTTTAAGTTCAAAAATTCATAAACCCTAAACCCTAGAATTCGAAATAAGCATGCAGGCACATATTAGCAGTAAAAAGCAACCAAATAGTGACAGAGAGGGCCGAAAAACATACCTGAGGAGTTGATTTAGCAAGATTAACACAGGTACTTAGTGGATTAGCAGGTTTGTGCAGAAATAGAAAGATGAACAATGCAGAAATGAATGGAGTGTTTACAGAATGTTACAGATGCGAAAAATATAGGTTAAAAAGGCTAAGACAATAAATGAAAGTGGTTGGGGGTAGCTGAAGCGACAGGAGTGGCCTGGGTATTATAAAACTGTTTTCTGATACGCTCGCTACAAGCGCGCGATTCGTCGCTACAGCGACAGGCAAAAAGCCCATCGCTACAAGCGTACTTTGGCGCTACAAGCGCAAGTGCAAAAACTGTCGCTACAAGCGACAAGTGCGTCGCTACTGCGACGTAGTGTAAAATCCATCGCTACAGCGATGAGTTGGTCGCTGTAGCGACCATGACAGGAAACAGAAAAATAAATTTTTTGAGTTCTAGCCACTATCCCAACATGCAAAAACAACTATACAGAAGTAAAATAACACTGAAAATACAACATACTTACAAAATTGGGGTGCCTCCCAACAAGCTCTTGTTTAACGTCATTAGATCGACGCCTGATTCGCTTACGCATAAGAATCGATGAGTGAAATCGTTGTCGTGTGCCGAACGACTTCACCTCCAAAATATGGTTTAAGCCTTTGTCCATTCACTGTCCATGTCGACTTGGTGATAGGATCCTCGAGTTCCACAGCTCCATAAGGTTTTACTTCTTTTATCATGAACGGACCGGACCACTTGGACTTCAATTTACCCGGAAATAGTCGTAGTCTTGCATTGGACAGCAACACCATCTGACCAGGCTTGAATTCCCTCTTCATGATCTTCTTGTCATGATACCGTTTAACCTTTTCCTTATAGAGCTTGCTTGACTGATAGGCTTGGTCACGCATTTCCTCTAACTCATGCATTTGAAGCTTTCTCTTCTCCCCAGCTTGCTCTTGATCAAAGTTCAAAAACTTGAGCGCCCAAAACGCTTTGTGCTCCAACTCGACCGGCAAGTGGCACGCTTTCCCATACACTAACTGGAATGGTGTGAAACCCGTAGGAGCTTTGTATGCGGTCCTATAGGCCCACAACGCTTCGTCCAGTTTCATCGCCCAATCCTTCCTTGAAGATGACACGGTCTTCTCAAGTATCCGTTTGATTTCACGGTTGGATACCTCGGCTTGACCGTTCGTCTGTGGATGGTATGGTGAAGCTACCTTGTGTTTTACTCCATAGTGCTCAAGTGCTTTTGCTAACTGTTGATTGCAGAAGTGTGAACCTCCATCACTTATTAGCACTCTTGGAGTTCCAAATCGGGAAAAGATGTTTCTTTTCAGAAACTTGACCACCGTCTTGCTATCGGCTTTTTGAGATGCTATTGCTTCAACCCACTTTGACACATAATCAACAGCCACCAGAATATACTCGTTGTTCAAAGAAGATGGAAATGGCCCTACAAAGTCAATACCCCAACAGTCGAAGACTTCGACTTCAAGGATACTTTGTAGAGGCATTTCATTCCTCTTTGAAATCCCTCCGGTCTTCTGGCAACTCTCGCATTCTTTCACATGTTCATATGAGTCTTTGAACAACGAGGGCCAATAAAAGCCAGCTTGAAGAACTTTTGCTCCAGTTCTTTCTCCACTGTAGTGACCACCATATGGCGAGTTGTGACAATGCCACATGATGTCCTTGGCTTCTTCCCTTGCAACACATCTTCTTATTAAGTGGTCTACTCCAATCTTGAATAAGTACGGGTCATCCCAAATGAATTGAGTGGCGTCTCTCAACAACCTCTTCTTCATTTGCCATGTGTAATCCTCCGGTATGAAACCCGTTGCTTTGTAGTTGGCCATGTCCGCGAACCATGGTCTTTCTTGCACCATAAGCAACTGTTCATCCGGGAACTCTTCAAGGATGTCCCTTTCATTCTTCGTTATCTCTTTGTTCACCAATCTGGACAGATGATCAGCTACTAGGTTCTCAGTCCCCTTCTTGTCCTTAATTTCCAAATCAAACTCTTGGAGTAGCAACATCCAACGGATGAGTCTCGGCTTTGAGTCGGGTTTGGTAATCAAGTACTTGATAGCTGCATGGTCAGTCCAGATAACAATTTTTGAACCAATGAGATACGAACGAAATTTTTCTAATGCGAACACTATGGCAAGTAATTCTTTTTCAGTGGTAGCATAATTGACTTGTGCGTCATTTAAAACTTTACTTGCGTAGTGTATAGCATAAAAAATTTTGTTTTTGCGTTGACCTAACACCGCGCCTGTAACACCCATAGAGAGATTGCCTAGGATCTCTTACGAGTATTAAAATTTCGTACCGGATACATTAAATACAATACAGAAAAGTTGGAAATAATTATACAACTCATAAGTTTGTCATACAATTTGTTATCCGATACAAACATTTCCATAATAAACATCATAATACAACATTCTTATACAATTATCCATAATAACAAAGCATAAGCAGCACGTTCAGTCCATAGCCTTCTCTTTACCTTTTCGTCGTGCTACCTGCGAAGAACCTGCACCAGAAGGAAAGGGATGAGACATAACGTCTCAGTGAGCTCCTACCCTACCTACTGTTTGGCAACCACAGGGAACCTAGGGTCACCGTGCCTACCTCGGCGAACTCGGGAAAACCTATGATCGCCAAGTCTCAATCTTTACTTATTTCGCGATCAAGGGAAAGAACTAGGATCGCTCTTACTTAGTGATCAGGGAAACAGAATTATGATCACATCTTATTTCTAGGAACTAATTGTCCTATCTCTCAATACTTATATAAATAAATGTATTAATCTTTATATCTTTAAGTTAGAGGTTAGCGTTGAACAATCAATACTTATCTTGGTTCATTTTACGGAGTGCATCCGGGTGGAGTAACCCCGAAGTACATCTCCCTTCTAACCGGTGAAAATTCCTATCATATCAGGCTAACACCGGACTCCTCTTGTCGTCGTGCGGCTATCCTTGCGGAATAACACGTCCCACTAGCGTGAACCTCCTGTGTCCCACTAGCGTGAACAACAGAAGACACGACTTAATAATCTTAACTTAGGCGTATACCTCCCATGTCCCACTAGCGTGAACGATGAGAGACGCAATTTAATATGTTATAACTTATGCATGAACCTCTCGTGTTCCACTAGCGTGAACAACAGAAGTCATGACTTAGGATTTCCATAATGTTCTACTATTGCGTGAACCATTCGTGTCCCACTAGCGTGAACGACGAAGGCCACGACTTATACCTTAATATTTCTTAAACTTCTAACCTATAAAAGGTTCTAGTCTTAAAGCTCATATCATACTTGGACTTGCATATACATTATTGTCTATGAATAAATTGTTTTAATAAGGGATAAACCCAAAACTAGCTCATATACTCCTCTAATATAACTTAGAAGTTGGGTAATCATCATCCATAATGGTACCCTTCACTTCTCCTACCTTAATTCCATGCCTAAGCATCAAAAAAAGTGTGTTTGAGGGAGGGTGAAATCGGCGGCCGATTTGCATAAATCGGGCCCCGATTTTTGCCGTAAGTTTCATGGAAAATGAGTCTCAAAATCGGTGGCCGAACCCATGCAATCGGTGGCCGATTTTAGCATTTGCAGGGTTCAGTTTCCTGCTTCCTAAGCCATTCCAAACACTCCCAAACATCAAAACAGCTTATGGCATAAATTCTTAAGACATATTGATAGATAATATCATAGCTTAACATGGAATTAGTAAACAATTGGATTTAGGGCACAAATCCTAAAATCTAACTCAACTTATAAAATTCTAATGGCTTACACAAAACGGGTACTAAACCCTGTGGAGCTCACCTTAATCCACAAATTGGTGCTGGCTAAACTCTGATTCCAAAAGCTTTAGCTTCCAATCCACTCTACTCTTGGTTCTCTTTGTTTTTCTCCACTTAACTTTCTCTTGTTCTATCTTCCTACACAAGCTTGCCTTGCAAAGTTCTCACTTGAGTTGGGATGAAATTTGGTTGAAGGATGAGGGATGAGAGGGGGCGTGTGGCTTGGAGGAGAAGGGGAGGAAATGTGTTGGTTTGGAATGAGAAATGGAAAGAAGAGAATGATTGTGAAAATATCTAGTTTTCCATTTTAAAACTAATCTTCCTTTTGCTAAAAATTACCATTGTGCCATTACTTCATTCTATCAATTGATCATGCTTCTTAATCGCGTATAATTCTGATAACTGATACTTAAAAGCGGGATGTTACAATCTACCCCCCTTAAAGAAATTTCGTCCTCGAAATTTAGAAGTTACCTGAAAATAAATGAGGATAGGTTGCTTGCATTTCTGACTCTAGCTCCCACGTCGCTTCGCCGTCGGGAGAACCTTTCCAAACCACTTTAACAATAGGGATCTCTTTATTCCGTAAAGTCTTAACATCACGATCAATTATTTGATCTGGTTCAGGTTGAAAAGTCAAGTCTGATCTCAAATCAATACTGTCCAGCTCCACTGGTTGGAAAGGATCAGGAATGAATTTCCTTAGTTGAGAGACATGGAAGACGTCATGTAATCCTGACATGGCTGGTGGCAGCGCTAGCTGATAAGCTGCCGGACCAACACGTCGAAGTATCTGAAATGGTCCAACATATCTTGGACAAAGTTTCTTGGTTCGGAATGCTCCTCTCAATCCCAACTTGGGCGTAACCTTAAGAAACACATGATCTCCTTCTTCAAACTCTAAGGGTCTCCGCCGCTTATCAGCATAACTCTTCTGGCGGCTTTGTGCCGTTCTCATTTTATCCTGAATGGATTTAATCTTTAAGGTCGTCTCTTGTATTATCTCAGGTCCCAATATACTTTTGTCTCCAACCTCAGCCCAGCAAAGTGGGGTTCTACATTTCCTACCATATAAGGCTTCATATGGTGCCATCCCAATACTAGAATGGTAACTGTTATTGTAAGAAAATTCAATCAATGGTAGGTGATCGTTCCAACTTCCTCCATCTTCTAGGATACATGCACGTAACATATCCTCTAACGTCTGAATAGTCCTCTCGGATTGTCCATCTGTCTGAGGATGATGGGACGTGCTCATCTTTAATCTGGTTCCCAAAGCCTTTTGAAAAGCCTTCCAAAAGTGGGATGTGAAGATAGGATCTCTATCCGACACAATACTAGCTGGCACACCATGGAGTTTCACAATCTCTGAAATAAACAACTCGGCATACTGAGAAGCTCGGTAAGTAGTCTTAACCGGCAAGAAATGAGCTGACTTAGTTAACCGGTCCACTATCACCCAAATGGAATCGTGTCCTCGCTGTGTTCGAGGTAATCCAGTCACAAAATCCATGGTTATATCTTCCCATTTCCACAATGGAATCTCCAATGGTACTAACATTCCCGCAGGCCTTTGATGTTCAATCTTCACCTGCTGACAAACAATGCATCGCGATACAAACTCCGCAACATCTCTTTTCATACTAGGCCACCAATAATCTCTCTTCAAATCTTGGTACATCTTGGTGGTACCAGGATGAATACTAAAACTGCTCTTGTGCGCTTCTTCTAAAATCAACCTCCTTAATTCCACATCATTCGGAACGTAAACCCTTCCTTCGAACAGTATTACACCATCTGGTGCCCATGAAAACCCTGCTTGGCCAACTTTCCTCTGAAGGTCCATATCCACAGATTGCGCTTGTGCAATCCTAAACCGTAGGTCACACGAAATATCTATCTTGTTCAGCAAGATGCCACCTTCTAACTCTGTAACATGAAGGTTAAGATCTCTGAATTTCTCATATAACCCACATGTACGCATCATTACTTCAGCTTTAACTAAAGCTTTACGGCTCAAGGCATCAGCTACTACATTTGCTTTTCCCGGATGGTATTTCAGATCAAAATCAAAGTCCTTCAAGTATTCCATCCATCGTCTTTGTCTCATGTTGAGGTCTCGCTGATCAAACAAGTACTTCAAACTCTTATGATCGCTGAACAAATCAAATTGTGCACCATACAAATGATGTCTCCATATTTTCAATGCAAAAACTATTGCTGCTAGCTCAAGATCATGGGTGGGGTAGTTCTCTTCATGTGTCTTGAGCTGTCTGGACGCGTACGCTATGACATTATCCCCTTGCATAAGAACGCTTCCCAGTCCCTTGGAAGATGCATCGCAGAAAACGGTGTATCTCTTTTCAGGATCTGGTATGGCCAACACTGGCGCTTTAGTCAACTTTCTTTTCAGAACTCTGAAGCTCTCTTCACATTCATCATCCCAAATAAAGGGTACATCTTTTCTGGTAAGGCGTGACAGGGGTAAGGCAATCTGAGAAAACTTCATAATGAATCTTCGATAATAACCTGCTAAGCCTAGAAAGCTCCTGACCTCTGCTACATTCTTGGGTCTTTCCCAACTTAAAACAGCTTCAACTTTGGATGGATCGACGGCTACTCCTCCTTGAGAAATAACGTGACCCAAAAATTTAATCTCAGATAGCCAAAACTCGCACTTACTGAATTTAGCATATAACTGCTTATCTCTGAGGACATCTAACACAATTCTCAAGTGCTGAGCATGTTCCTGGGAATCCTTGGAATAAATCAGGATGTCATCTATAAAAATCACCACAAACTGGTCAAGGTAAGGCTGAAAAATTCTGTTCATATAATCCATAAAGACTGCTGGTGCATTAGTTACACCGAAAGGCATAACCAGGAATTCATAGTGCCCATAACGCGTTCGAAACGCTGTCTTAGACACATCTGAAGACTTAATACGGATTTGATGGTAACCTGACCGAAGATCAATTTTGGAAAACACAGTTGCTCCCTTGAGCTGATCTAAGAGATCATCAATCCTTGGAAGAGGATACTTGTTCTTGATAGTCACTTTATTAAGTTGGCGGTAGTCTATACACAGCCTCATACTTCCATCCTTTTTCTTGACTAACAAAACTGGAGCACCCCAAGGTGACACACTAGGTCTGATAAAATGCTTCTGAATCAAATCTTCCAGCTGAGATTTCAATTCTTTAAGTTCCGTAGGCGACATTCTATACGGTGCCACAGACACTGGCTCCGCTCCTGGAATCAAATCAATTGAGAACTCCACCTCACGCTCTGGAGGCAAACTGTTGACTTCTGAGGGGAAGACATCTAAATATTCATTCACAACAGGAATATCACTGGGACTCAACTCTGATTCTGAAGCCACAGTGAGCATGACATAAAACCCTTTATCTTGTGCACAAATAAACTGGATTAACTGATGGGTGCGGTTAATCAATTCAGATAAAGCCACACCTTCCGTCGTATCACTGGTCGGCATATAAATACTCTTTTCAGAACATCCAATATACACATGGTTAGCAGAGAGCCAATCCATGCCTAAAATCACGTCAAGTTGCTCCATCGGGAGACATACTAAATCAACATAATAGGTCTTGCTAGACACAGTGATAGGACAGTTTTCACAAACATAACTTGCCTCAATTCCGCCCTCAGTAGCGGTAGTTACTAACATTGGAGGATTCAACGGAGACAAAGATAATTGAAGCGTCTCCACACATTTATATGAAATAAAAGAGCATGAAGCGCCACAATCAAAAAGAACTTTTACTGGGTATGAGCCAAGATAACACATACCGGCAATCAGATCTTCATTTGCCAAGGCCTTTGCACCATCAAGGGAATACACTCTTCCTTTACTAGTGGTTGTCCCTTCAGCTGCTCCTTTAATACGCCTATTAGGACACTCCGTGATAAAATGTCCTGGCTGCTTGCATCCATAACAAATACCAGCTCCCATCAAGCACTCTCCTTTATGCATTCTACCACACGTCTTGCAAGTAGGATAAGGCCGTGAAGGATTATGTTGTGGAGAGTATGCCTGTTTCCCTCTCTGTGGGGAACCTTTAGGTTTAAGCTTATCATGATACTTATCAGACATTCTACTCTTCTTCTTCTCATAAGCTGCCGCTCTTTCTTTCGAAGCTTTAGCCAGACCTGCTTCAACCACCAAGCTATCATGTACCAATTCATCATAACTTGCCGTTCCTTGGAGACTCACAGCAGTGTCAATCTCGCCTCTTAAACCTCTTTTGTACTGATTCATTTTCCACACTTCATTTTCAGCATATTCGTTGTGTGTGGAATAGTAGGACAGCTCCTCAAACTTCTTAGTAAATTCTGCAACTGACATTCCTCCTTGCTTCAATTCTAAGAATTCTTGCTCTTTCTTTACCTTGTAAGACAAAGGTAAATACTTTTCCAGCATTACTCCTTTAAAGTTCTCCCAATTCACTTCTACACCATTGGCTTCCATCCTGCGCTGAGCAGATTCCCACCAGTCTTCTGCTGCGCCTCTGAGTTGGTTTGTGGCATAGACCACTTTATCTTCTTCCGAACAATCAGCCATTCTAAAAATCTTCTCCATCTGCTTAATCCACTTTCTTGCTTCTTGAGGTTCACCTTCTCCATTGAACTCCGGAGGGTGATGCCTATTATACTCCCGGAACACGGGATTACCAATTACTGGAGGAGGTGGTGGTTGTGGATGGAAACCTTGCCCTTGCTGCATCATTTCCATCCATTGTTGTTGGGCTTGGGCCTGTTGCTGAGACTGCTGTTGCATCATCAGCATCATTTGCTGATACTGTAACGCATTCTGAGCTTGTTGCTCTTGGTATTGCTGCTGCCAGGCCTGTTGTTGTTGCATCATCTGTTCCCATGAATTCTGACTGGGTCCTCCACTATCGTCACTGGCTTGATTAGTACGAGGTCTACCTCTTCTTCTCCCAGACATCTTATCCTAGCTGTCATATACAAGTCAAAGTGATCAGTTTTAACTGAACATAACATCTAGAATAATGTCCTGGATCCAAGAGGTCCACAAACTTGGATTGTACTTTAATGACCCAAGGCACGGTCTGAATCGACCTGCTCTGATACCAAATTGTAACACCCATAGAGAGATTGCCTAGGATCTCTTACGAGTATTAAAATTTCGTACCGGATACATTAAATACAATACAGAAAAGTTGGAAATAATTATACAACTCATAAGTTTGTCATACAATTTGTTATCCGATACAAACATTTCCATAATATACATCATAATACAACATTCTTATACAATTATCCATAATAACAAAGCATAAGCAGCACGTTCAGTCCATAGCCTTCTCTTTACCTTTTCGTCGTGCTACCTGCGAAGAACCTGCACCAGAAGGAAAGGGATGAGACATAACGTCTCAGTGAGCTCCTACCCTACCTACTGTTTGGCAACCACAGGGAACCTAGGGTCACCGTGCCTACCTCGGCGAACTCGGGAAAACCTATGATCGCCAAGTCTCAATCTTTACTTATTTCGCGATCAAGGGAAAGAACTAGGATCGCTCTTACTTAGTGATCAGGGAAACAGAATTATGATCACATCTTATTTCTAGGAACTAATTGTCCTATCTCTCAATACTTATATAAATAAATGTATTAATCTTTATATCTTTAAGTTAGAGGTTAGCGTTGAACAATCAATACTTATCTTGGTTCATTTTACGGAGTGCATCCGGGTGGAGTAACCCCGAAGTACATCTCCCTTCTAACCGGTGAAAATTCCTATCATATCAGGCTAACACCGGACTCCTCTTGTCGTCGTGCGGCTATCCTTGCGGAATAACACGTCCCACTAGCGTGAACCTCCTGTGTCCCACTAGCGTGAACAACAGAAGACACGACTTAATAATCTTAACTTAGGCGTATACCTCCCATGTCCCACTAGCGTGAACGATGAGAGACGCAATTTAATATGTTATAACTTATGCATGAACCTCTCGTGTTCCACTAGCGTGAACAACAGAAGTCATGACTTAGGATTTCCATAATGTTCTACTATTGCGTGAACCATTCGTGTCCCACTAGCGTGAACGACGAAGGCCACGACTTATACCTTAATATTTCTTAAACTTCTAACCTATAAAAGGTTCTAGTCTTAAAGCTCATATCATACTTGGACTTGCATATACATTATTGTCTATGAATAAATTGTTTTAATAAGGGATAAACCCAAAACTAGCTCATATACTCCTCTAATATAACTTAGAAGTTGGGTAATCATCATCCATAATGGTACCCTTCACTTCTCCTACCTTAATTCCATGCCTAAGCATCAAAAAAAGTGTGTTTGAGGGAGGGTGAAATCGGCGGCCGATTTGCATAAATCGGGCCCCGATTTTTGCCGTAAGTTTCATGGAAAATGAGTCTCAAAATCGGTGGCCGAACCCATGCAATCGGTGGCCGATTTTAGCATTTGCAGGGTTCAGTTTCCTGCTTCCTAAGCCATTCCAAACACTCCCAAACATCAAAACAGCTTATGGCATAAATTCTTAAGACATATTGATAGATAATATCATAGCTTAACATGGAATTAGTAAACAATTGGATTTAGGGCACAAATCCTAAAATCTAACTCAACTTATAAAATTCTAATGGCTTACACAAAACGGGTACTAAACCCTGTGGAGCTCACCTTAATCCACAAATTGGTGCTGGCTAAACTCTGATTCCAAAAGCTTTAGCTTCCAATCCACTCTACTCTTGGTTCTCTTTGTTTTTCTCCACTTAACTTTCTCTTGTTCTATCTTCCTACACAAGCTTGCCTTGCAAAGTTCTCACTTGAGTTGGGATGAAATTTGGTTGAAGGATGAGGGATGAGAGGGGGCGTGTGGCTTGGAGGAGAAGGGGAGGAAATGTGTTGGTTTGGAATGAGAAATGGAAAGAAGAGAATGATTGTGAAAATATCTAGTTTTCCATTTTAAAACTAATCTTCCTTTTGCTAAAAATTACCATTGTGCCATTACTTCATTCTATCAATTGATCATGCTTCTTAATCGCGTATAATTCTGATAACTGATACTTAAAAGCGGGATGTTACAGCGCCTACCGCATAATCACTTGCATCGCACATAAGTTCAAAATCGTATATCCAGTTTGGTGCGGTGATTATGGGTGCGGATGTTAAACTATCCTTTAAACTATTAAATGCATTTAAACAGTCAATATCAAAATCAAAAGACTTATCTTTGTTGAGCAGGTTGCTCAATGGCTTTGCGATTTTTGAGAAGTCTTTGATGAATCTCCGATAGAACCCGGCATGGCCTAAGAAACTTCGGATTCCTTTGACATTGACTGGTGGTGGAAGTTTTCCTATCACGTCGACCTTAGCTTTATCAACTTCGATACCCTTGGAGGAGATCTTGTGACCAAGGACAATACCCTCGGTTACCATGAAGTGACACTTCTCCCAATTGAGCACCAAGTTGGTTTCCTTGCACCGTTTCAGTACCGTGTCCAGATTCTTCAAGCATAAATCAAATGATGACCCGAAAACTGAGAAGTCGTCCATGAACACTTCAATGCTTTTCTCTATCAAGTCTGCAAATATAGCTTGCATGCATCGTTGAAATGTTGCTGGAGCGTTACATAAACCGAACGGCATGCGTCGATATGCGAATACCCCAAAAGGACATGTGAATGCAGTCTTCTCGTGATCGTCTGGATTCACCGATATCTGATTGTAACCTGAATACCCGTCAAGGAAACAGTAAAAAGCTTGTCCTGACAGCCTCTCTAGCATTTGATCCATAAATGGTAGAGGAAAATGATCCTTTCTAGTTGCTTTGTTCAACCTCCGGTAGTCGATACACATCCTCCAACCGGTCACGGTTCTTGTCGGTATGAGCTCATTCTTCTCATTCGTGATAACCGTCATACCTCCCTTCTTAGGGACAACTTGAACCGGACTAACCCAAGTGCTATCCGAGATCGGATATATCATGCTGGCTTCAAGTAGCTTCACTACTTCTTTCCGGACTACTTCTTTCATGTTTGGGTTTAGCCGTCTTTGAGGTTGTGCTACCGGTTTATAATCCTCTTCCATCATGATCTTATGCATGCAATAGGAAGGACTTATCCCTTTTAAGTCGGATAGTGTCCAACCTATTGCTTCCTTGTTGGACTTCAAGACTTCGACCAATCTTGTTTCTTCATGGTTTGATAAGGAGCTACTAATGATCACCGGTTTGGTACCCTCTTGATCAAGAAACACATACTTCAAATGTAAGGGCAATATCTTCATCTCCGGCTTCACTTCTTCTACTTTAGCATCATTCGTCAATTCCTCAATTTTGGCTTTGTGAGGAGGAATTTCCTTCAACGAATCGAGCTCCTTCAAACACTCTTCAAGCTCTAGCTCATCTTCTTCTCCTAGGATACTTAGTGCGTTTGTCAAAACTCTCTCAAGATGTGTCAAATCATGCAACTGGTTTCTCGTATCAACTATCAATTCTTCCGTTGCATCCATCTTGAAGCACGCAGCTTTATCACTAGGGAACCTCATTGCTTCATGGATGTTGAAATTGACTTCTTCATCGTCCACACGGACTTTCATTAAGCCTCCGTCAAGATCAATCATCATCCGTGCCGTTTGCATGAAAGTTCTCCCAAGAAGTAGTGGCACATCATCATCCTCCGGAATATCCATTACTACAAAGTCGACGGGGAACAAGAACTTGTCGACTTTCACCAACACGTCTTCAGCAATTCCCAATGGACGAGTGTAGGATTTGTCGGCCAATTGCAAGGTTAAGTTGGTTCTCTTCACAACTATATCACCTATCCTTTTGACAACGGATAGTGGTATCAGGTTGATGCTTGAGCCCAAATCAATGAGTGCCTTGCCGACATCTACATTGCCAATGGATACGAGCAATGTAACTTTGCCCGGATCTCTCTTCTTTCTTGACAATGTGTTCTGGATGATTTCACTACAATTTGCGTCTAGCAAAATTGTTTCTTCTTCATTAAACCTTCTCTTCTTGGAAAGGATCTCCTTCATGAACTTGGCATAGGTAGGCATTTGCTCTAGGGCTTCCGAGAACGGTATATTGATTTGTAATCTCTTGAATACTTCAAGGAACCTAGCAAACTGCCTTTCCTTCTCTTTTTTGGCTGGTGTAGTTGGGTAAGGTAGGTGCGGTGTTGGTGCATTCTTCACTATATCTTGCTTCTTGCCCTTCTCCTTCACCACATCCTTCTTCCATACAATGTTCTCATTTTCAACTACATCCTTATTATTTTTTTCTACTACATCCTCTATATGTACATCCTCCGTTTCTTCCTCATGTCCTTCATCATCATCCTTCTCCTTCACCTCATTCTCAACCACCCTTCTCTCTACTTCAAGATTGTCCCCTATACCTTGGTCAATTACCTTCCCGCTCCTTGTAGCTATTGCCTTGCAATTTTCGTTGTCTCTTGTTGCAAGGACTTCCTCATCAAAATGACTTAATTGTCATTTCGATGATGATGCATGATCCTTAGGGTTGGTTTGTGTGTTGGCGGTAAAGGTTCCGCCTTGTTGAGTAGCTTGAGAAAGTTGTTGTGCCAATTGACCCACTTGCGTCTCCAGATTTTTGATGGACGCATCGGTGTTCTTCTGGTTGGCCATTGACTGCTGCATGAATAGATTGAGGGTTTCATCAGTGGATTGGTTGCGGTTTTGTTGTGGAGGCTGATATTGGTTATAATTCTGGTAAGGTTGTCGGTTGTATTGCCCAGCTTCTCCCCTCTAACCTTGGCCATAATTTGGGTTATTCCCTCTTGGGAAGTTGTTTGGAAGGCTTTGGAATTGGTTAGGAAACTGTTGAGGCCTTGGTTGATTACCAACATAGCTTACCTCTTCTGTAGGGGGCGGACAGAATCCGGTTGGGTGGTCTCCCGAACAAAGCTCGCAAGATGCGACTTGGTGTTGTCTTCTTTGTTCGTTCTGTATGTCCTTCATTTGTTGAGGAAGGTTGGCCATTTTCTTTGTCAACTCTTCCACTTGTTGCGTGAGCAACTTGTTTTGTGCAAGGATCGCATCATTAGTTCCCAAATCAAGGATTCCCGCCTTCCTTTGGCTTTGGCTCCGGTTGTGATGAGCTTGGTGATCGTTCAACGCCATTCTTTCTATAATAGCAACAGCATCCTCCGCGCTCTTGGCCATTAAAGAACCACCAGCTGCAGCGTCAAGCAAAAGCTTGGATTGTTGTTGCATTCCGTTCCGGAAGAGATGAATTTGGGTTAACTCATCAAATCCATGGTTCGGACATCTTCTGAGCATTGACTTGAAACGCTCCCAGGCTTCACATAGTGTTTCACTTGTACCTTGTGAAAACACCGCAATGGTTGTCTTCGCCTCCATAAACCGATTCTGAGGGAAGAACCTATCAAGGAATTTCTCCTCAAGCGTGTTCCAGGTTGTCATCACCGTCGGTGGCTGGTCCAAGTACCACTCCTTAGCTTTGCCTATCAATGAATGTGGAAACATCCTCATCCACATTGCCTCCTCGTTATTCTCCGTCTCACCAAGGGTTCCCGCGATCTCATAGAATTTTGTGAGATGTTGGTACGGGTCTTCATGGTCTAATCCTGAGAATGGATTAGCATATAAGATTTGTAATATCCCCGTCTTCATCTCTGTTTGCTTAGCAGTCCGCGGTGTCTTCCCCAATTGTGCGAAACGACGTGGACTGTTATTACATGGCATCCCACGACCGCCTGAACCTCCTGAACCTCCAGGATCTTCTCCAGCCATTTGTAACTCTTGGCTTGGACTAGGATTAGATGATTGACTAGAAACAGAACTCTCCTCTTGTTGCCTCCTCTTAGCTTGTTGCTTCTTTTTCCGATTCTTACTATTGGCTCTTCTAGCTGTTCTTTCTATCTCGGAATCAAAAAGAAGTTGGTCCTCTGAAACTTGACCTCGCATAAACGATATCAACAATCTGACCACAAAGAATTAGCAAACAAGATGGATAAGAAGTATTAGTTATATACATAAAAGAATTTTGTGCAAAATTGCTTAAAACCATAATTAAAGTTGCAATGAACATAACATCATAACTTTAATCCTCGGCAGCGGCGCCATTTTGTTGAATGAACAAAAGTAAGTATTAGTTTTTATATCGTTCCACAGGGATTAATGTGATATCATAAACCGTTCAACTTCGATTATCGTCTTAAGTTAGGGTTTAACCATTTGTTTTACTACACTACTCATCATTTTTAAAACATAATAAATAAATGGTAGAGTCATAGGACATAGAAGGTGTTAAGATTAACTTTCATCAATCAAACATCGTTTATATCCGATTGATCACAAATACGAATTCTAGCGTTTTCTTATATATGACATTATTACGTATTGCTCAACAACATCATTGATTTCCCAAATGACATCGTGAGATCGATTGTATCGTTTAATCGATGATTTCTCAATCTATTAAACGATTCAAAAGCTTTACGATCCAATACTATAATGTAATTATCAAAACCAAATCCCATTACTAGAATTTCTTATCTTGATAGAAAATCATTCTAAACCTAGATTCAAAAGTCTTTTTCAACAACATTGATAAGTGCTTAAATGTTGTTATATTTTGGTACAAATTTAGGCACTTATGTTTACTTGTTGTACAAGTTACCTTAGGATTAGGGCATAAATGTGTTAAAAATGCAATGAATGTGATCCTAAGCCTTACCCCATTTGATTATGCAGGAAATACATGCTTGAACCTGATTGATGCAAAAGATTGAAGGTTTTCTTGATGCCATCGCTACAAGCGCAGGACTCATCGCTAGTAGCAAGGATAGGCAGAGATTTTCAGTGATCCATCGCTTGAAGCGCAGCATCCATCGCTAGAAGCGAGCTTAGGCAGGGATTATCAGGAGTTCATCGCTTGTAGCGATGAACTGGACGCTTGAAGCGAGCCTAGGCAGGGAATTTCAAAGGCTGGTCGCTAGTAGCGACAGACCTGGTCGCTACAGCGACCAATGGGGCGGTTTAATGCTGATGGTGACGTGGAGCTCTATGATTGGCCAACTGAAGTCCTCGCTACAAGCGACAGGCTGGTCGCTTGTAGCGAGCGAACATTTTCTCAGCATATTTAAGGATTTTTAAGCTCATTTCTTAGGGATATAGTTTTTTATCAGTTATAATATTTTCCAGAGCTTAGAAAACTTATTATCTTTGAGAGAGAATAGGCATAGAGGGAGAAGAACTTCAAATAGCAATTAGATTTGGATTGAAGAAGATCTTAAGAAGCTTTGAGACATCAAGCTCTCACATATCTTCATCTTCCTTTCTTATTTTGCAAGTGTTGTCATGACAATGATCAACCAATCTCCTTTGTTGGGATTGATAGGTAATCAATCACTCATGTTGTAAACTTTTGATTATTCAATATATGATTCTAGCAATTTTTATATACCATTGAATTTCTTCTTGCTTTTCAATCTTATGTTTGATTTAAATGTTGTTGAAAAAGACTTTTGAATCTAGTTTAGAATGATTTTCTATCAAGATAAGAAATTCTAGAAATGGGATTTGATTTTGATAATTACATCATAGTATTGGATCGTAAAGCTTTTGAATCGTTTAATAGATTGAGAAATCATCGATTAAACGATACAATCGATCTCACGATGTCATTTGGAAAATCAATGATGTTGTTGAGCAATACGTAATAATGTCATATATAAGAAAACGCTAGAATTCGTATTTGTAATCAATCGGATATAAACGATGTTTTGATTGATGAACGTTAATCCTAACACTTTCTATGTCCTATTACTCTACCATTTATTTATTATGTTTTAAAATTATGAGTAGTGTAGTAAAACAAATGATTAAACCCTAACTTAAGACGATAATCGAAGTTGAACGGTTTATGATATCACATTAATCCCTGTGGAACGATATAAAAACTAATACTTACTTTTGTTCATTCAACAAACATTTAAATCAAACATAAGATTGAAAAGCAAGAAGAAATTCAATGGTATATAAAAATTGCTAGATTCATATATTGAATAACCAAAAGTTTACAACATGTAATGATTGATTACCTATTAATCCCAACAAGGAGATTGGTTGATCATTGTCATGACAACCATTGCAAAATAAGAAAGGAAGATGAAGATATATGAGAGCTTGATGTCTCAAAGCTTCTAAAATGTCTTCTTCAATCCAAATCTAATTGCTATTTGATGTTTTCCTCCTTCTATGCCTATTCTCTCTCAAAGATAACAAGTTTTCTAAGCTCTGGAAAATAAGAATTCTGATAAAAAACTATATATATAAAAAATGAGCTTAAAATTCCTTAAATATGCTGAGAAAATGTTCGCTCGCTACAAGCGACCAGTCTGTCGCTTGTAGCGAGGACTTTAATTGGCCAATCATAGAGCTCCACGTCACCATCAGCATTAAACCGCCCCTTTGGTCGCTGTAGCGACAAGGTCTGTCGCTACTAGCGATGGGTCACTGAAATTCCCTGCCTAGGCTCGCTTCTAGCGTCCAGTTCATCGCTTGAAGCGATGAACTTCTGATAATCCCTGCCTAAGCTCGCTTCTAGCGATGGATGCTGCGCTTCAAGCGATGGATGTCTGGAAATCCCTGCCTATCCTCGCTACTAGCGATGAGTCCTGCGCTTGTAGCGATGGCATCAAGAAAAGCTTCATGTCTTTGCATCAATCAGGTTCAAGCATGTATTTCCTGCATAATCACATGGGGTAAGGCTTAGGATCACATTTATTGCATTTCTAACACATTTATGCCCTAATCCTAAGGTAACTTGTACAACAAGTAAACATAAGTGCCTTAATTTGTACCAAAATATAACAACATTTAAGCACTTATCAAGGTCCAAGATTTAAATTCTAACTAAAAGTTTGTTTCTTTATTCTTCTATATATCTTGTATTTTCTCAATTATTTTTCACTCTAGACTAGATATGTTTTATGATGCTTGGCTGGAAACTTAATTATTGGTTGTACATTAAAAGTCATATAATATGAGACTAATATATATATTATAATATTCAAAGGAAGAGTTTATGGAGTTGAGAGTAATATATATATTATAATATGAGAGAAAGTGCAGGTAAGTGGGAATTTTTTGTGTATGAAGTATTTATAATGAAAAATTATAGCAATGGGTATTAACATGTAGAACTTATTAACAACTCTCATTGGAGAAATTCTTCAAAAAACTCTCATTGGAGAATAAATAAGAGGAATTTTTATTGAGATGCAAAGCTTCTGCAAAACATTGGCTTTCACTCGCATAAATGTGGGTTCCATCAGATACCTTATTCAACTTCTTTAATCATATTTAAAAAAAAAATTGTTGAATTGTAATAATCTAAAATTGTTAATGGACTCATTTATTAGGCATTAACATGGCCCATACAAATTGAGTAAATAAATGGTAGGCTTAATTGGTCTTTTGGTCCCCTAATTAATTTTCAGTTTTCATTTTGGTCTCATAACTCATAAAATCAACATTTTGGTCCCTCTTCTTTGTCTTTGTTATTCAAAAAAGTCATTGGTTGTTAACTTTAACCACAAATGTCTATGGTGTCATAGATCTTATTAATTAATTTAATTTAAATCGTTTGATCATTTTTTTTAAAAGGAGGACCATTGGATTACGCATGTGTATTTTATCTTACAGTGAGTCAACAACAACTAATTAATTCTCCTTTTCTTCATCTTCTTCCTCACTCTTCTTCATCATCCTCAACATCACATTCATCAATTCTCAACAAAAATAAATTAAAAAAACTGCATAAAAGGGGGTAATTTTAATTTCAAACAACATTCATCTTCATCAACAATATTCACCAATAATTTTAATTTTAAATCTAAAATCTAAACCCACAAATCCATCGAATTTAAACGTTGTAAACAAAACCCATATTCTTAAATATAAACCCAGATTCATTGTTTATGCCATCTTCATCGTTCAATCCCTAGAAACCAAACCCAAATTCAACATTAATCTCTTCTTCTTCATTCACCCAGATTTGCGAAACTTTGATTCGACGTCACATACTCAGAATCAATCACCCAATCTATAGAATTTGAACCCAAATTTCATGTTGGATCCTTGAATTTTACGACCCATTGAATCCTTAAAAACAGTGAGTTTTGAGTTCGAGTTGTTGTTGGTGATGTTGAATCTGTGAAGGAGAAATAACAAAGGGGAAAGAAGTTTAGTTGGCGTTGTTATGGTGAAGAATAATTGTGGGGAAGGTAGGATACACTAGTAAAACAAAGATGGTAAATGATGAGTGTAGTGAAGATAGAACTCAAGAGAAAAATGGAGAGGAGAGTATAATGGAATGGGTCAATTAAGTTTATGGTACTTACGATAAAAAACAACAGGCCCAAATTAAATTTGTGGGTTAGTATCACAAAATTTTGGGTAATATTCTGTTTTTTTAATGAATTTTTGGTGTTTATAACGTTTAAATGTGATGGATTCTGAATAAAATTAAAATTATTGATGAACATTGTTGATGAAATGAATGTTGTTTGAAATTAAAATTGAAATTACCCCCTTTTCTGCAGTTTTTTTAATTTATTTTTGTTGAGAATTGATGAATCTGATGTTGAGGATGATGAAGAAGAGTGAGGAAGAAGATAAAGAAAGGGGGAATTTATTAGTTGTTGTTGACTTACCGTAAGATAAAATACATCTGCATAATCCAATGGTCATCCTTTAAAAAAAGATCAAACGGTTTAAATTAAGTTAATGAATAGGATCTATGGTGGACCACTCTTATGGTTGGTCCATCATAGACATTTGTGGTTAAATTTAACAGCCAAGGACTTTTTTGAATAACGGAGAGAAAGAAGAGGGACCAAAATGTTGATTTTACGAGTTATGAGACCAAACTGAAAACTATAAATTAATTAGGGGACCAAAAGACTAATATATGTACGCTCAGCAACAACTTAAACTACCTCTTAGTAAGAGCACCATTAAATTAAGTATGCTCTTACATCCTTAATTAAAATGACTCATATAATAAAAAAATAATTATAAATTTATATATATGATATAAAATATAGGGTCTTACTATGGCACTTGTTAAGGATACAAAATGGAAATAATTGGTGAATTTTAAGTACAAAAGTTATTTTTTAAAGTTTCAATGCATTGAATATACCATTTTCAAGACAAAATTTCTTCTTTAAACTTCTTAAGGACACTTGTAAGCATTTCCTTCCCTAAAATATAAATAGGTCCAAGATTTTTATTTTAACTAATAAAGTTTGTTTCTTTATTCTGTTATATATCTTGTATCTTCTCTAAATTATTTTTCACACTAGACTATATATGCTATGAAGCTTGGCTAAAAACTTAATTATTGTTTGGACATTAAATAAAAGTCATATATTCATCTTATAAGAAGTAATTGGAAGTCAATTTATGGAACCAATAAATGGTGGCAAACCCTACTTATCTATTAAGAATACATATTAAGAGATTATCTTCAAAAAATACATATTAAGAGATTAACAATACATATAAAAGTTCAATTAGTGACCTCTCATTCAACCTCAAGAAAAAGAAAATGCTTACATGGCATTCATTTACAACCTCAAGTTCAGTATATTTTTTACAAGAAAAAAAAAGGTACGGAGGTTTTCACACTTGGATTCCTGCAACAACAATAATCCAATCATATCTTTTATTTTATTTTTTTAACAGTTTTAAGCATATCTACTAACAATTTTTTTCTTTTACGGAATGCATAGCTTTATTAAAAAAAAAAACTTTGACCATGTACCAAATTTTTTTTTTAACAACGATAGTATAATTTGTTATTGGTTTAATTTAAAATAACAACGGGAATGTATCAATTGTTTTTTTTAAGAAACTAAACTAATTCATCCAATTTGATGACAAGGAGAATGGAATTTGACACTTAGAAGATTAGAACACTTCAAGGTCTCATGTCAACACTATTAGACCAACCAAAATGGGTTAGGTTAGAATCAATTGTTACTAATATAATAACTATAACTATGACATTAACAATTATTTTACCATTTGTAATACATGATATTTGAACTTCGTTTCTTGAGGTTAGCAAGTCAAGAATTTTTTTTTTTAACAAAAGCAAGTCATTATCCCTAAGTTGACTCATCATGGAAAACGAATTAAGTATGACTTTGAAAATAACAAAAAAAAAAGTATAACAACACATCTAATCTTGTCTTTATTTTATTTCAGAAAAGTATTAGCTCTCAACGTCAAAAAATTATTTTCTAATGAATAACTGTTACTTAAATCTATTACATTTGTTGTATTTTCTTTAAAAAAAATTGAACAAGCAAAAATGGAACATATTAACACTAGCAGAGTGTCTCCTTAGCACAATGCGTACTAAAAAGACCACTAAAATTTAGAGATAGTCAACCTAATAATTACAAAAAATGGTTAGTCAATACCTAAACAGATTAACGGGCTCGACCACCATCTCTGAATGTCATATAAACAAAATTGGTGTTCTTTGCTTTCAGCCACCAAAAGGAATAATATTTTACTATATCCAATAAATGTGGGTCTAGAGTGGATGTGTCATGATAGTAGGTTCTTATAATATTAGAGGTTTGGGTGGGAGGATTAAAAAAAGTAAAGTGTGTGAGTTTGTGTATAAGTACCATTTAGACCTCCTTGTTATCCAAGAAACTAAATTAGTAACTATTGATGATAATTTGTGTCATTCTCTTTGGGGAAACTCTTTGTGTGAGTGGAGCTTCTCCCCGACTCTAGGTATAGTGGAGGTATCTTATCAATTTGGTGTAAAGCTAAGGGCAAGCCTCTTTTCTCCTTCTCTGGGGTAGGTTTTCTAGGCGTCTGTCTTGACTGGGGTGTTTCTGTTAGACGTTGTTTTGTGGTTAATATTTATGCTAAGTGTTCTTTGGTGGAGAAAAGAAATATGTGGGACCAATTAATTCGCTTGAAGGATTCCTTCGAAGGGGATATCTGGTGTTTAGTTGGTTATTTTAATTCGGTGTTGCATCATTCTGAACGAGTTGATGGTTCTGGAGAATCTACTAGTAGGGAAACTTCAGAGATTCGTGAATTTGGGATGTTCTTATCTCGGATGGGTCTTTTTGATGTTCCTTTGCTAGGGAGGCGTTATACTTGGGTTAGGCCGAACGGGGGGGGGGGGGGGGGGGGGGGGGGGCTATGAGCAGGCTTAATTGTGTCTTGGTTTCTGATGGTTGGTGGGATAGTTGGGGGGTGACAAGTATGTGGGCTTTGGATAGAGATGTTTCTGACCATTGTCCTTTGGTGTTGATATATTCTAGTCAGTTATGGGGTCCTAAGCCTTTCAGGTTCAATAATTTTTGGTTGGATCATCCGGGGTTCTCTTAGATTGTTGCTCGTAGTTGGGGATCTGGAGAGTTAGTAGGGTGGATGGTTGTTAGATTGAGTGAAAAATTCAAGAGACTCAAATCTGAGCTGAAAAGGTGGAATGTGGAGGCTTTTGGTAACTTGGAGTTTAGGATTTCACAGTTGGTGGAGCAGATTAAGATCCTAGATTTAAAGGCTGAAGAGAGGGTCCTTACTTTAGAGGAAGCAAACTGTAGGATTAAATCTTGCTCTGATTTGTGGACTTTATTAAAGGTTAAAGATGCTCAGGTGTTTCAAAGATCAAGGGCACATTGGTTGAAGGATGGAGATGCTAATACATGGTACTTCCACGCTTGCTTGAAAAATAGGGGTAGGAGGAACTCCGTCTTGGCTTTGCTGGTAGGCGCAGCTTGGGTAGAGGTTGTAACAGGTATTAAAGAAGAGGTAGTGAATTTTTTCTCTACTCATTTTTCTGAACCTAATTATCACACGTCTCTGATGGAGGGTTTTGAGTTTAAAAGTTTGTCCATGGAGGATAGTAGTGCTCTGTCTGTTCCTTTTTCCCAGGAGGAAATAGCAGAGGCGATTACCAGTAGTGATGGTAATAAGAGTCCAGGGCCAGATGGTTTTATGTTCTCGTTCTTTAAAAAAAATTTAGGGCTGATTAAAGAGGAGGTCCATGTTCTCTTCCAGTATTTTTCTTTAACGCCTCACTCCCTAGAAGCTTCTCCTCTTATTTTGTGGCTTTAAACCCTAAAGTTGACTCCCCTCAATCTCCTGGGGAGTTCTGTCCTATCTCTCTTCTAGGTTCCCTGTATAATTTTATTGCTAAAGTTTTGGCTTCAAGGTTGGCTTTAGTGATGGATAAAATCATTTCGCCAAACCAGACAACTTTCCTTAAAGGTAAGCAATTGGTGGATGGAGTGGTGGCGGTCAATGAGGTTATGGATCTAGCCAAAAAATCTAAGCAGGATTGCCTCATTTTTAAAGTGGACTTTGAAAAAGCTTATGATTCGGTGAGCTGGAGTTTCCTGGAATATCTTTTGAAGAGATTTGGTTTTGATGATAAGTGGTGTGTTTGGATGCGAGCATGTGTGTTTGCAGGCAATCTCTCTGTGCTTGTCAATGGGTGCCCAACCAAGGAAATTAGTATTCAACGAGGGCTTAAGCAGGGTGATCCTCTAGCTCCTTTCCTTTTTCTTCTTGTTGCAGAGGCGTTGAGTATGTATGTTCGGAAGGCAGAGATGGTGGGTATGTTTATTGGTTTGGGAGATCTGGGTTGTCTGTGACACACCTTCAATATGCTGATGATACCCTTTTTATAGGAAAAGCTACAATGGAGAACCTTTGGGCCGTTATTTGATAGATTAGTTGCTTGACTTAGAAGTAATTTGATGGAGGTTGATTTATTGGTGTTTGAAGGGAGAAAGGTTGTGTTTTGAATATAAAGGGAGTTGTTGTTGTTCTAGTATAAGACCAGAACGCAACTGCAATTAACTGCCGAAAAATCCACACCTTCTCCTTTTATCTTTTTGTAAGTCGTCTACATCTTGTAACATGCATAACACCATGGTTTTGGCAAATATATACAGATAAGGTAAGGCTAACAACACAGATTTTGGTGTTAACCATCTTATTCATAGCCACGAATTGTCCTATCCAAGAATCAAACACATATTCCCCTGAATAATTTGTCCTTTGGTGGATTTCATTAACCACTTCAGTTCGCTTGGTTTAATAACACACAATTTAATACTCTTTTTCTAATATTCTCTCGTGTTGGTGAAAATTATGTCGGCCCCACTATTTTATGTAGAACTCGTTTTCAATATGGTGGAGCTCACGTAAATTTTACCCAACAATAGATTGAGCGTTAAAAACCATATTGAAGTTAGTATTGTGAACGTCCCACATATATAATATAAACACAAAATTTGACACCAAACACAAATACGGTATACACTTTTTAGTTTTCACCATATTTATACTCTTTTTTTTTATTTGTCAAAAACATATTCTTTCTTATTAGATAATAATTGAGTGGTATTTTTGGAACACAAATTCGGGTTTTAGTCATTAAACACTTGGAGTATTTCATTAATCTCTAAAATGTATGTGATTAACCACTTATTTAATATATCTGTCTATTATATTTATTAATTTAGACCCTCAATTTATCCTCATGACATCTCACTTCTTTCTATGCCACATCACTCAACTTTTGCCACATGAGATTGAAGGCTGACGTGTCATGTTCAGTGGCGGAGCTAGACCAAAAAATTGAGGTGGGCCACTATATACATAAATTGAATACCAAAAAAAAAATTACTAAAAAAAATGCATATCATATTGAGGGCGTATGTGTCTAATATGGATATCTCAAAAATAGTCAAAAGATGGACCATTACCTTTTTTAAAAAATAAATTTTAAAAATATATTATGAAATATATTTATATATGTTCCTTTAGTATAAGACTTTTATTAAATAATTGTGAATTTTGAGTTGTATTATCATATTTGATGTTTGAACTATAAATTTTGGAAATACATGTATGTTAATATATGTTATGTTATTACTATATATGGTTATATTTTTAAGGGTTAAATAAGTTTTGAGTTCTTATAAATATAATTTATTTTAATTTTAGTCTCTTTAAAAAATTTCAACAAATTTTGGTCTTCCTGAATGTTTTTCATCACGACATTTAGTCCTATTTTTAAGTCAATTCATGTGTAAACTTCACATTTTTTAATTAGTACTTGAATTTATTTTTATAATATTATATGAATCTCTCCCATAAAAATTTAGAATTTTTTTAACAAAAGATTGATTAAACATGAATTTTTATACACTAAAACTCTATTTTAAATAAAAAAATTGAGTACCTTTTTTCTCAAAAAAAATATATTTGAATACTTTGACAAAATAAATTACACATTTTAAAACATATATAAATTATTAACCAATAAAACATTAGAAGGAATGCTTCAAAAAGTAAATTAGAAGAGATATTTGAATTATTAATAATAATGAATTTTTTTGACAGAACAATGTAAGGGCCCGCAAAATACGATGCCAACTTCACAAACCAAATAGAGGGGGTTCGAAACCCCCGCAAACTGAAGAGTAGCATAAGAGTTATGGGAGCGCGAATACACAGTCAACTTAGCGGGGGTTTATAACCGCCACTAATATTTGTCAAAACCGCCGCTAAATAGTATTGAAAAAAAATTTAAAATTTTTGGGGCGGGCCGTGGCCCGGCCGAGCCCAAGCCCAGCTCCGCCCCTGGTCATGTTCAACTCAACAATCAACTCTATATCTTATAATACACAAAAAATACCTTAGACTACGTTCAACAAACCTTTTCCAAATCGTAACCGACAAAAATTCCTTGAATGTGCAACTAATGTGTTTTAGAGAGCTCTCTCCCTCTTCAACATATGTTTTGATTGGAGAAAACAATTTGACTCCTCAGTGTCCACAATCTTCCTAATGCTGTCTAAGAATTGTGAAATGACCTTCTAAGAATTGCAGAAAGTTATATAAACTTTTATTATATATGATCTTCCATGCATACATATTTCTATTTCTATAATAATAATTATTGAGAATGGATGAATAATATTGTCAAGAAGCTTCTATAATAATTTTTATATTTTGATCATATAACTATTCATATCCATCCACAATGAGATTGAGAGAAAAATCTATTTCTTTAGAGGCCAAAATCACTACAACATTTTGACTCTAGGACTACGCCTAAATTTTGGAAGGTAAAAAAATCGTTCTGGTAGAGTCACATAGGCAACGCTTATCTGATTTTGTAGTGGTAGGCTTCGAGAACCGTTCTTAAAAAGGAATCTCATACTACGGATTTCTTAACTTTGTTCCTGTTTGATATCAAAACCGTTGTGTATTGTTAAGACACGCATCGGTTTGCCACGACAAGAAACCGTTCTAGTATCCAACCGAAACGGTTTTTTTGGGTTTTGCAACAATTTTTGGCGTTGTCGTATGATGAAAATGTTGTAGTGAATATAGAATCTAAGGCCCACTGCACAAAAGGAAAAGATGATCAATATGAGCTTATCAAAGCAATTGCCAATAATCCTTGCTTTGGTTTTGCTCAAAATTCTTCTTCTACTTTTAGGTATAAATATATTCAAGAATCTCCGTGTGGTAAGTCTCTATAAGAGTCTTCCATTAAAGAACTTTACTCACAAACTGTTGAAACATTATATAGGAAGAATATAGAGATACCAATTGATCCACAAACCTTGGCTACCCGACAAACAAAGGAAATATTTTGTTTGGTGGAAGCAAGACTAACACTGCCTCTCTCACAATTTTTGTTATTGAGTTTACTTTTTTGTAAGAAAAAAAAAAGGAAAACTATGAATTTGGTTTACTTCAGAATTACTTTAGAAATTACTTCTTTTTGTTTACTTTTACCTCAGTCTACGGATATTACTTCTTTCTGTTTATTTACTTCTGAATTAATTTAGTTTTCAGTGGAAATAGTTGGATTGGCTAGACAAAGAAATATGTATCGAGGTGATAATTTATTACCTGATAATTAAAGGTATTAGTGTCAATGTAGATTAACGTTACATTTTTCTTTCTAATGGAAGATGTAGATCATTTTTCATTACTGTAAAGATGTTGGTTTCTACACATTCTATTTTGTTGGTACTTAAATTCCTCTTTTAATTTAAATGGCCTACAACAAAGTTTACTGATAATGATTCACACAAATATTCAACTATTATTGTTATTATATATATCATTCTTTATATTCATATATCCAACAAATAGGTTATATTATTTGTAGGTCAATGAGGTTGTATCTAGGAGAAAGGGCTAGAACTGATGATTAAATTCTAACCATGAGAGTTCCTCTCAAATAAGATTACCTCCACCAAAGAAAACCTATGAAAAACCAAAAACAATAAGTTATATTATTCAGAAATTTCTTTCAACTCGTTCCAATATAAATTCATCCACGCAATGTGCAGGTTACCATCTACTATATCATTAATCACTTAAACTATATCCTTCTTAGAAAAAATCACTTAAATATATCATTAAACACTAAAATACAAGACATTTACTCACTTATTTAACACAGTTATAAAAGTATATTGATATATCTCATTAACCACTTGGAGTACTTCATTAACCACTAAAATATACATTATTAATCACTTAAAATACTATAATTTTGTGGTTAAGGATTTGTTCTACGTGATTAATACTACGGAAACATATAAATTTTGGATTCATATAGCATAATTGTTTTATTAAACTGTTAGAGACAAGTAGACATACTAAGTTGAAACATTCAAAATAGTAAAATTGTACAATTGAGTCCTCCATGCTTTTTTTGGGTTTAATGTGATTTTTGCATGCTTACCGTTGAAAAATTAAATCAAGTGGGTACTAGAAGATTATAGAAGTATGATGTGGCATACTTTGTGTTTAAGGAAATGTTTTGATTGGACCAAACTGTCAAGTACCATTTTGTATTATCCTTAGCTTTTAAGAAACTGAGAAAGTAAGTCTAACGTAATCAAACTGTAGCACCGCCTCACCATTTTATCCACTAGCACCGCCTATGTCTTAGCTTGATCCATAAGAATTACTTAAAACATACCCTAGATAGAAAATAAGGTTGAGGAGAGAGACTCCTCCCTTGAAGCTTCGTGAAACGCACCGTTCCATTTTTATAAAAATAAACCAAAGGGAACCACCTACCCTACCCTCACATTTTTTCTTCTCTCGAGAACCTTCCAGCTCTCTCTATCAGCTTCCATTTCCATTGCCATCCTTCAACCTTGTTTCATTCTTCTTATCTCTTCAATCACTAAATTCCTTCCAAAATTCAAACACTCATGAGAAGAATCACACATCTAAGAAAAGTATGTCTTTAGTTCTACAAGTACACTTGGATAGAATTTTGAGATTAGGGTCATTGCTTCATGGAAGGAGAAGAGTACCCATTCTTTGAAAGTTGTTTATTAAGACTCTTCGAGGTAAATTCACAACCCATAACTCAAATAAGGCATCTCTAGTCATGTGTAGTTTGATTTAGAAACTTATTTTAGAGTTTAGAGTATGTATTAAAGAAATTTAGGACTGCATATGGTTAGAAAAGTTTTAGAATATTCATTTTAATCTTAAAATTATTATTGATGCTCAGATTGGACGATTGATACTTTGCTTGCTTCTACGGGAGTGGTTGGATAGAAAATTTGGTCGATTCGGCATAGCAGTGAGTTGATGACGATCATTATCATATATTTTGATTATCGTTATTATTGATATTTTACTTATTTCTATATAAAAGTATTTATTAAAATGGGGAAACACAACCTTTGAACATTTTTCTCGTCATTTTTTATATAATTTCAAAGTCATCAAATTTAATTATACCCTATTTCAGTCTACTTGTGATTTATAAAGTAGAGGAATCGAAATGAAGAATTTGATTGTATGTATTTTCATGGTAGTTTTGATATGTTGTGAAACATGGTTTTGAAATATGCGTTTTGAAAGGATTTGATATTAATATGTACGCGGTTTGGATTTGGATTTAGATTTGGATTTACTTATGATCATAAGTAGTAGATTTTCAATTGAGTGTTGATTATATGTATTTTGAAATAAGTTTTGTTATGTTGTGAAATATGGTTTTAGCATTGTGTTTTAAGAATGTTGTTTTGAAAATTACGGTTATAATGACGACGACCTAGGTGCACTTAGTATGTGATTACGATTAGGGAGAGTTACCCATTAGGTGGAGCCGCCCCAATGGAAAGGCCATCATTAGGAGGAGAGGGCTATCAATGAGATGTAAACTCCCTAATTGAAAATGTTTTACATTTTGTTTTGAGTCGAGAGAAAAGAGATATCCGTTAGATGGAGCTACCACTAAGAGAAAGGTCACTCTTAATAGGAAAGAGCTATCAACGAGATGGAGCTAGTTCTCGATTCACACAATTTGATTATGTTCACTAAAGTTGGATTTCCATACTTTCCTTAAAGTTGATTATTTTGATCTTATCAAATTGTATCCGATTTCTATATTCTCTTTAAAATTGATTATTTCGATTTTTTTTAATTAAACCGATTTTTATATTTTCTTTAAAGTTGTGGACTTGGTTTTCACCTCTTTACAATATTGAAAGTTTGAAATAGTTTTCTTTCGATTGAATAAATTTCCAAATTTGTGAATTTCATGCGCCACTTTATTATCGATTAATTGTATTTTTATTTGGCTATTAGATTTGTAAATTGAAATTAGATTTGAGAAAAGTAATTATTCGTGCTCTTGTGTGTTTCCCTTCTAGTTGGTGGTGGTTGTTGTCTCCTCACTAAGTCTTTGTGACTTACCCCTTCTTATGTTTTTTTTTTTTTCAGATTCAAAGTCAATTGCGTAGAAAGCTTCTAGCAGAGTTAAAGGTCTATCAATGTCACTCTTTTGGTAGGTCTCCTATGTGTATAAATTGAATGGTCGATGTATCTGCAACTATTGGTAGTCTAGAAATGTTTTGTTTTGAGTTGTACAAACTTCTAGTTATTTCACTTTGAGATTCTGGCTAATAAAACAAATTTATAGACATGATTCAAATCTTGGAAAATATTCAAAATACAGAGGATACTCTGTCGAAAATTCAGTGGATATCATTTTAAATGAAAGTCAATTTGGAAATTGTTTAAATTATAGTTTGTCAAGTGTCGTCAATAGGCTTGCCGGACTAGGATGTTCTAGTTCGTGCGCCGGTCACGATTGTGAATTTTGGGTCGTGACACTTCGAGTGCCTGTCTTCCTCTTGAACTGCTTTTTTCTGAATGAGAATTTGTGAATGAGAGGAGTTATATTTATAGACTGATATCCAAGTGGATTTGGGCTAAAAAAACGGGCTTTTTCCTCAAACACGCAGGAGAAAAACAGCAAAAAGTTGTTTCCTCCCGCATTCGTATGCGCGCCGCGCGTGGCTGGATACCCGAAAGGCGCTAGTGCAATTTTGCACCCCTGGGGTGCGAAACAGCACACCTTGGGAGCATCACATCAGCCCGGCAGTGGGTTTACGCCTTTTTCTTCATCTTTTTGAGTGTTTTCTTCCATGAAACTTATCTTGGGACTTGGAATATAATTTCTCCTCTTTGTAATGTCTTCAGAGGCCTCTTGAACTTTCATTCATGGTCTTCCAAAATCCTCTTGAGATGCTTTACTTTGCCGATTTGCATGATTTTGCAGTGAATTACATCAAAAACACATATGAACCGCTTGGTTTCGGGTAAACTTGAATTACATGACTCGAAATGAAAACATTACAAAATGTTCCAAAAACCATAGACAATTGTTCTAAAACTTCTCTAAATTGGATCAAAAACTAAATAAAATAACTGAAAAATATGCTGAAAATAACGTAAAATGGTTTGTTATCAAGTTGCTACTGCAGTTTATATTTTGAACAGGGGTCCAACAAAAAGTGTTCAAGATAATACTCCCGAAGAAGCATGTAGTGGAAGGAGGCCCTCAATCAGGCACCTCCGAGTTTTCGCATGTATTGCCTATGCTCATGTACAGGATCAAATCAGAAAGAAGTTAGATGATAAAGGCGAGAGATCTATCTTTATTGACTACAGTTCAATTCAAAGGCCTAGAAGCTTTACTATCCAAAGACCAAGAAGGTGATCATCAGTAGAGATATGACTTTTGATGAAGAAGCAATGTGGAATTGGTCATCAAAGTCACAAAAAGAGACGATAGTGACTCAAAATGATTATGAAGAAGAGAATTTCTTTGAACTCTATATTTCCATTCGTATGAATTGATACAAATGAGAGGTGGGTGCATGGCCTTTTATAGGCTTAGAATACTTAAAGTATAAGCAACAAATAACTCTTATGGATTAACCAAGACAGAGGCGAGGGTAGTGGATAAAATGGTGAGGCGGTGTTGTAATTTGATTACACTAGACTTACTTCCTATAAGTTTCTTAAAAGCTAAGGATAATACAAAATGGTACTTGACAATTTGGTCCAATCAAAACATTTTCTTAAACACAAAGTATGACACATCATACTTCTATAATCTTCTAGTACCCACTTGATTTAATTTTTCAACATTACCTCCCTTAAATCAAGCCTTCCAAGTGAGACAATGTTGAAAAATTAAATCAAGTGGATACTAAAAGATTAAAGAAGTATGATGTGGCATACTTTGTGTTTAAAGAAATGTTTTGATTAGACCAAATTGTCAAGTATCATTTTGTATTATCCTTAGCTTTTAAGAAACTTAGGAAGTAAGTCTAGTGTAATCAAATTACAGCACCGCCTCACCATTTTATCCACTAGCACCGCCTCTGTCTTGGTTAATCCATAAGAGTTATTTGTTGCTTATACATTAAGTATTCTAAGCCTATAAAAGGCCATGCACCCACCTGTCATTTGTATCAATTCATTCATATGAATGGAAATAGAGTTCAAAGAAATTCTTGTGAGTGTGTATTGTGAGTTTCATATGGCCCACTGATATCACTTACATCAACAATGTTAAAAATCAACATGTAAGCATAAAGTGTTGGAAGATTCATTTATAATAACATGATCCGCTGATAACAGAACCAAGACCACATCAAATTATTTAAATTCTTATCCTTGAGTTACTCTTATAAACTAAACCGTTATTTAAAATGAAAAAGTTGCATTCAAGAAAATTATTCACATCAAAATAAGATGAGATAGATACATCATTGACACAGATAATGAATGAACTCTAAATCAAAATATGTAATAACAAATGAAAGAATGCCTTTTTTAAAGTCTTCAAAACTCTTCACACATTTTTGCCAACTACTTTCAAAATCTAAATGAAACCAAATGCACAATGGAACAAAAACTACAACTTCATAATTGAATTCTTAAGGTAAGCTTTTGTTGGTCTTGTAACGGTACAGAACCCTCTTCTTTTTGTTTGTTGAGTTGTTAATTGTGAGAATAACCTTCCCAGGTTCATTGTTCTTGAAAGTGTTCCTAATAGGTCCTTCTTGTGAACCTATCTTCTTCCCTTTCTGAACAATCACTGTGTATGAGCCCTCATCATTGGGAACAAATTCCTCTTTGTAACTTACCTCCCAACCCAATACAGCCAAGTCCCAGCACAAAGTGTTTCCAACCTGTTAAAAGACAAACAACCTTTTAGAATGTGTCCAATTTTGCATTTGATTTTAGAAGAACTGATTTTTGTTATGTAAAAATGTGCATATCATTTATGTAAAAGTGAGTTGAATATAAATTTGAAGCTACTATACACATTGAAAGCTTTTGCTCCAAGTTAGAATTCAGACCATGTTTGATTAAACAGTTGAATTAAGCGCTTATCATATCGGTTCTTATGTATAAGCTATTCAATAAAAATGATAAAATAAAGTAAAATTGTTTTCCTAAACTATCTTGTAGAGCTCATGCACAAAAGCTTTTTACATAAGATCTCCCAAATAGTCTCACAGCTGCTGCTATACAAGTTTATAAGCTCAAATAAGCCAATGTAAACAAGCCAGCCTAGCTCAGAATCTTTCTCAAGAAAAAATACTACTATGACAAATTCAATGTGACATGTTTGAGTTTGAGATCAATATTTCTCAAGAAGAATCGAACATTTAAATTCAATTTAATGAGTCTAAGATCAATATTATCTATGACAAATGTTACCTAACATGCACTTGTCTAAAACAAACCATATTCCTAAAGCACACTATAGAGTAGAATGCCTATACATAGAAAATTTGTAGTTTTTACCTCCAAAGCAGGAATCTCTATAGTTGCAGTTGATCCAGCCTTAAGAAAGAGTTCTGAAACAGAAGCATCTTGGCCGAAGAACTCAGAATCATTCTCCCTCTTGAAACCACCGTAGTTAACAGGGATCTCCTCAATTGGAATGTACCTATTTGAGATGCAAAGTAAATAAGGTCAATTATGGTTACTGCTAAAAATTGAAATTGAAATATCCATTGAAGCTTAAAAATTAAAAGAAATGATTATTTGATTTTGAGGACATACTTGATCAGTGTTTCAGTGACCTTAGCAGGACGAGCAACCACAAATTTGCTCTTTGTTCTTTGAGTTAAGAATGGAGATAACAGTGCATTGAGAGCATAGTACCAAAAAGGAACATTGATGAAAATCTACAATGAAACAAACACAACATAAGCACTTTAATCAATTACTATTAACCTATCTACCAACGCGACATTACGGATTAAAGGCATGTCTGGTGTTTGCTACACATGTTAGTGCCTGACACCAACACGAGATTTAGTAACAATGTATCGTCCATTTTCTTATAATAGTATTGGTGTGTACGTGTCAGTGTCATGCCTGGTGTCACTGTTAGTATAAAATATACAGTAGAAGAAAAAAAAAAGAGAAACTAAAGGAAGTAAGCAATGTGATGATGTGAAAAAGAAACTTACATTTTTTGCCACCATCTCAGGGTAATTATCCTGCAACATTGTAACAGTCTGCTTTGTTGCAATTCTAAGCTCTTTCTTAGAAGGACCAGGGGAATTCTTCAGGTCATTGATTTGAAGCAAAGAAGAAACACCACCTGGTTTCAAATTCAGCTTCTGAATCCATTTCTCCATAACAGAACACCTCCATCTCAAAAACTCTTTTCTCTTCTCCTCAGTCCCAAAAGTCTTTTGATAAATCTCTTCACCATCAAACACACTATAGATGTTGTAACACACAGGGTGTCCTTCACGATCAACACCATTCATGTAAGCAGCAGAAGCCAAATCAGAACCAAAATCCTCATCCAAAATTGAATCAATCTTCATTTCCTTCCTCCATTTAAGTGTCTTATTCAACATCTCAAATGCCTCATTCACCTTAAACTCTCTAGCCCTCAAAAACTTCAACAAAACCACATCAATACCTTCATTTCCTTTGCTTGGCAAAAGTGACACACCCCACAAAGACAAATCCTTTTCCTCAACCTCTTCAACCCTTTTCTCCTCTTCTTCCTTCACAACTTTCTCACCCTCTTCATCACCTCCTTCTTTCAAAGCTTCAACCTTTTTGGTCTCTTCTTCCTTTTTCTCAAAAAGGGTGTTCCCTAAAACTGCTTCCTCAACCTTTGATCGAAATTCAATCAAAGCCTTCTTCTCAAACTCTTTAAGATCAGAAAGAAAGTTACTTTCTTCCTTATAAGATGAACATTTCTCAACTGTCTTTGTGGGTTTTGATTCTTCCATTGATTCCTTTGCTTCAACAACTTTACCTTCTTCAACAACAACCTCAACTTTCTGGGCTTCATCTTGAGCCATAGCTTCAGCAGTCATGGTTTCTTACAAACTAAAAAAAAACACTAAAATTAGACCAAAAAAAGAGAATTTTGATACAAACCCAGAAATTTAAAGTGATGAGAAGTGAGAACAAGACATACCTCCGAGGATAATGAGGAACAGAAAGAGTTTGGTTAAGATAGTTGTTGTGTGTTGTGAAAAGTGGAGTGAGTTGTGAGGGTTTATATGAAGTTTGAAAAGGGAAGAAAGGAAAAGGTGGGACCCAGAAACGGTAATATAACTGGATCCAACACATAGAGGAGAGCCGTTGGAGATTCTTTTGTTTTGTTTTTTACAAGGATTTTGCTGTTCTGTAAGACAGCAAATTTAGGCGTGAAACCTTCGACTTGGGTCCACCAACCAACCCACTAGTACAATGTTTTCAATTTTCTCAGTGCCAGCATTTTCATGCAACTATCTCAATCTCGATAAATAGATTTTGTATCGGTAAACCGGATACCCTCCACGCGCATAACTTTTGGGACTAATCTTTTGAACTTTGTGAGACTCAAATGGACAACAAACTTTTATTAAGAATTTTAACGATGTTGCATGTTTAAAGTTGGATTCGAACCAAGACTTTGGTCAAATTAGAAGAGATATATGTCTTCTCATCTGAGTGTTCTTGGGTAAGGAACCCTTTTTATTAAGCACTGGAATGATATTTATAAAATATTTTGGACAACTTTTGTAACAACTATTACTTCCCTCTTCTTTTGGGAACAAAACAATAGAAAGTAGAATAATAAGAATACAATGCGATTATACAAGATAGAAAGTTGTCCAAAAAATTACAAATGTCATTTCTCTATTAAAAAGAGTGTGCTAATGATGATTTAGTTATGCAGTGTTATACACTTATATGACTTATTTGTTCACCTTTAAGAACGGTAAATTTTGTCCACGTGTCACATGACTAATGAATTCAACATGCATTTTTCTGGTTTGTGGATTCAAACAACATCAACGTGCTAAACAAGTATTATGATGTGTATAGTTACTTTTGAGAGGGAGAAGCCCCTACTTTTATTATTATTTTTCTGATAAGCAAAACTTTTATTAGCACAATACGCAAAGCCTCTCCAATTCTATTCTAACAATCAATTACAAGAGTACACAACTACACATTGTCTATCACAACATAAGCATGGGAAGTGCAATGTAAATACAAGTAACTAGTGTTCTAGTGTCGCCCCATTTTAGCCCCTGCCACTCAATAGTACCATATCCACCAACTTAACACCTTGTGCTACAAATTTCTATAAGTTAGAAAGAAAAAAAACCAGAGATGCTACCTGCCAGCGTGCAAAACCAGCACCAGCTACCATCACCCTCATGAAACACTATCCTCTTCACTTTAAATGGACCAAATCATACAGTTTGGAAGACAATACAGTGGATATTTAGTCGGGTCTGTCCTAAGACTTCATGGACAAGTTTGCATCATTGCACAAGTGTCTTTTTAACTATTCGATCAAAAGTCGCAACATATTTTGTTTAAGAGTTTTTCTATCATATGCAAATTTGCACATGTTAATGTGTCCATGTTGTAAAATGTGTCCATGTTGTAAAAATTTATCTCATTTATGCATTATAAAATTAGTCATAGTATTACTAATAGTAAGGAATAAATGCTGGTGATGGATTGGATTTGAGATGTTCATGTCCACCGTCTATAATCTTAGAACGTGGTATCTTATGATTACCAAATATTTGCTCCTTTGTTTGACTTGGTCTCTCACCCACCACCTAACGACAAAACATTACTTGTGGCATATTTGTCCGATGGAATCAATTTGTTTAAGAGAACACCGTTTCATTATTATCAAACAGCGATTTTTAGTAATATTTCACTCTGAATTATTGCACTTCCATTAACTATATATATCAAATTAGTGTGGTTCTACTACTTAGTATCATTCATTCATGTGCTACACTAAGGTATGGGGCATAGTCAACCATTCATGCTGAAAAGGACCTGATTTATTATCACTTTGTAAGCTGCTATTTGCTTTGAAATAAAATAAAAACTAAATATTACATTATACAATACAACATCTACAGAATCTTTGAAACAATATGGTAAATATTCGTCAATGAGTGTTTGGTAATGGACGGTTGGAACGATTATATATTATTCAAAAAATAAATACTTACAACTACCTGCTGATAATTAACTATACATACAAATATTCGTTATATTTTTTCTTAAATGAACAAGTTTTCGTTATATTTATGCATATACCATGAGCTGCCACATTGTTATCACAAAATATTTATTGTCTCTCCTCGTTTTGTAGTATTAACATTTTCTAGGGTCAAAAGATAGTATGTGTTAAAACTCCATGGAAGTTTTCGGATAATGCATGGAGATTAATTTCTCTGTTATTTCAACATATAGTAACACATGAATCCTTCAAAAAATAATTATATATAGTAACACATGAAAGATGTAAATATCACAACTTCACATGTATGTAGGGTCATTTGTAGAATAAACCATCAATAATACATTAACTGAATATTGCACAACAGACCAAATCAGAACTTACAGCAAACACTGAAAAGATTGCAATCCATTCTAACACGATAAACAGAATTGCAAAAAAAAATAATAATAATCTAGAGCTCAATAATTTGAGATTGAAGGAGTCATTACAAAGAAGAAAAATCCTATATCTATATACTATACAAGGATGCAAATGCATAACTGCAAAATTAAATTATAATGTAACACTAACACCTATGTAAGGACAGCTAAAGGATATAAATAATCAAGCCAAAATTATGATATTATACAGTCAATTTTCACAACCCATGTTAAGATGTTATTATTTACCACTCTTGATATCGATCCGGCGCCTCAAAGTGAAAACATCGTAGCCATGTTTTTAGAGGTGGTAACTTTAATTCAACACGTCCATGCTGACCAGTATACAAGCATACCAAAAATCATTTGTGTGACTGTTGCTATCTCTTTCTATCATCTTCGATGTACTCACCAGTTACCCTGCGAAAGTAAATTAGTTACTGTACCGCTAAGAAAATGAGACCCGGATCCCACCCAATTGTCCACGTCATAACCGGCCATGTGCCTGCCATGTGGCGGTTTGTCCCGGGATCCGCTGGAGCTGCGAGGGCTGGAGGTAAGGCATATGGGCTTAGTGGGCGACCCGATAAGCCATTAAACCGGCGTCTTAGCGCCCGAGTCTTCACCCTTGATGCCGCATGCCAGAAATCAAGGAGTGAAAGACGGGACGAATGGGCCTGACTAGGGGAGCGTGGGGGCGAGACGTTCCGACTTTTCCTAGGTTTACCGCCCTATAAATACCTGACATACACCTTGAAGAACTCTGATGACCTAAACACACAACCTATTGCTCTGACTCTGGAAAAGCATATCGCTGCTAGGGTTGGAACTATTGTACTTCGTTCAAGTACAGCTACCACATATTACATTAAAGAAACACAACCAACAGCTTGATTGTTTCAAAAAAGTGGGAAAATTTTACTTGTGAAAACAGACCCTCAATAAGCACTCATACACATTTTTTTTGAAGAAGCTAAACTAGCCCACCCAAATTGGCACCGAAGAGAATCGAACCTAAGACCTTAAGAAGGAGCATACTCCAAGGTCCCAAGCCAACACCACCAGGCCAACCCAAGTGGGTTATACGAAACTTGTGTTTTATACGAAACTTATTCTACAAAACAAATAAATAAATAAATGAAAGCAGCACATAATCAAGGGCAAGAGTCTTTATACCTGTTATACAACAATATGGCCTCACCTATCGTCCCTGCAACCTTATTTCTTACCTTTCGGACACAAACCTGAAGCAATGATAAGTCAGTATAAGCATACAAATATTTAATGTGATAAATGATCACCAGAAAAATAGACAATGGTATTGCAAACACTCACCTGCACTTGATCAACAGGGCCGGCCTCAGGATCCCGATTACGGTGAATAACAATTCCATTGTCACACTTATTTATAAAGTGTGCACTTCCGCTTATATCATAAAGATTAGGAGGACTCCCAACCCAATTGTGCAGCTATCAGATGAGAAGCAAGAACATCAAGATAATAAAATTAATAAAGGTAAAATAGCATAAAATAAACTAAAGCCGTATATACCAACCTGCCTGGGATGTGCTACAAACCAAACATGGCATCCGTGATGCTGGGCAAAACGTTTAATTAAGGTAAGCATCTGGCTCACGTATTCAGTTTCCGTCCTGCAAGTTGTTGCAACAAAATTTTATATTAAGAAGCAATATATTGAACTATGGCTCTTGAAATTTGTGAACTTCTATGGTTAAAACAATTACTTCAAAAGTTGAAATTTTAAGAGACAAAATCTATGAAACTTGTTTTGTGGTAACCAAGATGCAATGCACATTTTCATCAATCTAGTTTTTCACAAGCAAACCAATCACATGAGGTTTATAGCGATTCAATGAGAATTTTTTTTTTGGGGGACATCACTACTTCAGTTGTAACTCCGATGATCGTTTGGAGTAATTTAAACTTTGTACTTACAGTCATTTCATTAATCAATGTGAAATCTCAACAAATACCTCTCAGGCCAAGGATCTCATATCTTTTTTTTTTTTTGAACAGCCCAAGGATCTCATATCTAGTGTGAAATTTGGCACATTGGGCATTTGTAGGACTAAACGGCCCAAGATTGGACCCAAAAAAAAAAAACATCTTAGCATCTGAACTAGCTCTAACATAACACCAAAAGTAGCATAAAAAGTAAGGATTGCTTAGGCTTTATAATGATTAGTTTGGCCACATCTTCATATCACTATGCTTCAACTTGAGGAGGAGAATCCGTGTAATAAATGATAATCTTTATCAGTTATCCCTACAGTTTTGGAGTTATCCTTTATTGAGTATTTCAATTTTAATCAGAGTTGAATTGTAATCCTTTTATACAAATTCATAGGAGATGAGAAGAATGTGCAATTTTAAGTATTCTGAAGAGTATGACATAACGAAAGCAAAATAAAATCCAAGTTAAGAACAAGTTCGTTAAAGAGGATTACATATTTGGAGGTCGCTGATGATCAAGCTCATTATAAGGATCAATTACAAGTCCACGCACCCCGTGTCTTAATACAGCTGCTTTTGCAAGGTCAAGAACCCACTTTATATTTGGAAGAGCATCATCTTCACACCTAGTATTAACAGCCAAGTAGTGCGGCACTAAAATCATCAGTATGAGTTAAATTATGAATTAAAAATTTTGCAGTTTAACCAAATGAACGGCTGATAAAGATAGTCTACTCAACAAGCATTGCTTATTGCAAGATATTTTGACATAGCCCACTTCTGAGCCACAATGTCAATCAATTTCATTGAAAGATAGAGCTACAAAAGGCATATGCTAATATCCACGTGCATTACAAAGTGGAGCTGTATTTTATTTTTATACATAAATACATACGTACACATACAAACATAGATACATATACATACATATGTATAATACAAAGATTAGCGTACCATTTTGGTAGACTATCTTAATAATTATTCAATAAATATTATATTTTATAATAGCAGTTATTGTGTAACTTATTATGCAATAAGTATTTATTAAGTTAGTTATGTATTGTGTATGAATAAAAGGGAAAGTACAGGCTGTCGTGGATTATCCTGAAAATTAGAAAGAGGTTATTTGGGAGGGAGAAACCAAGCTCTTGAATTCTTGGAAGGGAGAGACACAAGACTCTTGAATTTCTTGGGAACCCATTATGTACAGTAATCCTATTCTACCATCACTAAAAGTCAATTATTACTATTAAATTTCTTGGTTTGGTACCAGTTTCTATCACATTTTTACGATATTTACAAGACTGTGTATAATCATAACTGCCCTATTTATATTATTTCTAACTGGTTTCAAGTTTCAATTTCATTTGAAAAGTTTTTCACCTCACTAATTTATATAATGAAATGACAAAGTACGGAGAGATACAGAGAACCAATAAATTAAATCAACTAATGTGAAAATGATAATACTAATCAAGCTTAAAATGCTTGGGGGAAAAGCATCACAATCATGAATAGATGGTTAAATTATCTCTCAGTGCAGTCCGAGAAAATGTCAAAATATGATAAACCACAACCATTAGTTGAGCTCCTTGTAATGGACTTACCTTATGAGATAAAAAGTATCATTTAACCAGAGCTTGCCTTGTTCATATTCTTCCAAACTCATCCGCTCAGCGTCTTCGGCGTAGCTATATTAGTTAAACAACTGAACTCAGACAATCAAATAATCGTACATAATAACAATCACAACAATTGCAATTTAAAAACATTGTCAAATACTCCCTGATCTAAGGGTCTCGAGACAGCAAAAGTAAAGTTGCAAGATTGTGAATTAGAAAATGAAGGATAGCGACAATAACTAAATCATATAGCAGTTAACCAAAACTTAAGTAACTAAAGATCATTATAACCCTTAATGAGAAAACTGAAATAACAATGATTACGCTAGGATAGAAGGGCGAAGCAATTTTCCTTGGCTGGGGGGAACAGTGCACTTAAAGTTCCATACTTCCTTCTTAATTTTATGAGTAATAAATCTCCTTTTGACAGACAGACAGACAAATAGAGAGATAGATAGATAGAAGGAATAGACATTCAGCACTCAAAATCTTAGGGACAACAATGAAGCAAAATATGGAAAGTCTTGCAAAAATAATGAGCAATAGTATAGTAAATCCATGCAATTCAAATCTTACCGATCATTAAAGAAAGGCTTTTTCACATGTTTCTCCAAAAGTTTTCGAGCATGTTCTCTAACCTACAGTGCAGTAAAAAATAATCAGAACAAGAGCACAAAATCCAACAATATGTGGGAGGCAATGATTCAAAGATAATTGTCACCAAAGTCATTCATTGTTTGCATAACATTATGAAATAACCAAACAAACATCAGAAGACTAAGTGAGAAACTGATTCATAACTTAACACGGTTCAACAGACAGCAAACTGACAGTGAAACGGATCCCTACAGAATACAAGTAGCCAATCAACACTGAAACTGTAATCAGAAGATAACTTACTGATCGACACAAAATATGTCCGATTAACGGAAACAAACCATAAAATCACAATGGAAGTACATGAGTAAGCACAGAAATAAATAATTTAAAAAACAAAACAAACAAAAAGGAATAATCATGCTATTCCCTCAAGTATATCAAATTCCTCTATTATATCAAAATCACCTCAATATAAACATTATACAATACATGTCTTTCACTGAGCTCAGAAAACCTCAAACATATTTTGTTCCAGTTAGAAGTTACTAAGACATTTTCTTTGGTGAATAAGATAAAGTTAAAAGTGGAAGTCCAAAAACTATCTACTAACCTTATTCTCCATGGAACAAAGTGCAAATTTCCAGCCAGCACTTTGATTAAGATTGCAAAGAAGAGCATCAATCCACTCACTCTTCCCTGAATTTGGAACTCCAGTTACTATGGTCAGTTCTCCCGGTACAATCTGGTGAAAGTAATTTAATTAGAAAATATTAATATTTTGAGAACATTTTTGTTAAAAGATTTATTCAAATTTCAAATAGATCAAAGCACAATACCCCCCACCTAGTGGGATAATGTTTGGTAATTTACATTGACTGTAGATGAAATCACTAACATGAAACAGCCAAAAACAAATTTTAATAACAGAAACAATTTCCAAATAATTAATCATTTTTTATAAAAATAATCCATAAATAATTATTCAAGATATTGTGTGAAAAAAGGCAAGGAACTGAAAAGTATTTTACAATTAAATGCATATATTATACAATATCCTGCTGAACTCAAATTACAATCAAATTCAGTGTTTCACTTCCAACTACAATTTACAACATTCAAACAAACTCTACATCTTTTTTCGTGGAGACAATTCATTAATATCTTATTACATGATTTGACTTTTAAACATAAATATTCAAGATAACCAAGTCATATAAAGAGGTCAGCCAGTAATCATGATGGTTTTTTATGTTGTTTGGTATATCTCCCTAAAAACAAAAAATCAACAAATATACAACACAGTTTTAGTATGATAATAAGAAGACGTACAAATAAAATAAACAACCCTTACATTGTATAACCCATTCAGATTATTCCAGCCAGTTGAGAGACCAGTGTCATATCCCAAAGTTCGATGATAATATGCGTCAAGCTCATCAAAGTAATCTCTGAAGTTAAACAATCCACGTATAGGATATAGTTCTGCATTCTCAATCGCTTCCTTCAGTGCATCGGAGCCCAAATACATGAGAACCTGTGAATATGTTACAAGGTTGCTACGGTTGTCAAAGAGTAAAATTACAAACAAACATCTTCAAATGGCTTGCATCAGAAATGAAATCGTATAAGCATAATTCTAACTCAAGTCTGCATTCCCATGTTTCAAACAGCCAACTTATATCTACTAATATAAGCATCCACAATAACAAGCCATGTATTAATGAATAATAAATTCACAGGACATGCATGAACAATTGAAAATATGAAGCAGGTAAAGAAGAGTAACCAACACAATTATGTATATTACATGCATCTTCGTTGTAAGTTGATATCGTATTAAGTATGTATTAAAATATGAGATATCTAAAGTCTAAACTCCAAAAAAAAGTTCCACGTGCTTTTTCATTTTTATATTTTGGGGGATTTCAGATTTTTGGGGTGGGAGTTGAGAGGAACGGTGCAGGTAAAGTGGAACTTGCGCAATCATGTCAATATCTAACCTCATTTGCATCTTTGCAATCATTAGACTTCCCTTTTTTAGGCCATCTGACACGCCAGCATCTGCAGATAAACAAGAGAAAAATGTTAGTCATTAGAACAATATTATGAACAGATGATGAGAAACCTACATAAAGGGAGGACTTGATTCCCCCCATTAATAAAAATAAAGGAATTATTAGGTTTGGATGATGGATCTAACTCATCTTTACAAAACTCGCTTGTAAGGTGGGATGCCACTCTTTATAAACTCATTTCAAGCCTTACTTTTATTCCATGTAGGCCTTGGTTTTTCCCAATACACCCCCCTCACACCCGGCACTATGGGGCTTGGTGGCCCGATCGATAGGAGCTCTGATACCGTATTAGGTTTTATATTGGGTTTAACTCATCCTTACAAAACCGGTTTGTAAGGTGAAGGGTGCCACTCTTTATAAGCTCATTTCAGGCCATAATTTTATTTTATGTGGGACTTGGTTTTTTTTTTCAATAGGAATAAACTACAGGCGTAGAATGGTGGAACATCCATTCTGTCATATAACCATAAATCAAAAGAATGCTAAAATTAGACAATCCCATAGTGTAAAAGATTTATACGGGCACCCTTAATCTTAAACAGCAATTATTGGAACTAAACACAAAAGCAACTTGAAAGTTGTTTGTCTCTACAAAAATGAAACTGCTACTGAAACAATGGAATCATCTGCTGATTGAAAGCAAAACTACAAGGATGGTCTCAAATAGATAAATGAAAATTTATATAAGTTAAATCAAGATAGAAACATGCTAACTTTTCTTTCCCAAAACGGCGTGCAAGCTCCTCAGCCAAGGCTTGACCAGGTGGATCGCCATCAGTTGCAAGGATAATCCGGGATGCCTATCAATATAAACAGAGAGAAAAATGAGAGCTGTTGAATAAAGCAGTTTTCACCGGTACATAGAAAGGAGTGGAATAACAACAATTACAGACCTGCTTTAGTTCATCTTTGCAATTCCACAGATACTGATACTTCGTGTCCTAGCTTTACAGAATTAGAATTATGACAAGAGCATCAGATTTTAACATTGAATTATTGCATAACAGATCACAGTATATTCTAGCAATGTGTAAGTTAGAATATATATATATATATATATATATATATATATATATATATATATATATATATAACATCAGTGTATTGAGCATAAAAAAGACCTTTTCCAGAGGTGGCAACTCCTTTGAAGAGACTGATGGAGGTGCGCCGTCAGGAACACTAATACAATTACGGAAGCCAGCTTCTTCCATTGCTAGCTTGTCCATTTCACCTTCAACCTAAAGTACATAGTCGATAAACTAATAAGAATAAAGCAGAACTTCAACCTTAAAATTTGTAGAGCAGGCAGAATGCATACAATGATAACATCACTTTCTCCAACTATGTCATCCAATCCATAAAAGATCTTTTCGGTGTCAACTTCCTGCAAAAATAATAATAATAATAATAATAATGATGATGATGATGATGATGAGGGGAAAAAGATGTAAAAAAAGTTATAAGAACAGAAGATTCCTTCAAAAAAAAGAACAGAAGATATTAAGAGTTAACACTATCTTCCCATGCTAAAGTTGTATAATAGAAATTGTGGGAAAGAATAATTGAGTGAAATTAAGACTAAAGTCTCACATTTCAGCAAAACAGTTTTATTTCATATCAAATGAGAACAATGGAAACAATTTAAATTTTGTGAAATTTCAGCAAAACAGTTTGATTTGATATCAAATAGTTTAATTTGATATGAAAAAGGCATTTGATAAGGTGCCAAGAAAAGAGATGTGGGCTCTACATAATAAGGGAGTTCATGTTGCTTATGGCAGGGCTAAAACTAACATTGCAATATTCAACCAAGCCGTGAAGGACTTTACAATAAATATATGATTACACAATTAGTCAACTGAGCCCTCAACTTTTCATGAATTTAGACACGCATGTTCAATAACCTTTGTCAACATAATGAAATCCTCGTAAGAGAGTTGACAGAGGAAATAAAGGTGAAACTAGAATTGTGAAGAGAATCTTTCGAATCATATGGTCTTCTATCAAGTACAAATAAAATAGATATATAAGTATAACTGCTGTTTATCTTCTTTTACAATAATTAAATATCATGTATTTTAATGCTCAATTCAATTACGTACAGCATCAGCAATTGTTTATACCTGCCAAAACTTTTTGTTGATGTCTCTGTACTTGCAACTAATAAGCGCTCCATTACGACGATATGTGAATGCAATAACAATCTACAAAATAAATGTTGCGAAAAAAATTATAACACGGGTGAGTCACTCATAAAGTAATAGAGTGTGCATAAGATATAAGATACTAGGTACATTAAGAAAATAAATATTGACATATAGCCCTTGTGCATATTTAAATTTTCAATGTATTATGTATCATCTTTGTTATAGAAATTAGGGAAATCAATGCTTGATTGATCGATAAAACAACATATTTTTCAAGTGAATAATAAATGTTTGAGTTCTTATTGTTTAATTTTGTCTTTTTATCAGCTTGAAGAAGGTGGTACAACTAATATCAGTCATGTTACCAACCTCAAAATTCAAAATGAAACTTTCCATGTATCTCAAATAAAGCTTAAAGTATAGTAGTTAAGTACACCTGATCATCATATTTTCTCTGCATGACACCATTTCTCTGCAGAGTCTCCTTCGAAATCAAGCGCTCTGCAAAATATGCGACCAACTGAAATAGGGCAAAGGAAGTTGTATTCACTACATTGCTTGGAAATGAACAAATAAATTATCAAATTTACTACAAATAAAATTGAGACCCCAAATGGTGAGTATAAAATATATAAAGCAAGATATACTTAAGATATCCATTTTATTCAGTAAATGCTTGTCCGAATTACTGTTTACAGTGATTAAATCACCCAAAGATTTGAGTTTGTTATTTCATTTCAGTAATGCATGTTCAGTTCCATGTGTGTCGAAAACAAACAGGTTATGACTAAACACAAAAGACTCAGATCAGCAAAAGAAACATAATAAAATATGATGGCTCTGCTTCCAAGACATAGATGATGAACTTAATGAGTTATATTATGAGACTACATTCATGCTTATTAGGCATTAACAGTCAATTTTAATTGATTGCAAAAACAGTCGACAGATATTTCTGGAAGGAAAAGGTGAGAAGTTAATTAACTGAGTTTAGAGTAAAAATACACATCATATAGCTTAACAGGGGTAGAAGTTAAGAAATATCTGTTGCTTATTCATAGATAAAACGATACATTATTAATTTAACTGTCTACAAGTAACACTCAAAACATCTCTTAATCAAAAGTTCATGCATATGTTATGTAGCGTAGGTTTTCAAACTTAAAACCCAACTGTGAAATTCAAGATTCGTGGTCTCTTTCAAAACATCTAGTAATCAAAATTTCATGCATACATTATGTAATGTAGGTTTTCAAACTTAAAATTCAATTGTGATTTTCAATATTCTTGGTCTCATTTAAAGTTACTCAATAGTGAAACATTAGTAAACTATTCTAAAGTATGCACAAAACGCAATTTGTCAAGGGAAGAAAGAATACTTTAACCAGGAAAAAATTTATAAAAAAGACAAAGGAAAATAACAATTTCTACTGCTAACATTTCAATAAAAAGTTTCTATTGTTCAAAAAATCAAATACTTCTACACCATCAGTGAGGAGGAGGAGGAGTGTTAATCCCCTTGAAAAGGAACTTTTATTTCATGTAAAAGAGTCATGTATATGGATATAAGAAATAAGATAAGATATTGAGAAATTGAGGACATATTTTTTCATGAACAATATCTTCCCCACAGAGCAATAGCAGAGCACATCCATAGTTCAAAATTAAAAGCAGAAACAAAATTTGGTACGGTAAAATACATTACCTCATTACAAAGTGGTTCTAGTTGCAGGTCCTCCTCCTTAATTTCTCTTTTTTTCTTAGGAGGTTTTAATTTATTCATTGACTTAGAATATGAATTGCTATCAGCAAAGGCCTACAACAGAAGGATGAATATTCAATTGAATAACACTGAGACATCACATTGTATTTAGCAGGCATTGTGCAAAATTGTTTTAAAAAACAACCTGGGTGCTGCCTTTCCAACCACACTTTCCGCGAAAACACACCCATGCAGCAGACCCCCTAAAATCAAAATTTCAGTTAATAAAACAAAGTGAAACCATGATCTGCTGACAAATAGAATTAGGTAAGTCAACGAAAAAAGGATAAGTACCCGTCTGGTGCAATGTAAATAGATAAGCTCCTTTCTATCGTGTCACCACCTTGGCACTAACAAAAAATAATATTAAAAGGTACGTACCAGAGTGAGTGCAAAAAACATGTTTGAATTGCTTTGCAATGTATGAAATAGGATAGGATTGAATGCAACGAGACACGTTCTAAAAGGTTGTTTGCAATAAATAAAAATAATAATAATAATTAACACTCTTCAAATCAATTTTGGGGACTATATTTTGACAGCATAATCTACTCCCTCAACTCAAATTAAAGTTTCCCCTTCAAACATACCTCTAGTCCAAATTTTCAAATAAAATCTATTCCAGACCAAAAACAAGGGAGGAAAAGACATTTTTCTTTATCTTTGTATCAATAAATAAACTAAAGCATACTATAATTTTTGTCTTCGTCTCAAAATTTTCAGACCAAAGCTTCTTTTTTTAAAATCATTCTTGTAAAGAAAAACACAAAAAAAAAAAAAAAAAAAAAAACTTTAAAATTGAGGACACTTATTGTAGGAATGAGTATATACTTATACTTCAAAACCACCAAAATATTTCGATTGAAGTTTGCAAACTTTTGAACCAACTTCATCTTGTAAATTTACAAAAAACAACCCTCCCCTTGCTTCCATTTCAGAATGAGTTTGAAAGCAAAGATTGGGAGGTCTCCCTCAGCAATCCAAACACAAACTAGGTTGCATAGGCATGGGTGGTACCCGGTACGTTACGGGTACAGCAATAAAAAAAAATACATGAGTTTTGTTCCATAATATAACATGAAAGGGTTAAATTTTTCAATTCACAATAAAAGTTTAAAAAGTCAAAAACTGCATTTGGTTACAACACCAAAGAAACTCAGATACACAAATAATATTATATTAATATATAAGAAAGCCACAAGTTTCACTCGCAATGATATAATGACGAAAATTGGTACCACAAGTGCCGTACGCATCCCGGTACCGGGTAAGTACCTGTTACGATTACTTCACCGTTTTACAAGTTCCCGTGCTTAAGAGAACACAAACAAGGTTTTTATTTGTCAATGCATATAAAATGTTTTGGTACATCACAACCAATCATATGTGACTTCCGAAGTGATTATGATAAAAGTCAAACATTTCGAATAATTTGACGGTCATGCATAATTAATAATGCAAAAACTATTTACACTGTCAATGTATATGAATTAAATTCACCACCCTTGTACAATTTCTGTTTGAAAAACATCTAATAATTCAAAAAGCATTCAACATTGCAAAAAAAACAACAAAAAATAGAAACAGGGCAAAATTGAAAAACAAAAACCTTAGGACAAAGCAAGTGATTGTATTGACCAGGAACACAAATTCCAGTATCCATTCCAACAACTTCCAATTTCTTCTTTAAAACATCAAACTGCATCTCCATACTATTCTCTTCCAAATGAACTATCCCAAAAACAAAAAACATAGTAAAAAAAGTCAAACAAAAATTCAGTAATATCATAGTAAACAATTAACGTTGTTCTGTTATAAAAACGTTACCTGGTCTAGGAACCTTAGCAGTTGAAACACCATGATACCCATTAGTTTTAAGCGGCAAAGGAGGAACCTTTGAAGCACGCTTGGAACAAAAAACAG